>CM033279.1:11796918-11842937 GCA_019343175.1 Oedothorax gibbosus
AAAGTAATTTTACCGCGTACTGTGTCTTATAGGATCCGATTTATTTTGATGTGGTGCTGTGTGAAAAATTGGGGTGTAATAAATAGATTATTGCTATAAAATGTGTTGTTCTGGGGGAAAGTAGTAGAGGAGGTTAATGGTGTTCAATTGTCTTGGGATTGTTTTGTGGTATTTGAGGGTTTTTTTTTTATTACTTTTTACTTTTTGCAGTGGTACAATTTGGTGTTGAGATATTTTTCATGCGGGAAAAATGTCGATAGAGGGTTTTAAGTTTGATATTGGCCAATGAAAAATATATATATTTTAAAATTTCATACCTGAGTGCATTTTCCATAAATACATCTAAGCGAGCTTTAAAAGATAAGCACATGTCGGGTCCCTAAACTGAAGACTTTTCCCTCTGTTAATCCAATGGAAAAATATTTTTCTTTGGCAAATTACTCCGGATTTATTTAATATTTTATCACAAGATATTTTTAATAATAAATGTAGCCGGCTTAAAGGTAACTGCAATTGAATTGAGAATATTTTGTTATAAAATTATATATTGAAAATCAAAAAAGTATTTGAACCAATTTCAAAGAGTAGTATATAAGATTGTAAGTCAACTACAGTTATCATAGAAAAAAACGCCTGCAAAAATTTGCAGTGCAGAAGTAGTAATTTGGCTTAAAATTTTTATTTCTTTCCATTGAATTAACACAAAGACAAGATTTTGGTTTAGAGTCCCGGCTACAGTTTCTATTCTATCTTAAATTAAGTTAAAGATTTTTCATATAAAATAAAAGAAATGTTATGCTTTGATTATAGATTTTTTTACAAATATCAGTAGTTTTAAAAAAATAATCCATTTTTGTAACAGCGTAGTATTTTCTATTAACTATATTTTTCGATTATACTGATGCGCTTATTGTTTCTGAGTTACCTAGGATTAAATTTTATTATTACTGTTATTTACTAATTTTGCTTATTTTAAGCAAAATGAAATATCTTTTACCCAAACGTTGGTATGAAACCAAATTTATTATCATTATTCAGCAGAACGCCTTTGAATTACGATTTTGTTTCTTTTGCTGCATTTCCGCACAATTTTCTTTTTATTGTCAGATGTCAGTGCTGTTTTAAAATAACAAAAGAAAATCAGAATGAGTTAAATTAGGTGAATAAGTTTTTACTTTTTTGTACCAGATATATTTTATAATGGGATTGTGCATTTTATGGGACTTTTATCCACAAACAAATACTGTAGAATGGAAAAAATATTAGATTTAAAAAACAAAAATCTGTCAAGTATAATAACACAATTTTTAAGATTAGCTTCTTATATAAACATTTCCTTTGATTAGGTGCAATTTTTATGTATAATTTTGAGCTTTTCCATGGCGTGAATATTATAATTTTCTCTCCATTCATGAATTTTTGCTTTTAAATGTATTTGTTTGAACACACACGTTTCAAACAAAATGTTATTTGAGTAATTTTAAAAAAACTTATATTTAACCTAAAAATATCCTACCTTAATTAACCTAAAAATAACGGCCGTTCTTGCAATTGACCGTTATGTGCTTTCAGTGGCATGATATAAAGACTATGTCTCTCCATAGGAGGTCACTTCTTAATCTTCTTAATAAAACAAACGAGCGGTTTTAAGCAGTCTGAGTTAATTTCCACTCCTTTCCGGTGCCGAAAATGCACTTCCCCTATAGGAGTTTAAGAGTGTAGGTCTGTTGATAAAATCCCAGTTCGAGAAAGAATGACGTATCCCTTATTGGGTTTGTATGGTACGAAAGTGATTTTACAACTTACTCTGTTATAAAGCACCCGATTTATTTTGATGTGTTGTTGGTTAAAAAATTGTGGTGTAAAAAATAGATTCTTCCTAGAAAATTCTTTGTTTTGGGCGAAAGTAATGGGGGAGGTTGAGTGTGTTCACTTGTCTTGGGATAGTTAGGGTTTGTTTAGTGATATATTTGAGTGTTTTTGTAATATACTTTTTACTTTACATCCTTTTTTTAGTGCTGTGATTTTATGAGTTTAGTTATTTATCCTGAGTGAAATAAAAAAAAACTATGAATGTTTTAGAGTGGTATTAGCAGTTAGAGAATAAAAAAAATTAATACTAGAGTGCCACTGTTAAAAATTTCGTACTTGGTGTCTCCAATAAAAAATTACTCCTAGTAACTACTACGGATGTGCGGTGAAATATGTCACCATATTTTTGAAATTCGGTTGAATCGTTTATAAAGTTTTGATTTCAGAAATCTAAAAAAATTGCTCAACCCAAAATCCATAAATCTAGTGAAGCGTTTCAACTAATCGAAATCATTTTTTTAGTGAAACCAAGTACGAATGTTTTAAAGAAAGTGCTCTGTAAATATAAAGATACCAGCCCAAAAATATTAACACTTTTCAATTTATTTATAGTTTTATTCATATAAAATAGAAAACGAATAATCTGATTAGAATATAGATTTTTCTTATTACAAATACCGTAGCCTTAAAAATAATCCACTTTTGTTAGACGGTAGAGTATTCGATTAACTGCATTTTTCAATTATGCTGATGCACTTATTATAGCTAAGTTTCTAGGGATTAAATTTTAATATTTCTCGTCGCAAGGATATTTAAACCAAAAAGAAATATATATGTTGTTCAAACGTTCGTATGAAGCCACCCTTTTTTTTTAATTCAGCAGAATTAAAAAAATTCCTTTGAATAGCATTCTTATGTCTTTTGTAGCATTTCCACATAATTTTCTTGTTGTTGTTGTTTCTAATGCCACTCGGTAACCGAGCCCGGAGTAGAGAACTACCCGATTTTAAGGCGAAGTGGGGCGGCTTCCGTTTTTATTGAGCGCCACAAGAGAGGAAGTCCGACTTTTGCTCGCAGCATGACACATCCGTTTTACAGGAAGGTCCCTTTCACACATCCATTCTCACTCACATATCGGAATTTTGATCCAGATCAAAGGCCGATAACCCCTGATCCGGTACCCCCAGAGGTATTAATTTGGTATGGGAACATGGAGGACTTTGTGACCACGACATATTTAACCTGCCCCAGCCACCATTAGCAACACGGCGGTCTTTAGTCGAATACAAGCGCCGACCCAGCAACCATCAGAATTGCGAGCACCGCCGAGGACAGAACCCACAACCCTTCTGATGCGAGCACGACGCTTCCCACGACTGAGCTACCGCGGCTCTGACATAATTTTCTTTTATTGCTAAACGTCAGTGTTGTTTAACATAATTTTCTTTTATTGCTAAACGTCAGTGTTGTTTTAAAATTAGAAAAGGAAATCGGAATGATTAAATTAGGCGAATAATTCTTATGTTTTTTATTTATGTGTCAGATTTGTTTTGTAATGTGATCGTAAAAAGTTTATGGTGACAATTTTATCCTAGAAAAGTTATACTACAAAATGCAAAATTATAAAAAAAAAAAATATATCATATATTTTTAAGTCAGTATTATTACACTATTTTTAAGATTAGTTTCAAACATAAAATTTTATTATGAACATAGAAATTACATTTGTTTCAATACTAATATTCAATGAGTATATTAATTTTTGATTGGTTGCGTTTTTTTATCGATGATTTTGCTTTATATGGCCTGAATGTTTGAATTTTCTTTCCGGTCATGAATTTTTGCATTTAAATGTATTTTTTTAACACACAGGTTGCAAGAAAATCTGATTTAAGTAACTTTAAAATGTAAAATAACTCTACAATTTGTAATGAGGGAGTTAAGAAAAATCTTTTAATATCGTCAATTCCACAAAATTTATAGAGTTTTTTTTTAACTAAAATTTAGCATCGATACATCTGCAATAAATAATATATACATTAATAAAAACAGAAATAAAAAAATTACCCGTGAATAGACATTCATATTAATTCCAAATATTGCAGGAAGAAATCAATAAAATATTTATCAGGAATATCTCTTTAAATAAAAGTGTGACATCTTGACATCAGCTCAAATTTTGTAGACTTCAGCCTGGGGAAATTTTAATAAATATTTTACTTGATGGTTTTGACACTTTAGATTGATATTCGCGGTAGAACCGTCATATTTGGAAATTGTTCTGTTAAATATTGGCTTTGAAATATCAATAGATGCAAGCGTTATAAACCCCAATATTTTGTTAAAGTCCGAAAATTTCCTAAATATTAAATTAAGGTAATTATAAATTTTTTCCGTGCATTTAGTTTTGCATTTGATTAAATAAATTGCAATTTTAATTAACTTTAAATTTTATTTTGTTACGCTGCATTATTAATGAAGTTTCATTGATCTATAGGCAAACTTCAGCTCTGTGGTACTGAATAAAAACAATAATAAAGATATAAAAGAAAAGCGCAAGTATTTAAAACTAGCAAATAAATACCCGTTCTTCGCACGGACTAAAAGAATAACAAATCGATCCAAGTATATGTGTCATTTAATTTGCTATATGATAATAAGCTTTGTGCCTCTGTTTCTGTTCATTATAAAGAATAAAATCCCGTTGCTTATATTGCTTTAAAATTCCAAAATAAAAATACATCACTATAAAATGCAATCCTCATATCACAAAAATCTTCCTCAATATGAACTTACTGTCATCGCAATTTTCCTGATAAATTCAAAATTAACTATAATTGTATAACAATGTTATTTCACGTCAATATCTCCATTATGGGTTTTAAAAAAAACAAAAAAAAACATTTAGCTCATTGACACTTCAATTATTTTTCAAATCATTAATTTATTTTCTGAAGGTAATGGCAAGAAAATAAAATCAATTTCAATTAATTTTTGTGTTCATTTTAATTTCTTCTGTCGAATGGCAACACGAAAGGGAAAAAATGATCGGATTTGAGCGAAACTGGTGTATTTTTCTCAGAAAATTAGAATTTTCTCTAAATATGGAACAAATATGAAAAAACTAAGCCTTAGGTGCACACGTTGGTATTAAAGGGAATCTATTTTAAAAAAAATCGAATTTCTGAGGACAGTATAAGTAGGTCTTTTACGATCCACAGACATACAGACTCTTTCTTTTATTATTATAGATATTATTTCGCGAGTTCGTTTACCATTATCACTCAGTCATCGCATTTAATAATATTTTATCAATAGAAATGTGATTAATAGCATGTATTTGCGAGAATGCTTTGCTTTCATTATTTAATCCTTTGAAAGGTCGATTCATCCAAAAGGGTTTTAGATTCTTTTGCTTTGAAGCCCTGGCAGTGATCCAATGAGTCTCCGAATGATATCAAAACGATGTATTCGAGGATTTATAAGCCTCATTTGGAAAGCTAATAGAAAACAGTTAAAGATTTATAGGATTTAACTGCGATTTAAAAAAGCATATATTTGTCGAATGTGTTTTTTCTCAGATATTGTACAGTCCCTGGACAGTTTATTAGACGCACTGCAAGATTTCATGTAACAATCAATGAAAACAAAATACCTTTAGAAGGACATTTGTGTTCCTAAACTTAAGCTATTGAATAGAAAATTAATATCTGCTATACTTAATACATATATCGACATCTTTTTTAATGATATGGCATTCTTTGGTATGTTTTCATCATTACTAAGAAAATACAGTGCGTCTAATAATTTGTCCAGGGACTGTATAAGTCCTTAAGAGAAACCTTGAACTTATCTGTATTATAAGAAATACAATAATCAAATAATCATGCTGGAAAAAAACACAGGCCTAATTTGTAAAAAAAATATGTACGAAACATATCAGCAACTTAAAACTAAAGAAGTTATTGTTTACTGGATATACTTTTATTAAAATAATTTTGACCACAACCATACCATTTATATTAAATAGTAAAAGTTCCCTTTTATAATAATTAAAAAAATGCCACACCACAAAAAAGAAAACTTTTTGAAGTAAACTCTGTCGTTGAAGTAATAAATTAAATGAAGTCACATAAAAAAATATAGTTTGATAGATGTTCTATTTGATGATAGTTCTATTAGATGGAGACAGAAAGAGAGGGGGGGGGGGTCAGAATCGTAAGAAAAAATATTCAAGTAGTTCTATTAGTTGTAACAAATGGCTTTAGGTCTTTCCCCGCAGATATTCGAGAGTTTTCTTCCAGAACTTAAAATAAATACAAAACTGGGTAATGTAATTAAAATAAAGTTCAATTTAAAACATTTTAAAATTTATTTTTTCGATAAAAATAAGTTTACTTTTTGTATTGACTACACACAATATTTTAATTAAACATACTTTAATAATTATAAGTTTAAACTCTTTAGGTTTATAAAGTTGATGTGTCTTAAAAAGTTATACTGTTAGAAGTTATACATTGTAAAGCACGGACAATTATGTGTTGAATAAAGTGATGTTGAGAAAGTTGTGTGTTGAATTAAGAGTTGTAGATATGCATGGAAATGATAATAGGCACTCTTTAAATATTTAAAATTATTACATTCAATCGAATTTTTCCAAATATTAATCCAATGCTACTTACAGTTTTGTAAAATCACAAGGAAAATTGTGTTTATCGCTTTATTGTACCACAAATAGGAAGAAGCTCACGCCATTCTGTGGTGCAACGTTACCCCAAACTTTTACATTGTGTTCAAGAATTCTTATAAGAAAATCATAAGTTAAGTAGTTAGTGTTGTTACTTGAACATTTGTGAATCCAATTCGTGAGCATTGGTGAAATTTTTCAGTAGTGAATTAACAAATGCTCACGTTGCAACATTAAGTACTTACCATAGAGCTGGTTTCTATGAGTTTGATGGAGTAACATTATACCATAGATATCATAGTTAAAGTATTAGATTGACAGATCACGTGACCTCCAATGCTAACGACGGGACGCACATGGAGGCCAAATAAGAGGGCAAAATGGCCAGTGTTGCTACCTCTTTAAGGAGAAAAATACTACGAATAAATATCATTTAATTCTAAAATTACAAAAAATATCATAAAAATACTAGCTGCATTTTGAAATCTTTTTAGTGACTTTAAATCCTTTTTTAGTATTTTTTTTTTGTAATTTTAGAATTAGATGGTATTTTTTCGTAGTATTTTTCCCCTTAAAGTGGCAGCAACACTGGCCATTTTGCCCTCTGATTTGGCCTCCATGCGCGTCCCGTCGTTAGCATTGAAGGTCACGTGATCTGCCAATCTAATACTATAACTATGCTATCTATGAATTATACCGAGTTATGATTTTTTGGGTAGTCAATGGTTGATAGTATAAAACTAATTTTATTAGTATACATTCACTTTGCATTAGGGTGATGTGGTGTTGGGAATTACATATGGTTATGTATGTAAACCTTTTTTTTTGAATATTATGTTTATAAGTTCAGACAATTAATCTACTTAAGACCAAAAATTAAAGACGCATACGATACAAATGTTCAACGTTATTTAAAAATATCCATAATATTTTCTCTTCACTAATGACAATTAATGTTTTCAAACCATGGACATGAGTTTTTTTCGTTTGGTTTAAAATTAAGTCTGCTTCAGTCTTATGCAATTTCAAAGTAATTTGGAATAAGGTCCTACTATTTCTAATGAAATAAAAATCTGAAACAGACATAGAGTGATAAAAAAAAAGTGAAAGACAGTATGAATCAACACAGTTTTCGAAAACCGTTTTTATTTTCAGTAAGGTGCAAGTGACATCAGCGTTACTTTGCGGCATGTGATATTAGCACAAATGAAAATAAAAACTGCTCCTGGTTTTAGCTATAATATCATACATATTTGCGTCAGAGAAACATGTTAGTTCTGATTCCTCAAGTAAAATACAGATGAATATATATATAGACATATTATAACTTAACCCTCTCTCTCCTTAATCTCTTATACTTTTAACCCCATTAAACTTAATAACTTAAATTACCTTTTTCATATATACTTAATATCACTTAGTACTTTAACATCCCAACCACACCCTGTCGGCGACAAATAGTCGCCTAGATCAATCGTTCTCACAGAAACTGTTTAGTCATCACATTTTAAAGTTGACCTTTTCAAACTTTCTCATAAAAATCTGATCTTCTGATTGGTCGGTGGAGGAGCGCTGGAGATTTTTCGCCATTTTTGTAGGCATTCGGTGACACTCTCTCGTCGACTGCAGTCGACAAATCAACCTTCTCGTGATGACTAGCTGAAAAATAAAAGATCTTTAATTACTCCGAAGTTTCCCTATTGACTTATTTTACATATATTTTAGTTTTGTATTGTTTATCTTCTGTATATTGAATTTAATTCTTGATTAGATAGTTTTAATACAGTTTTTCACTTGCACACATCATTAAAATCGGTACTCTCATATTTTGTATCAATGTTTCGTAATTCAAATTGGAAATCTATTTGCAGATACTGCCTTGGTTATTTTTTTTTAAACAAAGAAAAACATTTTAATTTTTTTACTCCAGTAACTCTCCAATTTACTGTGGGGAGTAAAACACAGCGATGCGGGTACTATTGTGCTAACTAATTGAAATGCCTTCGTTGTAAAGAAGTAGATCACATTGAGTTATTCGATTTTGAAACACTTAAAACCTAATTTTAGTATTTATATACTAGTATATTAGAATGAAAAATTAGAATGCAAAAAGTTATTAGGGAAACTTGTTATTTATTCTATGACCCATTCCTTTAAAAGCTTTTATATTCTGCTTCAATAATCATTGAAATATAGGCAACTGATACTTTTAATGAGTCAAATGTTTTCTTTCTATGTTTACTTGTAGTATTGTGTTGTAAGTAACTAATGCAATGCAATTATCGCGAGAAAACTCAAATAAATGTTTTACATACTCTATGTAGTAAACAGCATCTAATAATCTACATACTATAAGCTTTCAATGTATATAACGCATTTAATATTTTAGCGCTCATAACACATACGAGTATTTAAAATTTTTAATGTTCAACACATTTAAACATTTAATATTTTATGTGTTCATAACATATTTAATATTTTAAGATTCATGACACATTGCGTATGTTTATTGTTAAAAACTCTTGTAATATTTTAAATGTAAACATTTAATATTTTAAATGTTCATTACACATTTATTATTTTTAATGTTCATAAGCCATGCGATATTTTAATGTTCATAGCACATTTCATATTTTTAATGTTCATAACACAATTGACATTTTCAATGCTCATAACACATTAAATATTTTAAATGTTCATAACACATTCAATATTTTAATGTTCATAATACATTTAATATTTTAATATACTCATCACATACTATCAATTTCTAGGCTATGATAACTCCCTCCACTGAAATAAATGTTTCTCATGTTCTTTGACAATATGTAGTAAATTACATCTAATATTCTACATACGATAAGCTTTCAATGTATATAACACATTTAATATTTAAATGTATATAACACATTCAATATGTTTAATCTTCATAACACAATTATTATTTTTAATGTAAATAACAAATTTAATATTTCACACATTTCATATTTTTTATAGTCGTTAGCACATTAAAGATTTTGAATGTTCATAGCACATTTAATATTTCAAAGTTCACAACAAATTTAATAGTTAAAATGTTCGGAACACATTCCATATTTTAAAATATTCATAACACAGTTAATATTTCAATATACTCATCACTTACTTTTCATTTCCAGGCTATGACAAACCCCCTCCCCTGATCGGCCATGTCCGACGAAGATGACTGTGCGGAGGACGGGCACTGCGTTCCTCCAATGCAGGAAGAGATCCCCCTGCTTCCCCCTCACAGGGTCGCAGGACAGTTGACGCAGGAGGAGAAGAAATTTCTGCTATGTGTGGAGAGGGGGGATGTCGCCACGGTCAGGAGGTGAGAGAGTTATATATATATATAAAAATAAACAACCATGATCAAAAAGGGGTGTTGTATGCTAACCATAGAGATCTCAGTAAAATTATTAGAGTGGCTGACCGCGTGACCTCCAATTGCGGCGGTGAGACACACATGGAACGGATATTGCCATTTCAAACTTGCCAGTGCTGCCACCTCTTTAATGAGACTACGGCGTCATCGAAAAAATACCATTTAATACTAAAACTACAATATAGCTCGTATAGGCCGGCCTAGTATTTTTTCCATTAAAGAGCTGGCAACGCTAGCAAGTTTGCCATGGAATCTTGGATCCATGTGTGTTCAGCCACCACAATTGGAGGTCACGTAATCTGCCACTCTAACACTTTTACTATGATCTCTATGATGCTAACGTATTATGAAAAACATTTTTTGGCCTGCCTAAGACTCTCCTAAATTCACGCATCGATTGAACATCAATTAATTTCAAATAGCTCGCCTGCATTTCATTTTACTAGTTGGGATCTATACATATACGAAAATTTGCATAAACATGAATTTCAGGAGTGATTTAAGAACAATTATTTTAACAAATTGGTAGGCAAAACATTTAAGAATTAACACATAAATCTATACAATTCCGATTTTGAAACTTCCAAGCTTACTTTGTAATTAAGTATGCGTCTGACACACTCGCGGAATTTTTTTTTTCAAAAACGCACATCAACTCTATTTAGCATTTAAAGTGATCCTTTTATTACATAGTAATCTATGCAATTAAAGAAGAAACCATTAAAACAGAGTAACATAAAGTATCATTTAAAAAAAACTGACAAATGACAGCAAACCAAAAGTTGTATGCTGAAAATTTGAAGGTATTTTAACATTTTAACTAATTACTACTATTTTTAAATGGGACTAATTAATCATTTTAAGTTCTAAATACTGCTGGTCTGCATTTTCGATAAAATTTTCAAGAGTATCTGGCGCACATTTTATTCAGAAATACGTTCAAAAACGTTTCTCTTATTTAAATTGTATGGAGATCTGTTACAAATATTCTTAGACTGGATGCACTCCAACTGCAATTTTTTTTATGTCAAACAAAAACTGTTGTGTTAGTCAATTAGCTGTACTGTTTTAAGAAAGTTGAAGGATCTGATTCTAAACCCTACGGTAAATGAACAATAAGATTTTTAAAAGCAGAGTTTGTGGGAAATGTAAAGAATGAATTAAACTAATTAAATAAATGAAAGTAAAATAATAACGTAATTCCCTTAAAGAAAGTATGAAGTTTATTTTTTACAAAAGAAGCAACTTAGATTGACACACTTGTCTGCTTAAGGGGTTTTTGGTCCAAGCATAAAAAAACCTACTTACTTTTGACTTTCGTAGTGTTTTACTTATAAATCAAAGCAGTTTTTTAACTAATTAAAAAAAGTTAGTAATTATGTTAGTTGTCTAAAGGAACTGGAAATATGAGTAATTGACTACCTTTGGTTCTAACA
Organism: Oedothorax gibbosus; assembly: GCA_019343175.1. Classification (NCBI taxonomy): domain Eukaryota; kingdom Metazoa; phylum Arthropoda; class Arachnida; order Araneae; family Linyphiidae; genus Oedothorax; species Oedothorax gibbosus. The sequence continues at coordinate 11,808,257 of CM033279.1, forward strand.
TTAAAAAAAAGTGAACGTTTTTATTTTTTTCAATTATTTAAGTGGTGGAATCAGCATCAAAATACAAAAGTACTTATCAAAGCAATAATTTGGTGCATATTTTATCAAAACTCATACAAATAAATGTTTGTTACCTTCAATTGACATCAAAGTGCACTTCAAAACTCAGTGTTATGTTATACAAACAGAATAGCTTTTTTATATTCAAACTTTTCGAAAGAAAAAAAAATCGATTGAAGATGGAAGCGTCATAAGGTAGTGGGTGAATGCAGTGGCTTTATATTTTCCTCTGCACCTTTCGTATTTTATGATTTCCCTTTTCTTTTGCTTGGTCGGAAACCCCACACTTTTAGTGCTTGCTGAAATTTATTTTTGAAAAAAAGAATTCGATTATTGGCGCTTCTCAGGCGAGAAATAAAGTTGGTTTTCAGTATCGAACGAATTATTTTATGGAATTTAAAGTGGTAGAAAGGAAAAAGAGAAATGGAGCTTTTCTTCGGTGTGTTGAGAAGTAATTTAATCGATATTTCGATTGATTGATTATAGTTACATAAATAAGAATTTCAATTAGGTAAAAATTATATGTCGTTTTTAAATTAAGAATATCTGATGTCCTTCAAAATTCTTATTTTAAGGTTGTCAAATCCATCTTTCTGGGAAACGCATAAAATGATTTTTTACTACAGTTGCATATCTAGCACATTTATTTAAGAAAAACATTTTGACAATTATTAGGAGAATTGAATGAAATATAATCTATTAAAACTCGTTCGTTTTAGATATTCTTAAATAAAATATTGTTTATTCTTTCTAAGACTAAAATTGATTTTATTAATAAATTAACAAATCCCCTATTTAATAAATATCGGCACAACACAATATATTGTTTAATATTTGTCTGCCAACTATTTACGATTACTAAATTTATAAAAACCGTGGTTAAAATAAAACAACAAAAACAGTTTTATTTTATTGGAAAAATAAATATTTCTAAGCTACAACATAGATAATGTTTATCTATTTCACAGTTCTCTCTATAATTTTCTTGTTACAATATCTCTCAGTAAAACAGACCCATTTTGAATATAACAAGCACGATGCTCAATTTGTAAGGGGTAGAGAATTTTATTTGAATAAATCAAAATAGATTATCGCATTCAGTAAAGTAATTAATTATGTGCGACTAACTTTGATCGACTTAACAGCGACTTATAAAGTTTCGACTTAAAACTTCAACTAGACTTAGAGAAGGATTTTAATACCTTGGTAAGTTACTTTGGCAAATTTAACTTTGACCTATTTAAAGATTATAGCCATCAAACTAATTCAAACTATTTAAGTAAACTTGAAGAATACTTTATCTGTAATGATTTGCATTTTAGTTTTTCCTGTCAATTTGGATTTCAAAAGCAATACAATAAATGATCAAAGTTAAATTACAACTTAAATTTACAACTGAAGTGTTTGAAGCACACTTAGAGTTCAGGTACCAACAACTTGTTGGAGGTCCATATTCGGTAGGGGACACAGTTTATTCATATGACGCTGCAATTGTCCATTTGCTGTCTTCAGCGTGACGACTCTGGCGAGGCCATCTGCTCCAGAATGGACTTCGATGGCCAGAATGCTCCAGAATGGACTCGGGCGGTACCGACAGTAGACGTGGTTAGTCCGTATATGCGGATATTCACTCGCTTTCGATGCAGGCCTAATCTTTGAACACATCTTCGCTGACGAAGCTAGTCTGGCTTGCTGAGTCCAACAGACACTTCAATTAACTTAGAACACTTAATTAACGTAGAACACTTCAATTTAACTTATCTTTTTAAGTTTAATATCCGAATTAAATGTTAGCAGAGGAACAAATATTTTTAAAGACAAAATTTTTGTAAAATAATGAAGATGTTGCAGCTTAAGTTATTCGAAAACGAAACTTATTAAAGGTATTATAAAAATTACTAAACAAAATTTTCAGTATTAAGGAAAAATTAATTTTTTATTTTAGGTTGTTAAAAAGAGTAATGTTATATTTTTAAATAAATTAGAACATTATATCTTCCTAAATTAGTTCTTAAAATACTTCCTAAAATGTTACGTCTAACATTAGAGCACTTTATGTTTAGATTGATTTTACGTTGTATGTTACAAAATAATTATTTATTAATATAATGTACTTAATTTGGGCTACAATTAAAAGTGAATTATCACATTTGTTCCTATTAAAACTGTGCCCAATAATTTACACTAGAATCTTAATTAATTGTTATAATTAGGACTTTTAGTAACACGGTTAAAATTCGATAACCTAGATAATGCAATTAATCATTAGTTTAGTATTACTAATGTTGAAAGCAGTGTTAGTTAAGTTAATTATTACATAGTAAGAAGATTCATTGAGTATATTATTACATGGATAAGGATAACTAACATGTTGAGATCTATATTTCACTAAACGTTAATTACCTTCCTATAAAAATGTTAAAGAATTTTCCGAGTTAAAAGGGAAAAACATCTTGAAATTTTAAAAGTTTTTTAATAAATGAATTTTGCTACTTTGAATTAACTAAAACACGAAAAAATTATTAACAAAACACCTAAAATAAAACACTGACCTAAAATGTGATTAAATCTCAAATATAATTTGATAATTAAAAACACGAAATATAACTCATAACTTAATAAAACACAAAATTCATAAACTGAGAGAGTTAATGAAAGAACAAAATCCAAGTCCACAAATAACTTAATTCAAACTGGTAAATAAAAAGTCCTTCAAATGTTCTATTTAGAGAAGAAGGAACCACCTCTTTAGTTTAAAACCAAACCTTAAAGCACTCTAACAAGTCAAAGGATCATCCAAAAGTTTAAAAGCGGTGCTAATAAGCAGACGGATGTTACCCACAAGTAGTGCTGATTGCTTTACTTCTCAAGCAATTGGTATCTAAAGCTCCTTAACAGCGTAATTATCCGCTTGGGCGCAAAGTGGTATAATTCTCTATCGCAGAAGTGAGACATACAGTGTGAAATATGGATGTAGTATACGCAGTGGTGGTGTAAGAAGTGAGCACCACTTTCGCATTTTCTTTTATTATAAATCTAAGTTCAGAAGTGCTGAGAAACAGAGCATACGGGGGAAATATTTCGTTAAGACATGAATGTGAAATTACCGGAAAAAGCTTTCTATTTAAGCAGAAGGCTGCAGCATCTTCTATCGCATTTGCATGTACACATATTTTGATGAATTTTGAAACCTTCCCACATTTGTACATGGAAATTTTAAAATTTTGCTGCAAAATTATGTTAATATTAAGGGGATACGCGGTACCCAAAAAAGGTCAAATATCGATTTTTCAGTTTTTACTTCTTATTATCGACAATATTTTTTGAACATTTACTGAAAATTTCATAATGATATCTTTTGTAGTAAAAAAGTTATTAAATATTTTCTGGAGTCATTCCTATAAGTTTGATTACGTATTTCGTCTGCTTCCAACCTTTTTTCTCGGTTTCGCGTTTTTCAGTTCTTGTGTTTAATAAATCCCTAAGGCTTTTTCGCTCATTAAGTTAGAATTTTGAAATTTTTAACCTGTGTTCTTATATATATAGTGCACAAAATTGTGCACGGAATAAGGTCTATTATGTATAGTTGTTTTTAAAAAAAATTTTTAATTCTATAATTTGTAATTTATTTGTGATTTTCAGAATAAATGCATGTTACTTTTTAACTGCAGCTCATATTTAAAAATCCATGCACAGCTCTTGAATAAATAGTACTAAAAATAAACTCTGAAAGTTTGGTGGAGTTATTCTTAAAATTGAAAGAGGAGTAGCTTTTTAAATAAGTTCAAAATTATGACTTTTTTTAAATAAATGAAAAACTATTTGTAAATATTTGTTTTTATTGCTAGAAAATGTTTATTTGGAGTGAACATTATATAAAACCACTATAATGTACAAGTTTATGTTATTATTTCTAGAAATAATGTTTTGGGTACCGTATCCCCTTAAGCAGTTAATTACCTTTATCCTTAAATGGCGTAATAGTTTCTGTTCAGTTTGCAGCCTCAGATTTAATACACTGAAAAAAAAGAAAGAAAACACCAGACCAGATTCGTTTCAGTTATTAACTTTCATTAAAATTCATAAATCCTATTTCATTGACGTTGCTTCCTTTGAGAAACTATACAAAAAAATCGGAGACCATTTGGACATTTTTTATAGCTAGATAGTTTAATACCGAATGTAGTACGTTTTTTCAAACTAAGACAAACTGTACTACAAAGAAGACTTTGTAATTAGTTATTAGGTCAATGTTAAGAAAATTATCAACTTGCGTCCAGAAAGATTTTTGTGATATTTTTTTAAATAAAATATTCTCTTAAAAATTTTCTTTCATTGAACGTTTTTTTGCTTTATATCCCAATAAAAGCATCACATTTTGTGTTTATTTCTTACTGGGAAAAGTTTTGAGGTTTTCAATAGTCAGATCGGTAACGCATCCCAAATTGCGATACATATTTGGCTACGATATCTTATTTGTTTTATACTGTCATAACACATATATACTTTATAATAAAACTACATTATTTTTGAATTTTATCAATATTATGCCTCATTTCTTTAAAATTTTACCTGGAATACGCAATACGACGCAAAATATGCATGTCACAAGTTTGCATATTAGATCGGTAACATAAACTTATTAAACGATTTCCGGGCTGAAAACGTCATTTCGGTAGAAAACTACGGCATTGATTCGTCTTTGTAGACTGTTTACAAAGTTCCATGCTGCAACTACAACACAAATTTCCGGTAGAAAGAAGAAGAGATAATTTTAATTTAATGTTCTTTCAAATACGCGCACTTTTAAGTAGCTCAAATCAGTAAAGTACCCTAATATAAAAGACATATAAACTATATAATATTTGTTTAGATTAAATATAGTTTTCATGGAAGTGGTGAAGTTAACGTGGTTTTCAGTTTCACAATATTGAAAAGGAAAAAGAACTATACTTCCTTAAATTAGTCAGATCTGCAAGGTGTAGGGAAAACATTCATTTGTTTCTGAAATACGATTGTGTTACCGATTTTTCGTAAACATGTTCTTATGAAGTTATAGCATAGACTTTTGCTATATTTAAAAGTTTTAATAGATGATTGATATTTTAATTAAATTTCGTCGTCGGATCTCTAACGCCTCAACGCATGTTTAAATTGGCACTTTTCATAATATTGACAATACACAGTAGAGCCACATTAATCCAGACACGGTTGATTTGATTTGCTGTTTATTCTAACTACAATTATAATCCCCGTCCTATTGTATCTAAACACAGAATTATTTACTGCTACTTCGCGTAGAAACTCATTCTGTAGGCCCTTTGATCTGGAATGAACGACATTTGACTGTATATACAGTCCCTGGACAAATTATTAGACGCACTGTATTATTTTTAGTAATGATGAAAACATACCAAAGAATGCCATATCATTAAAAAATATATCGATATATGTATTAAGTATAGCAGATAGTATTTTCTATTCAATAGCTTAAGTTCAGGAACACAAATGTCCTTCTAACGGTATTTTGTTCATCATTGATTGATACATGAAATCTTGCAGTGCGTCTAATAATTTGTCCAGGGACTGTAGTTTGATGTAATACTTAAAAAATACTCTTGGCTTTTGTATGCCCTTATTTTAATGCAAAATGCTGAACTGTGTATTTCAATGATGATACATTTATTTTATGCTTGATCAACGATGTTCCTTTTCCACCGAATATGCAGCCTTAGATGAGGTAAAGGGAGTAATTAGCTATTAACTCTATTTCCAGGTTCATATAGTCCAGGGAACTATTTGACGTAGGTCACATGGTATAATGTTGAATGAACTTGGTGGAAAATTTCAACAGGGTTCGTCAACAATAAACTTTCACTGTCTACTTGAATATAAACTGTTTTTTCTTATCAACAACCTTGTACTGGAACGAGAGTTTTACCAGATTCGGCAATCCTTTTGATGCAAATTACTGAGGAATCAGCTCGAAGAATAGTTTCAAAAATGTTGATAGATATCAGCCCAGTGTTGTTGATGTTGTTGTCGCGTGTTCCTGTTCTCATAAATATGAATTGACAATACATTTTAATACAAGATATACAAGAGATAATGCATTTATTAACACAGGCTATGACACCAGACTGGAAGAATAACTTTTTTTTCTAGATTGGATCTATTTCAGGAGAAAGTCCGACTTCTGCCTTGGAGATACATTCACGCCTTATTCAGGATTCGAACTCGGGTTCATTTGTTTATCGGGTTATAACCACCATACTGGCCGAGCTGCTATTCTCCCACTACCTCATCAGGCGACACTATCTCGACTTTCTTCTGGCCACTTTAAGTATTTGCTTTTGAAGACGGTAAAAGAAAACATCCACCATGTCTCAAAAGCCACAATGCTCCGTTTTACCGCAGAACATTGAAATGCATGGTTTTCACGGAAGAGTGTGGAAAGTCTACATATGGTTTTGGACTTTTAACCTCATGAACTCATTCGAAAATATTTCTTCATGAATGGGGATTAGTTCCACCCACATCATCATCAAAATATCGGTCACATGGCAACTTCATTTTACTTAAACCCTTTCCGACCGAGCTATCACGATCGTGCGGGTATAAAAGAGAATGTTCAGTTCAAGCTCTTCAAAAATATTGATACCGAAGCAGCTGACTTGTACCAGTCGTTATTTGTATAAAAAATGACTTTGTTTTTAAGGAGTTTCTGACATTGATGCTGTTTAAGGCATTTTTTCGATAAAACTCTAAAATTGAGTCTTATAAACTTAAATCAGCGCCATCTGATAGCCGGTCTTAAAGGGTTAAAAGCACACCAAAGCAACATAAATCAACTACGCAGTTAAACCACCCCACCGGGTTAATTACATCCTGTAAATTCCAGACCCGATGCAACACAGCAGCCCACTCCGATAACGATCAGAACTGTTTATTTTAAGAAGGGAGACCCTCAAACAAGATATTTCTTGTCCAGACTGGTATCCATTTCAGGCGAAAGTCCGACTTTTGTTCCTGGAGATACATCCACGCTTTATCCAGGATTCGAACTCGGACCCACTCGTTTATAGGGTTATAACCGCCATACTGGCTGAGCGGCTCTACTCCCACTACCTCAACAAAATATACGGCGTCATATGCGTTACTTCATTTTACTTCCAAGCACACTGAAATCAACTACGCAGTTTAACCACCACAAAGGGTTAATTACGTCCTGTAAATTCCAGGGCCCGATACAACGCAGCAGCCCACCCCGATAACGACCAGAACTGTTTATTGTAACAAGGGAGACCCCCAAACAATCAGGGAAACCTTTCCACATCACCAAATCGTAAAATGTCTGGATGTATGGCTGCTTCCTGTTTTTCGTCCATCCGAAAAAAGGAAGCTGTTTAAACAGAGTATTAACCTTACACAGAACCTAAAGGACTTCATTTTCATTAGCTGTGTTTTCCTGTGCCTTCAAGTAAACCTTTTTGTCCCTGATTGGGAGTTTTGCCAGAGAAGTTTTATTGCGTAGTTCTTAATGCGTTTATTTTGGTGTAAATCTTTTATGGATATTCGTTTGTGTTGGTTATGTTGATGACTCGCAAATCTATTTGGTGAGCTATCGCATGTGAATAAAATTATTTATTTTATTTGCATGTTAAATACACTTTTAAGGACAGTTGTTTACAAGAGATCTCTATCAATTACTGATGAAACTTTGTTACAGCTTCTGTAATTACGTCTTCCTAGGCATTGATTAAACCTACAACGATTTCAATGTTCTTTTGGGAGATTTGCCAAGTAGTTTTTAAAGCTGGCTTGATGTTTGAATGGTCTATTAACTCAGAAATATTCCAATTAGTTTAACGAAACGAACTTAACAATAACGTAATTTATTCATTACGTTTTTCGTTTAATTTTTTTCTCTTAATGAAGTTTATAAAAATGCAAAAACCTTTTAAGAATGCTGTTTCATAATTAGGTTTGCTTAGACCTAAATGTCTTGATAATGATAACAGAATAATATTGTTTGATGATAGTATTATTTTTCTTTAAAAAAAGATGTAATAATATTCTCTGCTGATTTCTTAATACACAATTGCACATACAATGAACCATCAAAACTTTAATGTGGCGCATACGATGACGTCATTCTAAGTAGTTTATATATTACATTGTATTATCTATCATTATATTATTTTGAAAATATGTAGATTTTATATATTTACTATTTTTTTATAAAAATAATACTTGTTTGTCTAATACTCCATCAAATTTCATTTCCAAATAAATTTTTAAATAAATGAAGTTTCTCGTGCTTTTACTTAATAGCAACATTTTAAATATTAAATTGAAATGGAATTAACTTGTTATTAAATGTCATTATTTTTTCAAGTATTTTAAATTTTAAGTATAACTTTAAATTCGAATTTTTTAATAAAATTTGGAATATAGTCTAGAATGATTTATTTTACTTGAATTTGGCTTATTACACTTATATGTAACACTTATAGTTGGGGCTGTAAAAGTGGTTGACTGACGGGTGGACAGACAGAAGGACATGAAAGATAATAATACCTTCCATTTTTTACTCTATAAACATAGCGTAGAAGGTAAAATTATGTTAATTCTCATGATACTAGTATGCGACTTCAAGTTTTAAATTTTTGTATTGATTTAGAATTAAAGCAAAAAATTAGCAATAGAATAATCTTATGATAATTTTGATTGTTCATTAAATTAAATTTTGTTTGAGTTCTTAAAATAAAAAAAAATATGTAAAAGAAAAAGGTAGTATTAAGGTATAAGATAATTAGTGGTACTACGAAGTACATAAACCAAGAATTGGTTTGGCTATTACCACTTATTTAAAAATATAATAGAAAATCTTTTTAATAAAGAAATGTTTTGTTCTCTTTAATGGAAATAATTAGAGAATTTGCATAGAAATGAAACCGAACACATTATATGAGCAATTATGAACTCTACATATTTTAATTATAAATTCTAGTTAAATATTTATGCTACGATAAATATTGCCTTGTTAAGAGCTTATGCCATTTATACGTGACTTAGCGTCACATTTTAATATTTCAACAGCATTCATTGTTTTTAATGATTATTGATATTTTAATGGTAAATACATACTATGTGTGATGATTCAAAAATGCATTAAATTTTTCTATGAAGTGTCGTGTTAATTTTTTATTGTTTGTAATCTTAAATTTATAAAAAAATAATGACGTTAACTCTTATTTTGAAAACACAAAGGACACAAATATCTGTTAAATTTTAAATTATAATGGTACAAAAATATAATTACTATCATATAAACATAATGATAACATAACACTTATTTTTAAACATTTTTAATAATGTAAAAAATTGGGAGTATACATAAAATTGCCAAAACTTTTATAATTTAGTATCCCGAAGTAAAAATGGATATAAATTTTTCTTGACACTCTTTGCAAGGCAATACAATTTCATGTTATAGCAAAGGTTTTTTTAAAAATTAAATTATGTGGGGCTATAATGAAATATCATATATACTGTGACAAATTAGAAAACTATTTATTTTGCCCTGTGTATGTGTCCTATTCTTAAGACACATTTTATTGCTTCATTAATAAAATTTTTAATATTATCCCTGATTTTATTCCACTGTATTTTGCGCCAATTTTTAATGAAAGCTTTGAAATTTATTGCTTTTAACAATTGTCATCTCAGCAATACTTTGTAAGTACAAAAGGAAATTTCAAATTATCATTTTAGCTTCCACACTACTTTTATAATATAAAAAGTGGAAGGTATTATAATAGTTCAGTCCGTCTGTCTGTCTGTCCGTTTGCCTGTCTGTCACCCACTTTCATAGCCCAAACTACAAATGCTACGGACAAGTGTGATACGTCAAAACATTCAGCGCATCAAAATTAGAATACATTGAAAATTTCAGAAAAGAATTCGAATTTGAAGTACTTCAATTATTTAAAAAACTGCAAAATTTAATGCTCATTTAAAAAGCATAGGAATCCATTTTTATTAGAATTAAATCACCATTACACCATTATTCGCAACAATCGCCCGAGAAACTTTAATTCTTTTAGACAATAAATTAAAATAAATTTCTTTTTGCGACATCAATCAGTTTGAAATAATGTCAGATATATTTCACTACGAGATTCTTAGCACACAAACCTGAATATGTATGTCTACCAACCAACCAACGAGATTCTTTGTATGTTGATATGAAATATTTTCATTCTATTTATATGAATATTACAAATTTATTCTTTGAAATATAAATTAATTTTTGCAAACGATAAGTAATAATTATTGAATTTTCGAAATAAAATAAAAGAAACTAGCCAAATTTAGCACGTAAATGTTTAATAAAGAATTAATGCTGTGTTTGGCGCCTTTTTACCTGTTCAACACAACTGTTGTGTGGAAGCGGGTTAAGTGACATATTCTGTTAAGAAACAAATTACAAACCTACTTGTTTATATTAAAGTTCGCAAACGAAGAGAAGTAATCCAGATAAGTTAACAGACATTCTTTACGCCCCACACACCAAGATCATTAAAACACAATCAAATACGATCCCCAAACACCGTGGCAGAATCCGAGAATCACAATTTCCAGCTAGTTTACTTAATAACTGCTAGCAACGTACCAGAAATCATGAAATCATTTATTTAATTTGGTATTGATGTAACTATTTAAATACTGATTTAAGGGGGACCAGACCTCCAAAAATTTTCATAAATGACATTTCAATTTTTTAATGTTTCTTAAACTATGTAATGTTATCTTTACAGTGATTTCTTAAAATAACAGTTTCAAGTGCTAGAAGTATTTTTGATATACTTTTTTTTATAAAAAGTTGTTTAGGTAAAATCCCCTTATGTTTCAAAGGTAAGAAGCCATTATTGTTTACTTTAAACGCTGATATTCAAAACTTACTTTTTCTCAGAACCTACTATAAGTATCAACCTGAACTTTTTTATACGTATTTAAGAAGTTGGTTTCTAAAAATCGCTGGAGGGATTTGAGTATAACTATCTTACTTTTTTTTCTTTTTAATATTATTGATGTTTTTTTAGGTCAAAAATATGTAGTTTCACTTAAAAATTTATAATTTAAAAAATAAACAAATTTTTTTTTTAAATGCCTCCAGTAAAGTATAGTTGAACATCCATTTAATAACCAGTAAACATTTTATTTAAACTTAAAAAATAGATTCTGTGAAAAAGGTACATAAAAAAGGTTATTTTAACATGGGCTTCAATGGAGGGCTCCGGTCCCCCTTCAAAATAAATTTTTTATGTGCTATAATTGTAAAAAAAGGTGTTCAGAAACAGTAAAGTTTAGTTAAGACCTGGTGCAACGACTGTTTCGAGAGCTGATGTTTAGTTCTGTAAAAGTTTTTTTAGAATCTTTCAATAGTATAAGTGATGTTTATCTTTAAGTTATTTAAGACATTCAATTGTTTGTTAAACGTAAGTTGTTCGGATTATATGTTGCTGTTCGTGTTTGTCATTAAAAGTCTCGTCAATCATTTCTTGGTCAGATTATTTTGTCCTAAAGGATCCTAAAGGAATTGTTTGAAATGCCCACCCTGATAAAAAAAGTTTAAAAATATGTACTGTAAAAATTTAGAATAAATGAAAGTTTAAGAATAAAAACCATTGAGAAAAAGTTGTAATTCAACCATTTTAGAATTGTAAACATTGATTTAGAATAATAACCCTTTTAACGAACGCGGAAAGTGCCAGAATTTTTCAAATATACCAAACTTAAATTTTTAGTTTATAAAAGATTGAAATAAAATAATATATTAAAAAATATATATAAATGAATTTGATATACCTTTAAAAGTATTAATGTTCGGAATAAACCGTAAAAAAATGAATTTTTCATATTGAAAAAATCATAAAACAAATAGGGTTTCAAACAAGTGAGAAAATGATTTAGTATTTAAGTTGCGAGAAAAGGTTCATTGTGTTAAAATTTAATTCATAGGCATTTAAGATATTCAAATAATGACTAAAGTTAGCATATTAAATTATGACAAATAACGTATTTCAATTCAATCATTTAACAAATAGCAGATTTAAAACAGCAGCAATGTGCATATACTTTAACAAGCTTTAAACGCTTATGGGATATATTGAAAATGTGAAAAAATGAAACATTTTAATTAGCTTTGTTTCAGATATTTCTCATGTATGCGTATTTCCTAAGATTGTGTAGTATGAGGCAACAAAAATTAAAATAAATGTTTTTATTTTATTTATTTGGTGTTTTTTTTATCAGATCTTAAAAAATATTCTCAATTCTTCCGCGTAAGTGTTTAAGGAATTTTTCCTATGAACAGACCCTTATATACATTAAGATATTCCGTATCACATTTCACACATAACATGACACATGCAACTACAGTCCCTGGACAAATTATTAGACGCACTGTATTTTTTTGTAATGATGAAAACATACCAAAGAATGCCATATCATTAAAAAATATGTCGATATATGTATTAAGTATAGCAGATAGTATTTTCTATTCAATAGCTTAAGTTTAGGAACACAAATGTCCCTCTAAAGGTATTTTGCACATCATTGATTGAAACATGAAATCTTGCCGTGCGTCTAATAATTTCTCCAGGGACTGTATAACCTAACACTTGTCACTTACATGTGTGTCAAACAAATACTGTGGAATGTTGAACCCAAGCGTCGCACACAATTAAACCATGTTATTTGACTATGGAGCGTCATTAGCCCGATTATGTTGTCAACCTCGTCCAACCATGGTTGATTATATTAATTCTCAATTTCCAGGTTATAAGACTGTGCTAATTAGCTATTTATTACATTTGCACGAGTGCTTGTAGGAACAATTTTAATACACATTCTTGAGATTTGTTTCGGAACTTAGGACTAATTATTTTTGGATTATCTTTATGATATGATAGTTATGCAATTGTTTGTTTTATTGAACTTCTAACCATTACTTATGTAAAAGGACATTCTATGGATTGCATTCTTCGCAGAAATGTACATGATTTATATTTAGTTACAGAATATTTCATTTGGTATTAAATGTTTAAATTATTGATGCATAAAATTTATTATTTTATTTTAAATTATTTTACTTACTTTATCGATGCAAGTTATGCTATTTTAAAGGCAATTATTCTTAAAACTTCCAAAATAAATTTTGCAAACGCTGAGCAATATCAATTGATGCTCCAAAAAATTTTTATGAAAGTAGCAAATTCTCACATTTAAACTATAAATTTGAACAAAATACAGGGTTTGTCGATTTTGTTTCTAAACTGTGCATACACACTGTGTGTGGACACGGTTTGAGGTGACAGTTACTGTCACAAACCTACTTGTTTTATACATTTACAATATAGCATTTTTTTATATTTATAAGAAGCATTAATTTTTAAAAGTTTAGTACATTGCCGATTTTAAATCACTATTTTTTTACAATCAAATACGAAAACTTAAGTAAGAAAACTATATATCATTTTTAACTAAATAATTATTTGAAACTAAGATTTTTCATACATTTGTGTGTGAGATTTTTACTTTTATACTACTTCTTACTCTACTTTCTTATTATAATATCAAGCTAACTACTCAGACGAATTCATGTAACAGACCCTAAACTTTTTACAATAAAATGCAAAGCTTTATACAGATGCACGACAAATATTAAGCATTTTACAATTTTCTTTAATATTTAAAAAGCTACTTTGAAACAAAATATCTTTCATTTTTTTTCTCTTTACGAGCTGTCTCCATCAAAACAAGCTATAAAATTGAAAACCTTCTCCTCAAAATTCTGGCAAGAAAAAACACAAATGGGGGTACATTGGAAGTTTTGGATATCTCCCGTTACAGTTACTGTTACAAAAATACTTGATTATAGCTATTTTTGCATTTTTTCATGATTAGGAATTTTTTATATTTATTTAAGTGTATTAATTTTTTGAAAAGTTCAGTACCTTGCCTATTTTAAATGGCAAACATTTTTTTACAATCAAATACAAAGCCTTACGTACGAAAACTATATAGCATTATCCACTAAATAATTCTTTGAAGTAAGTTATTCTATAAATAATTTTTTAAACAAAGAATTTTTATACATTTGAGTGTGCCATTTCTACTTTTATACTACTTCTTTCTCTACTTCTTACTATAATATTAAATTAACTGCTCAAACGAATTCATGTAACATACCCTAAACTTTTTACAATCAAATACAAAGCCTTAAGCAGATGTACAACAAATATTAAGCATTTTCTACTTTTCTTTAATATTTTAAAAGCTACACTTTGAAACAAAAACCTTTCATTTTTGGTCTCTTTACGAGCTGTCTCCATCGTAAAAACAAGCTACTAAATTGAAAACCTTCTCCTCAAAATTCTGGCAACAAAAACACAAAAGAAGGGAACATGGAAAGTTTTGGATATCCTCTCTCTCTCTCTCCGCGCTGACAACTGCACGTCAGCGGAGTTGGCGATTGGAAGTTTGATATATTGCATGTTATATGTCTTTTTTCGCTCTTAGGATGGAAAAAATATATTTTACGATTTTTGTGTTGTTGCCTTGTTTTGAGAGAAAAAATATGTGTTTTGGTTTACTATACATTTAGGATAATGGACGGGTTTTTTGTTGATCGATGAGTATAACATGCTGGAAGTATATATATTATCATCTCCCGATGTCTAACAGATATCGCCATGGTATATAAATACCAAAAGATATCTAAAGGTAACCATAAGATATCGTAAAATAGATGCTTAAAATAGATTTTTAAAGATAAACTATATTTACCCTTTCTTGTTTTCTTTTGCATTTGCATATGTTAGTTAGGTGTAGGGCAAAAAATGTGTTTTGGTTTAATATTCTTCTAGAAAGACACTGGAAAGTTTTATCGTAATACTAGTAAAACATGGTTTAATCTAATGATATCTAACTGATATCACTTACCATCACCATGTCCGATTAACATTAAAAGACATCTAAAGAATATCATACATATCTTAAGATAGACAAATACTGCCCAAATTTATTTTTAACAGAAAAAATAAATATTTTACGATTTTACTGGGTTAGTTGTAAAGATTGTATACACTGTAAAAAAAAATTACTGAAATTAACGGGAAAAGTACCGGCAGCAGAGTTGCCGGGACTTTCCTGTTTCGTTAAGTATTTTCCCGTGTATTTACAGAAGTTCCGTTTCTTATTTTTCCGTTGTTAAAATTTTCCATTTTGCATTTTCCCATGAATCCACCGTAAAATATAGTTAAATTTAAAAATCCACTAAAGTTAAATTTAAACTAATCCACTATTAACAGTAAAATATAATTGGAACAATTACATATTTTTCAAACTTAGAAGAAACTATTTTAAAAGACAACCAACAGTTAAATATTAAAACCAGAGTGATTTAGCACTTTGACTTTACATATTAATTTAATTATATAAATACAGTTGAACCCGGTCATAAAAAAGTTATTTTTAATTGATAGCTGGATGTTTCTCTAAAAAATATTTCAAAGAAATAAATCATATTTCGTAAAACAGGTATTTGATGTTCGAGTTTCGATGTGTGTATCTTAGTGCATTTATCGCCAACTGACGATAGGGTGACTAAAATATTCACTCTTAAAAGCAAGGTTTGAAAATAACCCATTTGGTTAGGTGCTCCTTCGGCTCGTGTTTAACTGGACGATGTTACCCTGTTTAGAATGAAGAAAATTAGCGCCTTTTCATCGTACGGGAAGATTGATTCATTCAAAAGTAAGTATGATTTGTTCTTGGCTCGAGATCTGAAAGTCCGCGATCGAGTCCCGGTGAAGACCTACAAGTATATGCGGAGTACGTGCTCGTTAATCTGTTGGGTCCGAAGTCCTGTGGTCGGTCATTGCGCATTTTCGGTTGGCACATTTTTGTTGAATCAACAAAATCATTTGTGAATCAACAATCATTTGGTTATCACAAATATTCCAACAAAATAATTTGTACTGACCAATTTGTTGGCGCTATATTGACCAAAAATCTTGTTGAAACAACAAAATTTTGTTCTTTCAACAAAATATTTTTTTCTGTGTATTCTTAGTGCATTATCGCCAACTCTACGATAGGGTAATAAAAGTACGGCAGCTCTTAAAGCGGGAAAATTCCGTTTTTATCTCTTCGCTCGTGGTTTACGGACATTTACCGTTTTTAGAAGGAAAAAACCCGTTTTCAGTCGTTACGGGAAAGTTCCGTTAAAATCAGTAATTTTTTCTTCTGAAATTTCAAGGTTTTTTTTACACAGTGTCAGGAATAAAAAAAATACCCATATTTTATTGTTTAAGTACCTCTTGTTTTTACACGATATAATAAAATTATCTTACGAGTTTTTAAACTCTAAACTCACTAAGCATTGCCTGGCCCCATTTAGCTATTGTTAAAAGTAAACGTCATTCAAAAATACGTTATTATATTTAGGTTACTAAGCCTGCAAAATGTTTATAACTGAAAATTATCTTATATATGAAACTTTAATATTAATTTCATGATCAAAACAAAAAATGGAAAATGCAATAAAATGAATTATATTTTTTTTTTTAATCGACCCTCTAAAAGTATAATAGTATTTATTGTGTACAACTTTTCCTCCTTAAACTATATTTTATAATGAAAACCGTTTAACAAAAGTTTGGCTTAAAAGTACATGTTTAAATAGTGAAATCACCTTAACTTCGAGCTGACATGGGAAAAGCAAACTCCAATTATTGTAAAAGAAAATTTAAGCTGGAACTTGTTAAACAAAGAACAGTTTTGACGAAAATCCTAAACAAAGAATAAAAATAATAACTTCATTAAAAGAAGCCAAAACGATTATATAATTTTTTTTAAAATTGGAACTAGACTTTCGAAATTATGTTTACAATTGAAAATATTATGCACTGTCTTAGAGAATATGAATGCATATCTATTTTCTTAAGGCTTCTTCTCAGCTGTTTGTTCGAATCATACATAATTTAATATTACAATTTTGATTGTCAATAGTTTTTTGAGCATCACTTTTTAGAATGAAATACTTAGAAAGTACTTAATTAACTCTAGAGGCTAAAATTCTAATAATTAATAGTTGAATTTTTTATTAAACCCATTGATATGATATATTTATGTTTTTTAAGCTAAACTTGGAAACAAATAGTGCATAGGAAACACAATAACAGGACACTTTTCAAGTTTTTGAAATTGCGGATCTTTTTATGCAATAGTATAAAAATGGAAAGTTAAAAATTTTCTTGTTTTAAAGTCTTTGGAGGGTAAACATTCAAACAAATTTCAAGTTTAAATTCACATATCTTATTTCCGTAAACCCAAGCTTATAAATTAGCATGCGAGTGTCACTTGCATTATACAAGAGGAACATGCTCTTACTGTTTTACTTTGTATTTAATTTATTATTGGCATTACATCACGCAAACTGCTACTTGCAATGATTTCCCCAGGCTAAACTTGCAATAAGAATATTTAACGAAATTCCTCTTTTGGGGCAGTTCAAGGCTCCGTCGATGTAAAACACCTCATTTCCGTGACATCTTAGAAACCATCCGTTTCGTGATTCAATTACATACATCGGACCTATTTATGCAATAACGTAACAAAAAGTTGGCCAAGTGGTCAAAATACCTACCAAGGAACCAAGTCTTATGACCGTGCCAAGCACAAAATGGCGTCTGTAACATTTTTAAGAAATTGAGTTATCGATGGCAACTTGTTCTATTGAGTTCCATCTACATCAATTTTACGTTCTGATATCAGTTTATGGATCTGAATCATCAACAGAGTATAAAAACTATTTAAACATTTCATTGAACTCCGTTCTGAGGGAAAATATCAAGCCCCGATTTCTCGTTTTCGGTCCTGGTGTAGATATCCCAGTTGTCCTCTGCACGGGAGTCTTGGGTAGGGCTCGGCCAAGGTGGCCAAACAGGAAGGAAGCCGACCCTTTGGGAAACGCCACGCTTAATTGCTGCTGGAGACTTTTCGGTTGAGATTAGCATTTCATTGGCACGCAAGACATGTGTACCGCTGTGTGGTAACTTCGATCCAGAAGCAAATTGGGTGCTGTTACGGATCGCGTCGTGTGGGAATGTGCTGGCGAGATTCCTCGTTTTATTTTAATTAGTGATATCTGAACGATTCGTTTTGTAAAACTTTCAACTTCTAGCCCCTTTATAGAGCTGCAAGACAAAGAGAATATTCTTCTAAATTTGTTATCTTGACAATTCAGGTGATCGACTGGAATAGTTATTTGGAGATCCTTACGGATGTTGATTTCAAATTTCTTTGAAGGGCTATTGAGCTGAAAATATATTAACTTTTTTTAATTGTGGTAAGTTTGCCAATTTTATATATATGCTTTATCCTGCATAATATGGATAATCGTTATTTCGTTTATTTAAGAAGAAATTTAACGTTTACAATCTAAATGCAAAAGGCCTTCCATTTGATGTTTATTGTGGTGGTAAAAGTGACAACTAAACCCTAGCAATAAATAATACTTGTCAAGTGACGTGTTCAACAACATAAGTAGTACCTAGATATGCGTCAGGACATCGAACCATAAGAAGTTTCAACCTTCCGATTCAGAAGGGCCTGCATTTAATGTTTATTGTGATAGCTGTAGACAAAAGAAAAGTATTGTAATAAATTATCTGGTCAAGTGATGTGTTTGACACCATAAATGGTAAACAACAAAACCTATATATGCGTCAGGACTTCGAACCATAACAAGTTTCAACGATCCTGGTTTATTGAGCGGTTTTTGGTGACTTCTGGAATCGGACCCACAACCTCATTATCAAAAGGCCTTTACGCATTAAGAACGAATGCAAAGAACACGCTTGTTAACTGGAGCAAATGTAATCGATGATCGACTCATTTGGGGAGATTCCTTTTGATTATTTGCTTTGTCGCCTGTGAATAACGGAGTCGAATTTTGGATGGGAAGTAAGTACCGTACGGTTGATCGGAGATAAGTGGGTAATTATCTGAATCAGCATTTTTGGTTTTTGTATGTAGATATTTTCAGTTTTTTTGTGATAGAATTTAGACGGTGGTATTATGGAAGTATAGGAGTGATAGGCTGGGTCTCCAAACCCAAGTATTCTCTCTATGTTTGTCCAAAGGAAGAAAAATTCTAAACCGAATAAATACGGCTGCATGGAATATTTTACATTGAATATTTTTTTAATGATATAGATTGCTTATGCGTCTTTATAATACTTTTCTTTTTTTTTAAATTGGGTCGTATATATTTTTTAAAATTTCATTAAATAATTTTAAACAGTGTATTTTAACAAATTTCCGAAAATGGAGAGCCCTGTATGCCAGCTACAATAAAATTATCACTGAAAAAATCTACACTGTTAAAAATTTTGTGCTTGGTTTCACCATGATATTGGTTCCTAGTAGCTGCAACGGCTGTGTGGTGAAATTTTTCGCTTTTATTTCGGTGTTTGGTTAAACCATTTTTCTGGATTTGGAAACAAAAACCTAAGAAATAATTCAACCGAATACCAAATATATGGTTTAGCGTTTCACCACACAGCCGTTGCAGCTACTAGGAACCATGTTTTTGAAGAAACAAAGTGCCTAATTTTTAACAGTGTATTGCAAAAATATTCAATGCAGCCGGAGTAACTTGGTTTAGAAATTTTTTTCTCTCCATAAGATTAACACAGAAAGAAAACTTCGGTTTGGAGATCCAGCTACCCATTACCCCTTAAGCAATTGCAAATCATTATTAAATAACCATGTTTATTTATCTTATTATATTTTTTATCGAATTCACATATCGCTAGTTTATATTAGCAATACGCTATTGTTTAATTTAATTAGATAAATTTATTTCAATGCTGTGAATATTATTGAAAAAATAACACTGAAGATAAATACAGTTGCGGGAGCATAAGCCAGTTTTTTCCAAACCAGAGATTTTTATTTGCATAAACAAGGTAACTTGCTACATTTTAGTCATATATATTATATCAGTAAAATAATTTCTGAAAAAAAAAATGTTTTAGATCCAAAATCGGCAAAAAATTGCCTTTTTCCGATGTAAGTAGAGGTGTTTGTCTGCCAAAGTATGGAATATCATATGGATGTATTTGAGACAGATGTTCACTCTCATAGAGCTAATGCATTAGTTTTGAAATCGCAATTTTCTGCGAAACTCTAAAGTATTGCTTTACCATGTAAGCATTTTTCCCCTGGTATAATACCATCATAAGAGCACAATAACATGATGCAAACAATGCATACAAATGTTAAGGGAAAATATCATCTGGTTATTTAATTAATATTTCTTATTATGTTTATTTAATTATTATTTAAGTTTTAATTTACTCCAAAATATTCTGAAGAGGGTGAAACTATTTTTAAACCTCATCAATTAAATATTAAATAACCGCATGTTCATTTTCATTTCCAATGTGTTTTATTTCGCTGTTGTAACGATTCTCGTACCTGGTAAAAAAAATGTCAACGTGGCAACGCAATATTTTTGAATAGGTTGCGATTTATAAACTAATAAATAAGCTCCATGGGACTCTGACCAATTATTGTACTTTACCTCCATCCCAAGATATAAACACTGCATTTTGAAACATATGCCACAACTGCGTTGAAAAAGTAACCAGCCCTTTATTCTCTGCTGCTGTTAAAAACAATTTTTTTAGAGAGATGACATAGTTCAAAGCAAAAAGTTTAGAATTAGAATATTTCGGTATTAAAATTTGAGTGAGGGTTTGTCCACATACTAAAATAAATACCAATTTTAAAAATTCTAACGCCAACACCCGATAATTTTGACAGAAAAAGATTTAGCACCGTCTTAAACTATCTCAAATACCAATTTTCGTTAACTTTCATAAATCATTTGCTCAGATATTAAAGCAAAAATTTTGAAAGAACATAGAGGGTTACTTTTCCAAACAGTAAATGTAATATTTAGATGATTCCTCAAACGATAAACGACGTCCGATTTTTTAGAATTTTGTTCATTTTGGAAACTAGTTGTTTGTTTTTTCCAGTTACTTTAAAATAATATTTCTAACATTCAAAATTAATAGTTTAGCTGCAGTTCAAATATTTCTACGATGATAGATTTGTTTGGTTTAAATGTTTCCGGCTATCTGTTTAACCAAAACCAAACCATCATAATAGTAGAAATATTTTAATTAAATCGTAACTATTCTTTAGTTTGGTTCCGTGTACTACGACGATTAATTTAACGAACTATCGACGTAAATCTGTACATTGTTTCCAAATGGCAAATTTATTATGACTAAGGGGATGCTAGTCTTACATTTTACTAGTGGATAGTACTTACTAGTGGATACTTTATAGTGGTAATAGTGTTAGTGTAATAGTTACTAGTTAATACTTAATAGTGCATACACTTGTAAAATCATAGAAATAATAAGAAACATTCTTATTCCTTAAATTAGCAATTTTTCTGTCATTATCCATCCATACCAAATTAGTACACGCAAATATTGATACACAATTCAGTGTATCATATCTGGTCAATACTGAAATTGTACCAATAATATTTTTAAAAAATGGGACGGTTAAAAATTACGAGTTAAAACTCAAAATTGTGAAAATTGTTTTGTTTCGTTGAAATTAACGTCGCTCTAGAAGTTGTAGATGGGCAATAGCGCACGTATAGCATGATTTTTTTTTAGGAAAATGGGATATAAGTACTAAATAGCATTTAAAAGTGTAAAACAACACTGACTTTCTTATTTACTAGGAAAAAGGGATGTAAGAATAATGGTGATGTGTAAGTTTGTAATTGTAAATGTAACTTCGGTTATTAGACGCAAAATTAGATTTTATAATCAGCAGAAATTCTTTTGCAGGGCCTCTCAGATCAGAGCCTCTCTTCCTGCTCTGAAGTGGGGCCTTCCTAGACCCATTTGGGTTCAAATGTTAAACCAAAGCTTCTTAAATGAATCCTTCAGTACAAAAGGAATCAACCTCTAAATTTTGGAATATGTACTTCCAGTTGGTTTGGCTGAGTTTTGGTACGTGAGTCGGTAAACAGTCAGTCAGTCAGGACTTCTATCACTAAAGATATATATTATACACGATGTCATATGTTAACACATAACAGATGAACTCACTGCGATATTTGTGCAGGCACCTGCAGGGCCGTCCGGAGAGCGGTTTCAACGTTAACTGCGTAGACTCTCTCGGGCGGTCGGCTCTCCTCATGGCCATCGACAACGCAATAAAAATTAAATATATAATTCGCAAAACAAAAACTACCATAATATAGTACATAGTAAATCTGAGCTGTCACAATATGATTTGCCGTCAATGAATTGCTTACTAAATTTTACAACAAGCTTTACTTCACCGTGTCATTTTGTTAGGCATTTGTAGAATGTAAACGCAATGTAAAAGTTCCCAATATAACTTAATTATGCTTACTAAATTTCGAAAGGAGACTAACCTTACTTCGCTAGGCATTTGTAGTGTGTAAACGCAATGTAAAAGTTCCCAATATAACTTAATTATGCTTACTAAATTTCGAAAGGAGACTAACCTTACTTCGCTAGGCATTTGTAGTGTGTAAACGCAATGTAAAAGGTCCCAATACAACTTAATTATGCTTACTAAATTTCGAAAGGAGACTAACCTTACTTCGCTAGGCATTTGTAGTGTGTAAACGCAATGTAAAAGGTCCCAATACAACTTAATTATGCTTACTAAATTTCGAAAGGAGATGCTTCTAACCTTACTGCCAAAGGCATTCGTAGAAAGTAAACTTACCGTGAATTGTCTCGATATATACACAATATCAGCGGGCGGTATCAGGCTCGGGTGGTCGGTCCCTCTTCATAGCCATCGACAACGAGATAGAAATTAAATATATAATCCTCAAAATAAAAACTACAATAATGTAATACATAGTAAATCTGAGCTGTCACAATATGATTTGCCGTGAATGAATTGCTTACTCAATTTTATAACGAGCTTTACTCCACCGTGTCATTTTGCTAGGCATTTGTAGAGGGTAAACGCAATGTAAACGGTCCCAATACAACTTAATTATGCTTACTAAATTTCGAAAGGAGACTAACCTTACTTCTCTAGACATTTGTAGAAAGTAAACTTAACGTGAGCTGTCTCGATATATACAAAATATCAGCGGGCGGTATCAGGCTCGGGTGGTCGGGCCCTCTTCATGGCCATCGACAACGAGATAGAAATTATATAGATAGATAATTCCCCAAAGTAAACTACAATAAAAAAATACCAGAGTATAATGATGCGCCATCAATGAACTTCTTACTAAATTTTACAACAAACTTAATTTCACTGCGTCATTTTACTGGATACTTGTTAAGGGTAAACTCAACATCAACTGTCTCAAAACAACTTATTATACACAATATCACAAATGTCGTCTAGTTTCAAAACGAGACAAGTCGGCATTTGACTTATACCACCTTTGTACTGAAACATCAACACATGATGTAATTTTAACTTGGCAAAGCATAAATACAAAAGTGGTGTAAGTCAAGTCAATTGTGGACTTATGTGGTTTTAAAACTAGACATGTCAAACGTTAACAAATAACAGATGAACCAACTGTCCAAATCTACTTGCAGGCATCTACAGGGCCGTCCGGAGAGCGGTCTCAACGTGAACTGCGTGGACCCCCTCGGGCGGTCGGCCCTCCTCATGGCCATCGACAACGAGAACCTGGAGATGGTGGAGCTCCTCATCGAGAGCAACGTCGACACTAAAGACGCGCTCTTGCACGCCATCTCTGAGGAGTACGTGGAGGCGGTGGAGGTGCTGCTCGAGCACGAGGAGGCCAACCACACGCCCGGAGAACCGCACGTGAGTGATTGAGGACACGTGTTTATATGAATATGATCAGTTGTTCTTGTTTATTTTGCTGTAAAATTTGGCGATTGTTAACAAGCATACAATATGGTAATATTTCCTTGTCTTCACTGTGATAATGGTTCCCTAGCTTACCATAATAATAACCTAGTTCACAATAATGATGATTCCACTGGAGAACCGCACTTGAGTGCTTGGAACACGTGTTCAGATCGATATGATTAGTTGTTCTTTTTTCTTACACTATTAAAAATATGGCGATTGTTAACACACACAATGATCACGGTTCCGAGTCTTCACAATGATAAAGGTTTCTAGATTACCATAATAATAACCTAGTTCACAATAATAATGAGTCCACCGGGAAAACGTACTTAAGTGCTTGGGACAGGTACTCATATCAATAAGATCAGTTGTTCTTCTTTCTTACACTGTTAAAAATTTGGCGATGGTTAACACACACAATATGGTAATGGTTTCTTGTCTTCAGAATGATAATGGTTCCTAGATTGCCATATAGTATGGATTGCCCCGGGAAAAACGCACGTGAGTGCTTGTTTATATGGAAGACCATATCGCACCGTACGCGGAAAAGTGACCTATCGGCCAAAATTGACTTTTTAAGTTTACACTACTATAGGATGCAACATTTCGATATCTATCGATTGGTGCAATCGGCATAGTGATCATAGCCTTAGTTCGTCTGCAATTAATAGATAGGTCTTTTTTCCGCGTTCGTTTTTGGATGAAAATGAGCGGGAAAGAAAGACCTATCGCACCTGGCGATTTTTCGCTATGTGTTTGCAGCTCTACGACAATGAAGTTAAGTTTGAAGTGCTTAAATGGAAAGGTTGAAGTCGGTAATTAATTTGTTAATTTGTTTCTTTATTTGAAATACTCTCATTTAAGAACACCCATTTCAAAAGCTCTGTTTTGTGATATTTAGTATAATAAATATATAAAAAAAAATCATGTAATTTGTATAGATTGCAAAATTATATATATATATATAATATATATATATATTATATATATATATAATATATTTTAATATATATATATATATATATATATATATATATATATATAATAATATATTATATATATATAATATATATATATAATTATATATATATAAAGAAAAAGTGATTGTAAAAGTGACTCGTTTCATACCACCTATTTTTATATAAACAAATTATTATTATTTCAATCATTGGATATATTAAATTATAAAAATAAACATGACTTAAAAATAATATCGTAATTATATGGTAAGAGATGAACCTTATTACATAAACTTCATTAAATTGGTTAAACAAGCTTTTTGTTAAATTTAATTTTTAAAAATATATATTCTATTTGTTGATCAATATATTATTAGACTAGTTTTATAAGCCCGGCGTTGCACGGGTGTACCCTTAATAACCCTAATTAGTAGTTTTTTATGTAAAATTTTATTTTATACCAATTAATCCCTCCTCTGGTCCACTCCATCGGGATATTATATAATCTCCTCCCGTTCTGATAATCTGATATGAGGGGTTGATTTTATCCAGGCCCTTCCAGGAGTTTGAGGGCTTTGCCATAGACCCCTGTTCAAATTGCCAGAACAGCTACATGATATAACGGCCTGTTTCTATTTCACGATTAGCGCAAAACGAAACTGCCCAAATGTGGTAAACCCCCATTCCACTTCATATTTCATACAACTCGATCGATAGGGTTGGGGGACCCAGTCGGTAAAGACTTTCGTCTTGCATGCGGTAGGTCCCAGGTTCAGGTCCAGGCATCGCCAAAATAACTGCCGACCTATAAATGGCTCGTGCAGCCAAAACATGTCCGAAGAATAATACCCCGTGTTGAGGAAGGGCACTTTAAATATCCTACAAATTCCCAACGCTGCGTACGATGTCGCCCTTAAAAGTTGCATTGGGTACCTACTAACGTGTCGGCTCGTAACTTGACTGCGGTTCTAAATTACGACTCCCATTTCCAATAGCACTCGTGTGTAGCTTTAATGGGACGAAATCTGATCCACCATAAAAAAATCAAAAGATTTAAAATCAACAAATAAAATAAAATACTGATATTCAAATAACAATCCAGGACATTATACACACATGCTCTTTTTTTTTCTTTCTTTAATTTTTGTTCACGCTGAACGCGCTGAAATTTCTTTAAATTGAATTAAAAAGTATAAATTCTAATCTTACAATGCTATTCCTATGGGGAAATCAGCTCACGTTTTGCACTCCTACACCCGTTTGGGTTCGAATAAAAGGTATCCTGTAGCCTATTCCTGGTTCTAAGCTACCTCCCCAACAATTTTCGGAAAAATCAGTTCAGCCGTTCTTGAGTTATATATAGTCTAACTAACACGACTTTCTTTTATATATATATATATAGATTATAAAAATGCATTAAGTAAATGAGTATTCTTCATAAGCATGATTCCTTAATATTTAGAATGAATTTAGCAGCACATTTTTCAGGACCGATCTTCAGAACAGCCGTTTAAAGTTTTGGTAAAAATTCAAATTATCACAAAATTGTTCCAAATGAACCTAGATCAAAAATATTTGGCATGGATATACGTTTTATGAGTATCAAGAAATGAATATTCATTTTATACTTTAAATTTGCCTTTGCTGTGATATTTTCAGATAGGTCTTTCTTTCGCGTACAAAATCGTTCAAATTTGTACGCGAAAGATAGACCTACCTGAAAATACCTCAGTAAATGCAAATTTAAATTAAAAAATGAACGCATATACTTTTTGGTAATCATAAAACGGACATCCCTGCCAAATATTTCTGATCTAGGTTGGAACGATTTTGTGATAATTTGAATTTTTACTGAAACTTTAAGCGGCTCTCCTGAAGAATGGTCGTTTTCGCTATAGGTCTCTTTTCCGCGTACGGTGCGATATGTTTATATCAATACGATCAGAGGTTCTTCTTCCTTTCACTGTTGAAAACAAAAACACTATTTCATATCAATATGATCAGTGGTTCTTCTATCTTACACTGTTAAAAACCTTGGCGCCAGATTGAACCGGAGTCCTAACATTTTAGTGCCACCACTATTTCTAGCGTTCATTCACCTTTTTTACGCTGCATAAGAGTTATGATTTTACCACAAAATTAGTAAATTCACTCTCCGAATAGTGGTGACAGTTAAATAATTCCTGGATCCCGCTGGAAAATTGCGCCAACAGTTTTAACATGACACTGTTATAAATTTGGGGTTTGGTATCACACCGTAGTAATGGTTCATCGTAGCTGCAACGGCTGTGTAGTAAAATATTTCACCACAATATAACAATTTTTTCAGGTTCTGAAAACAAAAAAAATGAGGACTGGTTCAACCGAGTACCGAAAATTTGATAAAACATTTCACCACACATTCTTTGCAGCTATTTTTAACCATATAACAAGAACCTGTTTAGTGTTCAGTTAGTTTTCTGATATCACTACACCCTCTGACTAATAACTAGTGGCTACCAACACTTAGTTTTGATGAAAAAAATATTGAACCAGAGACATATCTTATTTAGGTATCTATAATCAACATCATTCCCTACCAACTCATCTTTCATACTTGCGTTTCAGAGCTGGGAAGCAGTCGACAGAGACGCCTCCACCTTCACACCGGACATCACCCCCCTAATCCTGGCAGCGCATCGCGACAACTACGAGATCATCAAGATACTCCTGGACAGGGGCGCAACCTTGCCTGCGCCCCACGATATCCGCTGTGCCTGCCAGGACTGCGTGAGGTCCTGTTCCGAAGACTCCTTGAACCACTCCAGGTCCAGGATTAATGCGTACCGCGCCCTGGCCTCGCCTAGTCTCATGGCACTCTCTTCCAAAGACCCCATTCTCACGGCTTTCGAGCTTAGCTTCGAGCTGAGGAGACTGAGCTTCTTGGAGCACGAGTATAAGTGCGAATATATGGTGAGTAAATGATTGGTCTATTTAGCTCTTATCGTGTTTTATTTTGCGATGTTGAATCTATGAGGTAGTTTTAAGGGCCAATGACATATGGTTTTAGGTTTATTAACAAGCAGTTTTTTTTTGCAAGCGGAAGTCCAAGAAGTTTTCTTACGATTCTAGCATTCACTTCTATTTATACTGTTAAATGTTTTAAAAATGAAGTTGAAATTTCCAATGAATCGTTTTCTTTAATAAATCTTGCAAGATAAATGATAAAAAAGTTCTTGCAAATACCTTTAGAAAGCTTTTCTTTATATTTTTATGCAAGGAAAAACTAGTTAAAAATTTAAATTGTAGACACTGTGCCGTAAAAGCTGTTCCATAGCTTTAATATGGCAATTAAACAAATGCCGGATTATTGATCGATCTTTTGACGGCAGGTATCGCAAAGAGGGTTCACCTGATAATTTTTGTTTTACCGTTAAATGGGTAACTTTGGCTCGGGAGGGTAACTTTGGCAGAAGCATAAAAACCTAGAACCCTCTTTCTGGAATATTTATTTACTCACAGGTCAAGGCATAGTTGCCACGAATTGAAAAAGGAAAGCACATTTTTAAAGATTATATTTAATGAGAAGTTATATTAGTTTCAAAAGCTTGTGCCAAAGCTATTCCATTCGATAGTAGTTTATCTTAACTCATCGAATATTAATTTATAATTCGATGTAAAATATATTTGGTCAACTTGGTTTGGATTTGACTGTGGCTGAGGAGGTTAGTGACCTAAATCACAAGCGGCCGATCCGGGTTCCAATTTTAGTCGGTTAGCTGGTCATGAATTCACTCAGCCCTTCATACTTCTGAAGTACCTAACTTATGAGTACCTAACTTTCCAGGGGAAAAACTAGAGTTATAAAACTATCCAGTTGGAATGTAAAATCACTGGAATTACATTTAAGGCTAAGGAAACGGAGAAGGATATCGACTAATGAGAGAGTTGACTAAGGAAACTTCTACTGTTTTACATTAACTGATTAGGTTAGAAGGAAAATAGTAAAAAGTCATTTTAACTGGAAAGGAAATGGTAGATTTAAACTACTGTATAATAATGATGAATTTTTATTCCTACCCTAAGGGTTTAAACGTATTCCATTAGTCAAACATCAAAACAAAAGAACTTGTTTCATTTTACCCTAGCCTAAAAGGAAAGAAATCCGTTTATTTTCCTACACTTTAACTGCTAAAAATTCCTGTCACATCTGC
This sequence comes from Oedothorax gibbosus, assembly GCA_019343175.1. Lineage (NCBI taxonomy): Eukaryota > Metazoa > Arthropoda > Arachnida > Araneae > Linyphiidae > Oedothorax > Oedothorax gibbosus. The sequence goes on from CM033279.1 coordinate 11,837,469, forward strand.
GTGCTGATGGAGCCAAAAAGAACCCTGTTTGTCACTTCGCAGCTTGTCACATTTTCTCTGGGATCACGTCCAGTTGAAATACGTCAGTGGAAGAGGTTTTGTGCATCATTCGGTTTGATTGGAATGTTTTGTTTAAAGTTATTTTTTAGTGTCTAGCAGTAACATTGATATGATTCTTATCCTGACTAAGATAATTTTTTTACGTTGGAATTAATTTGTTGTTGCTTTTTTTTGTCTGGTTTGATCTTTTATAGTCTTTAAATAATGAAAATGGCTTAGGTCAGAATCATTTTCAATTGTGTGTCGTTCTGTTTCTCATTGCTTAAAATACCATTTCAATCGACATGCAATAAACTTTAAAAATCTTAAAAATGAAATTAATAAGAAATCCATATTGCATATACATCTTAAAACAACGAGAGGTTTTAACTCAGTATGAGTTATTTCCACTCCTTTCCGTGCCGAAAATGCACTTCTCCTATAGGAGTGAATTTCACTCTTTTTCGGAGTGGGTAAAAGAAATAAAAGAAAACAATCTGCGTTCTACACTTTTAAAACGAGAGGTTTCAACTCCGTCTGAGTTAATTTCCACTCCTTTCCGGTGCCGAAAATGCACTTCTCTATCGGAGTGAATTTCACTCTTTTGTTTTAAGAGTGTACTTTTTAATCCTTCACCGTAGGAAGCTCGATTTTAAGTGCTATCTAAAGTATTGGGTAGTTATTTAAAGTAGCATTTCTAGGTAACAAACCTAAGTTTTAAAATTACTTCAGCCCATTAATAAGAATTCTGCTGTAGGATGTTCTTGGCATGGAAAATTACTAGAAAGTTTCCCACCATACTTCTACCAACAAATATGGTCAAACATAATAGAAGTTAATATTTAACATAAAATAATACTATATTATAGTTCACGACTTAAAACCCGAAATTTATGTTGAATTTATTTCAAACTACATTGCTCAAAATGCATGAAATGTCAGTTAAAATGTTGTAAAACTATTACTGGCTTTAGATAGCTTGGATTGTCTTGTATCATTATGATGAGCTTTCATCATGTTGTGCTTAATTAATATTCTACTTCGTATATATAATGTATGTTTGTGGGAGAACACCTGTTCTTACGCCGAAAATTAATTACGTTAAGAGCTTCACGGGTTTACTCGAGCATTAGCCTGGGTAAATAACTTTTTGAAAAGAATGATGTTGGCTAGCAGGTATAAATGCTTGGCCATTAAATGAACCAGTTATTTGAAAAATGATTCGTTTAAAGAAAAATGAAGTTTAGGGAAGCCTAAATATGTATTTAGTGCAAATAAAAATATCGATGTTTGTGTTACAAGTGCATATAATGTAGCATGTTATGCGAAAGTATAGGTGAAGTAATAAATGAGCTCTATATGACGTGTTTATAATTATTATTTTGGTGCTAAAACAAGAAAAATGTATGCTGATTTATGACAAATGATGGAATATCAGTAGTCTTATGTTTTCCATTTTAGTTATTAAAACAGTTTTCTATTAGCTTTTTAGTTTTTACAACAGTTTTTTTCGTAGCAGTTTAGTTATTACAATGGTTCTGGGGCTCGGATGGCTGAGTGGTTTGGACCAGTCTGCGCGCTGTAACGGGTGCGTGTTCGATTCCCGCCTTCCCCCTGGGTATATTCCTTTCTCTGTGACAGTAAAAATTCTTTCTGTGTCTGTCTTACTTGACGAAGGCTTCATAAGCGGGTCTCTGATCAAGCACACAAGCCGGAATATATATATGTAATAGTAGTAGTAGTAGTACAATGATTTTTAGTTTACACTCCAAGTAAATTATCTTATCATCTCTAGATATTTTCTAATAGACTATACTTTTCCTAATACTGTTATTCAAGTGCTCCGTTTTGGCAGCACTTTTTTGTTTTTGTTTGTTTCCCTAATTCATGTTCATTCCCAGTTCTCTGTCTTGTAGGCTTGGCCTTCGAAAAGTTTTTTTTATTGCTAGATTTAGAGCATCTGTATGGTACCCACGTTCACAACCAAACTACAAGGGCTACGTATCGTAACTAGAAGTCATTGAAATCTCAAAAAAAAAAAAAATTCTTCTCGTAATTCAAAGTAATTATTTAAAAAAGTGCAAAATTAAATACCTATTCAAAAACGAATATATAGGCCCATTTGATGGAATTAAATCATTTTTGTCACGTAAAAATCTTACGATAATGTATTAAGGTGATACATATTCATGTGTGAGGCATTCAGAGGGCATTTATATTAAGGGGAGTCGGATGGTTCTCTCCCACCCATGTTAATTTTCCTAAATTTCGGAACATTTTTCTCAGGAACTATATGAGATATCATTGTGAAATTGGATATATTTTGTTCCTTACATACAGTTCTTTGGTTTAAACTGAGGATATTTTAAAGTATAAAAAGTACTTTTACAGTGAATTTTAAAAAAATGTAGCAGAAACCACAAAAACAATCAGATTTAAAGTTATATAACTTTTATTTGAACAGAAATATTTAAAATTCTTCAGTTTAAATCGAAGAGCTATATGTAAGGAACTAAATATAAAAATAAAGTTCATTATGTTATCCCATATTGTTCCTGAGAAAAATGTTCCTAAAGTTCGGGTAATTAACATAGGCGAGATAGAACCATCCGACTCCCCTTAAATAAAATTTAACATTGAGTTTATTTTGGAGCTGTAAATCCCGTTGGAATGACATCATAATATATGTCTCAACAAGATGATTTATGGCTGCACAGAATCTGTAATCAGAAGATTACTTGTTCAGTACAGAATCTGTAATCAGAAGATTACTTGTTCAGTACAGAATCTGTAATCAGAAGATTACTTGTTCAGTACAGAATCTGTTATCAGAAATTACTTGTTCAGTACAGAATCTGTAATCAGAAGATTACTTGTTCAGTACAGAATCTGTAATCAGAAGATTACTTGTTCAGTACAGAATCTGTAATCAGAAGATTACTTGTTCAGTACAGAATCTGTAATCAGAAGATTACTTGTTCAGTACAGATCATACATTTACAAACGGTGTCAGGACACGTTCATAAACCATTTTTATGTTTTATTTCGTAAACCAGTCATACTAGTTTTATTAACTAAAAGTGCTTAGGTTGGAAATTCTGAAAGATTATTCCAATATCGGTTGTCAGAACACTTACGCGCATGATACTGAGATTAAATTTTCTAGTTTTGATACTTAGAAAATCCCCATATATTAGTTTAGATAAAGGGGTAATTATATATATTTATTTCTCCATATATTCAACCAGAAAACTTTACCAAATTAAACCTTTCTAAAATATCTAATACATCTTTAAAATTTCAAAAAAAAAACCTGCTTTAAACTATGAATTTTGTTTTTATTCGAACTACTTAAAAGATTACATTGTAGTAGCGTTTTTGTAGTAACATTTTGCTGGTAATGTTAAAACTACCGCATTTACTTTCATTAGGAATAAAACAAACTATAAAATAGCGGCATTTAATGCTCGAACAATTTTTACTTGTCTAAATCATCTTGGATTTAGTATAATTTGCTTTTACATTTATTTCTCTTAAGATATGATTAAGATTGATGTAGTTTTAGATTGAACTTATAAAAAAATCTCAATTGAAAGAACAAAAATATCAGTTATTTTTTACTATGCATTAGCTTATTTCTTTATTATAGCTGTATTTTTTATAATCGTATTTGTGATATTTAATTTGACTCTTCTAAATATAAGCACATAAAAGTATATAATAGGCCAAAATTATTATGTCGGCTTTTATGATGAATATATAAAAAAATAATGTAATAAAATTACGGTATTTTTATTATATGTACTCTATTTAAATGTAGTCTATAGAAAAAAAATTACAAATGAAATACATTTTGTCCTCCAAACAGACAAACCTGTCAATATTTTCAATGTTTTTCTATTTTAAATAATAAACCATGTAAATTTAAACTAAACAATAATGATGCATTGGTATAAATTTTCTTTAAAAAAAAACCTTTTCAGCATTATCCTGAAAATTACTGTTACGTCGAAGAATAATCACTTCATTGATAACCGCATATAATTTATAAAGTAACAAATATAACGATATTCAGTTATTTTTTAATTTCCTAAAGATTTTTCAAATCTCTTTTATGCATAGTTTAAACAAATAATTTCTGAAACAAATGTCTTAATTAAAAGAAAATGAAAAATAATATTAATTTGTTATTTTTCTTAATCTTCCAAGTTTTAAAAGCTTTTGACAAACATTTAATTTTATTAAAAATTTTTACCATTATCACCATGCAATGGCTAAATTAGTTTATTTTCTGAAAAAAAACTTAACCAATACACTCTTAAAACAAAAGAGTGAAATCCACTTCTATAGAGAAAGTGCATTTTCGGCACCGGAAATGAGTGGAAATTAACTCAGACTGAGTTTAAACCGCTCGTTTTAAGAGTGTAGGACGTAGATGTTTTCTTTTATTTCTTTTACCCACGCCGCAAAAAGATTGAAATCCACTACTATAGGGAAAGTGCATTTTCGGCACGGAAAGGAGTGGAAATTAACTCAGACTGAGTTAAAACCGCTCGACTGTTTTAAGAGTTTACAACTCATTATATTGTATTTTTCTCCTATTTCATATTTGTTTAACGAAAAACACCACCATTTTTATATTGAAAGCTTGAAATGACATTAGAGGCAGTTGTAGTAATACTTTCATATAGATTTTTCTTTCAGGAACTTAGAAAACAGTGTCAAGAATTTGCCACAGCCCTCCTAGACCACACAAGAAGTTCGTACGAACTAGAAGTGCTTTTAAACTTCGACCCTTTCGGACCTGCCTTTCAGCAAGGAGACCGAATGCTTCTTAGTAGACTAAAATTAGCTATAAAACACAAGCAGAAAAAGGTAGGTGAGCATTGATTTACGTATTATATCTTATGGATACATTTTTTTGCAATTAGCTTGATGTGCGACATTTACTTTTAATTCGTATTTTTATAATTTCGATACGACAGTGACGGGTTTATGTTACTGGCTCATTCCATGAACCGTAGTGTTAGTCACAATTTAAGAGGAGCTTACAAGTTGTTTAAATTTGAAACCTTCTGCGTGTTAGGGAGATTTGATAAACCCCCTGCACCACGGGGACCCCCATCAAAACTGCTTTTTACTAACTCATCTATGTTAACCCAATACTTCAACTGCAAAGGTACGAAGTCCAAAAAATGTAATTTCCCAAAGAAGATCAAAACTTTCCCCCCAGGTCTCGAACCTGGGGCCTTTTGCTGTTAGGCAGATGTGATAACCACTAAAAACCCCGGGGACACGCATCAAAGGGGGCTTTAAACTAAACACATATCTTTTAATTTCTATTCCACTGCAAAGGGACAAAGGGCCCAAAAAATTAATTTCAACGAAAAATCAAAATTTACCCGCCGGCCCCCAACCTGGGCCTTCTGG
>CM033279.1:11843037-12160999 GCA_019343175.1 Oedothorax gibbosus
GTATGTCATAAAGTTCCAAAATCAAAAATTTTTACATTTTGAATTTGATAATTAATTAAAATAAAAGAGTGTGAGGAAAGAAAGAAAGGTAAAATATATTTTTAAGCAAAACTTTATGAGACAAAAGTCATTAGTGTTAAAAAAACCTCTTCTAGTTATGCATTCTGAAACTTGACACCCCTTCTTGTTTCTGCTAAATTTACAAAATTTTTGTGTAATTGTAAATGTAATATAATTTAATACTGTTTAAACTTAATAAGAATAAATAAAAATATCAAAACGTGATGTCTTCAAAATAAAAAGTGACATTTTATTTAGAACCGACCTCCTAATTCTACCAACTTTAAATATATATGGTGTTTTTTTATTGCACTACGCTTAGGCTAAAGTAATTCCTAGCTCTCAGCTATAATGTCACTAATAGTTTGTGTGTAGCTCTAGTGCAACATAAATTCAACAAACCAATCTTGGAGGTATCCTCTTTTAGATAATTATTTCATAGATTAGGTTTGAAATTCTCTTGTTACAGGAAAAATGAGAACAAAACTTCCTTGTATTTTAAAGAATATTTCTCAAAATAATTTGTTCCGATTCCATTTGTAATTTTAAACACTAACTGATATTTTCATTGTGTTTCTATTGATAATTTTTTTAAGAAAGTGTATTTGGTAAATTTTAATCCTACGGTACTGCTTGGCGCGTTTCCAGAAACTTGCCAACTTGGCGAAACTCGTGTGTTTCCCCATTGCCAGATTCCTTCATGCCGATGCATTACCCTAGTTTCTTTTGACAATAAAAACCAGACTCGGGGTTTTGGTTTGCTTTTGACAACACAAACCAAACTTTACACTACACAATTGGCTAATAGTGACAATCCAGTTTAGTTTGAATTATCATCGCACTGGAGCTACACGAGTGGCAATCCAGTACGTACGCGTTTGGGGCTCCGGGCAACTTAGTTTAGTTGGAATCATCGTTGCACTAGAGCTACACGAGAGGCAATAAAGTGCGCACTCGTTCAGGGCTCCAAACAATTTTGTTTTCTCTAAGAAAACCATCAGTATCCAACATGGGGCAGTATTGTAGGGCCCATTGAAAGCCTAAATACTCGTTTGGGGCCCCGGGTAATTTTGTTTTTGTTTTACAAAGAAAAACAAAAAAAATTGTTTTGTTTTGCAAAGCAAAAACAAAATATTTTGCTTTGCAAAGCAAAACCAAAAAAAAAATAGTTTTGTTTTGAAACCAAACGTAACCACAAAACAAAACCTCACGAAATGACAATAGAACAAAAAGTAATTTAGAACAAAATAATTCCAGGAGGCTAGAAATAGGCAGCCGTAAACGATTACATTACATTAAAAGTAATTCCGGTGCGCACAACATCAGCGCAACCTACCCACAATTCCACGCAATTATTACCAGTGCCTAAGATTGGACAAAAAGTAATTTAGAACAAAATAAAGAACAAAATAATTCTGATGCGCACAACATCCGCACAACCTACCCACAATTCCACACAAGTATTACCAGCGCCACCTAGCCAAAACGCATTTCGCCAGAAAATGCTGTATCAACAAAAAAATTGTTTATCGCCCTCTACAAAAGCACCAAATCCCTTGGTGACAGAAGTACCGTCAAATTAAAAATAACCGTGTATTTTAATAAGCAATTATGCTAAATTGCTTGCTCATGTTAACTCTTCTTAAATTTAGCAATCATCTCTGGTAGAACACATTTGACGAGTACAGAGAAAATAACCCTTCATTGCATAGGAATCTTCCTGTATTCTGGTCTGCTTGGTGGACATGGGTGACATGAAACTGGTCTTTCTCTTGGTTATTCTGTTACAGTACAAACCTGGGACTCGTGCCTGGGACATGCGAGTGAAGAACCAAGTAAGAAACTGTTTTCCTTACACCAGTTTAATGATGATTCGCTATGGTCGCCAAAGAGTCCTGGTGCAGACAGATTCCTATGCAAGAAGTTGATTTTCCCCTGTATTCATTTTTAATGCTTGTATTCTCACCATTAAACCAGGTCTGAAAATAAAATGGCTGACGAAAATGCCGCTCTCGAAAACCTCAAGAAGGAAATCCGCAGTGTCCTCCTACCCTTCAAGGAAGGATGCACACTCTTTATGTTCCAGAAAGAGTACAAGAGCTTGATCGGACGAGCGATACCAGCTCAAAAGTTTGGTTACTCTGACGACATACATTTCCTTCAAAGCATTCCGGATGTGGTCGACATTTATCAGCAAGGCAACGAGTACCATCTGATGGCTGTTGCAGATGAAGCTACTTGGCATATCCAGAAGATGGTTGCCCATCAGAAAAAGCCAGCTAAGTGTAAATCTGCCAAGTCTGTTCGTAAGTACTCTCAGTCGTCGCGTTATGTGACAAGAAGTACCTATGGTGGGAGTACCTATGGTGGGAGTACTTATGGTGGAAGCAGACAGTCCACCTATTCAAGCAAGCCACCTACAAGGCATCCTTCTGGTTCTGCAAGTAACACTCAAGCTTATGGTAGCAGCCAACAACCTGCTGACAATAACTTCAGCTGGGGATATACTGGTACAAGCAATTCAACCAGTGTTCCTAACAGCACTTCTTCTACTGTCAGAAACACTGCAGTCAGTAATGGTCAGTCATCTGCAAACGTGCCAGCCAGTAATGGTCAGTCATATGTCAACAGGCCAGCCAGTAATGGTCAGTCATATGTCAACAGGCCAGCCAGTAATGGTCAGTCATCTGTCAACAGGCCAGTCAGTAATGAACAATCATCTGTCAACAGACCAGTAAGTAATGGCCAGTCATCTACCAACAGACCAGTCAGTAATGGCCAATCATCTACCAACAGACCAGTCAGTAATGGCCAGTCATCTTCAAATAGGCCAACTCTGATTGGGGATAATCCTACTTCCTGGGGACTATCCAATCCAACGTCTACCACCAACGTCTACACAACAGCCTCTGCAGTTGGCAACCATGCTCCTGTTAGACAGCCAGAAGCTGCAAGCACCCCTTCCCACTTTGTCAGCAACTCTTCTCCTGCCCAAACTACACAAGTTGCTAGTACTAAGGATTCTGTTGCCAACACTTCTTCGTCCTTCAATTTCTCTCGACAGTTCCAGAAGAATCTCCCACCGCGTTTCCATCCTAGAAGTACGACTAGTTCAACAACTCTCCTCCCTCCCGAAGTCGAGTGCAAGATTGTTGATGTCGTGAGGAAGTTTTCTCATGGTCTCAAAATGAAAGACTTCTTTGCAGCTTACCAAAGGTAATATTTTTTATCTAAATAGCGGGGAACCTGGCAATCAGGGTTCGAAATAAATGGTCGCTAGCCGCAAAAAGCTATCAAATCTTTTAATTTTGCTACTGAAAAGCAAATGTAGTCACAGTTATCACTGCTAGTTTTTCAAATTAGTTTCAAATTCTATTTTTTTTATGCCGCTCCAAAAATAATCTTGAAATCACAAATTTTAGCTATCCTTAATTTGTCAAATCAATGATATAATAAAATTGCAAAAATTTAACTGTCCTCCTAAATTCCCACAACTCCGATGATCTAAAAATTGTAAAACTCCATAAAATCCCAACATTGCAGCGATTATTAAATTTAGAAACTCTGGCAATCATAAAACTAGGAATTTTAGGAAGAATTTTTTAAAGTTTTTCTTCAATAATTTGGTTAAAAATACACCTAGGTAATGTGCGTTTTCTCTTAGTTTTTTAATTTAGTAGCACAGACTGCTCTTAAATTTCTTTATCCAATTTCAAACACATCCAGCAATAGTAATGAGTAGTTCGTAGGATGTTAAAACCTAGGCACATCTAATATCATTTGCTATTTTATCGCACTTCTTATTTTTCAAAGTAGCCTCTGAATCCTCAAATGATTCAAGTTAAAACTTGTTGATGTCTCTACAAGCCCCTAAAAAGTCGTTTCTTTTTTCTTAACAGAAATTTCAATGAAGAATTTTCCTTGAAGAAGCATGACTTCAGCACCCTTCAAGAATGCCTGGAAACTATTGCTGATCTCTCATTGCGACCCTCCAACAACGACTTTATTATCTCTTATGAAGGCCATAGAGCAACCCAAAGACTGCAGCAATCTAATCAACCTTCAGGACCAATTGGTGCAGGTATGCTTATGAGTTTCTCAAGCTAGGCATGCATGAAGGGACTTGGTTTCTTGAACGTACAGGATGTATTTTTCTCTTTCTTGATTGGCTAACAAATATAGCAGACAGAGCTTACGTGACTCATGGCACCAATCCAGCAGAAGAAAGAAAACACCTCTGGTCAGGTTTAAGGGACTGAGTCCCTCCCCTCCCCTCCTTGTATGCCCTGTTAAGGGGAAGACTCCTGACCTTTTACTTCTCATGTTATGTCTATGCGACAATTCTTAGTTCACCTTTCATTTGATTTTGAGGAGTTTATCAACAACCTTTGTTTTTGCATTTGAAAGTGTAGCTACTTTAACTACCTAAAGATAAGTAACTTATCTTTAGGTTATAGATTACTCCCTGTGTTTAATTAATTCAACTAGATTTTTCTGACATTTAATTTCAGTTAAAAAAATCTAGTATGATTAAATTTAAAATTGTTATCTAAGATCCATATATAAGTTGCTGGACTTAAAAAGCTGGATAAGTTGTTGGATAAAAAAATAAAGTATTGCTAGTTAATAAACTGAAAATCAAAAGCAGCGGAACTAATAATGTTTGCATGTTGATTTAACATGGAAAGTTAAAAAAAGCACAATTTGAGTTGTTTGACTTCACCCTTAATGTGCTTTTCCCTAAGAGTCAGCCTTGACATTTGAATCGGGTTATAATGACAATAACCATTTCCCAATTTGGTACATGTCCTAGCTCCAGTTTGAGGTTATTAAAGCCTTACCTCAGAATACAGTTTTGTTCATTAGTAATTAATGTAGCATTGTGTATTTTTTGCAGATATTTTTTTCTATTTAATCTAATTTCACATTGAATAAAATCAATAAGTTTTTGTAGGTAGGTATACTTATAGAGTTTCTCAGGAATTACCAGTAAACTATATTCTCATTTTTTTTCTTTTTACACTAAACGAAAAGTTCCCCCAACTTCTTATGAATGTATTTTACTTCTAAAATCATATGTGATTATTGGCTTATATCTTAATATTATATTTACTAGAAACCTAAATTTTCATATTTTGTGGTTCATTTAATTCAGTGGTGTAGTTTTTACTGTGAATATTCAGCAGCTGTTTAAATACTTTGATCCCAACGTGAATCAGATTGCAATACCCGCCCTTTCCTCTCTGAGTAAAAATATATTATTGGCTTTTTGCCATGCCTTGAAAAACTTTGATTTAAACTCTTTTATTGTGCAATTCAATATTTGTTGTTTATTTAAAAGGTAAATCTTTTAAAAGTGTTGATTCGTGTGGTGAGCCAACTACACCCATTAAGAAAGATATGACAGCCCAAGTATTCAAATTTAATGGTGCGAGAAGTATACCATACTATTTATTTCCATTTGTTTTTAAAATCAAATATTTTATTTCTAATTTGGGGTCAATTGTCTTACATAGGACAAACAGATTCTTTAAAAAAATAATATATACTGTATAATTTAAAGTTCATATTATATTTTAATTTTTTAAAAGCTTAAAGAATTTTTAAAAAAGCAGTTTATTTGAGACTATTAATTTGAAAAATATATTTTTAAAAAATTACGTTTAAATTTCCTTCAATGAAAAAAAGTTTTGATATTTTACTAATCGTTTATCTCTCAGTTGCTGTAGGGAAAAAAAGAATCAACATTTCTTAAACTCAATAATAAAAAAAAATAAGAAAACATTCAACTGAAATGTATACTAAATTTATATCTATAACAGGTTTCTGTACTAAATTGCTTCTTCTCAACTACACTACAGTATGGCACAAATAAAAGTTGCCCCGGCGTGGAGATAAGAATGCAAGAAAATGCTTGGCGAGAAAAACTAGTGAAGCTGATTGAAAGTCGAATTCATAAATTATTCAAGCGTTCAATGGCTTTACTTGGCAAACCTGTTTTTCATTGGTTGGTTTGGTTGTTATTAGATTAGAGCTGCACATGGATTATAGGCGAGTTCAGATCTTAGTGCGAGATGTGTAAATGTGCGTTGATCAGATCAGTGCACAGGTGAAGATGGCATAGTTACTGGCAAATAATTCGCCAAGCCTATGTTTCAGCTTAATATTAGAGCGATTAATGGCTTTGTATGGCAAACCTGTTTTTGCTTTGATTTTTGACTTAACAGCATTTCCTGTCTTATCCCTACTTCTAAACTGGGCCATTTTTATTTGTGCCACCCTGTAGAATGTTTACTTAGTTTATATCCTATTGCATTGGCATACCTTACAACTGGATTATAATGATATACATTTTCAACTTATTTTTAGGTGCTTGGGCCAATACACCTTCAAGTGGGACCCAGGCACAAGCACAGTCTCATTACTCATCTACAAGCCAACTTCAAAATACATTCAAACCTAACCTAGAACCAGGTACAGTCAGTTATTTTGTATTTGAAATATTGTTCTTAATTTTTGCATTTTTCTTTAACTTAATATGCACCTCCTAAAAGTTGTATAGTATCAATCTTGTGTAATTTAAATTTGAAAATTAAAATTGTAATTTTTAATTAAATGTTTTATGATGATGATGTAGCATGGAATTAAGTAGAAGGCTAATTATTTTAGGGTAAATGTTTTTAGGTTACTTTATTAACCACAATAAGTAAGAGTTTGTTAAAGATTAAAGTTGTGTGTTCTATGCAGATTGTTAAAAAATGAAATAGGCGATGGGCCGACTATTTTTTAATTTCATCAGCATGAGTGGATAGAAAAATTGATTCTAAATTCTACAATGAATTCCTGAACTAGGAAATAAAGAACCTAGTGCAATGTCGCCACAAATAAACAAAGAGTACGAGTCATCGAGGTTTGGTCGATCGATCCGTCCTGAACTAAAGCTATAAAAATAACAAGATAATGCAATTTCGATTACACAAATAATAATGAATACTAAAGCTGCATCACACAAAATTTTTTAATGTGATTGGAAAGTTATAATGAAACAGTAATTCTACCAGGCAATATATTATAATTATGAAATTAATTGCAATTCAACTTTTAGTTGTAAATTTATTGTTATAAAATTGTAAATGCAATTTTCTAAAGTATTAGTAAAATCTTTTTTTTTTTAACAGCATCTTTCAATTTTCAAGAACAATCTCAAACATACAAAAAACCACATTACAATAAAGATCTTGGTAAATAATAAATTTCTGATTCAGTAGTTTAATAATACAAAACTAGAAGTGTTATCTGTTTCTTCATTTAATCAACTAAATTTTCATTTCTATTCTTTTAGCTTTGCCAAATTCCTTGCTTTCAGAAGATCATAAAAGTCGTAGGTCGAGAGCCGATGCATTGGACAATTTTGAATTGAATGACTTGAAAGTATCCAGTCTTGGACTAACAGAACAAATGAAAAGCAAGTTTCGGGAGGTATGAAACTATTAGTTAGTATTTTAGACTAGTAATATTTTTATAGCTAATATGCAATAAAATAAATATAACTTTTTTTGTGTAAAATATTTAGTTTGTGGATTTACAATTTTAGATTATATCCAGGAATAAACAAGGAATACAAGCAAGAGATTTTCCATTGGCCTATGAGGTTAGTTTTCTCATGATTTGACATTTTATGCAGGTATATTTTTTGTGGTACTTAGTACAGTTAGAAGATGCATAGAAAAAATATCATTCAAATTTTTGTGGATTTTTGTTTTATTAATCTAAATTAAGAATCTGTCAAACTGAACGATTTAATCACTGAAAATGTTTTATTTATTTTTTAAAATCTACATGCCAGGTTTTATATTTCTTTTTGTATTTAATATCTGTGCCAGAATAAACTTTTTACATTTCAAAGAGAAGCATTTTTGGTATGAATTGTCAAGAAGTTTTGCCACAGCTTTATATAATTTTAGTGTAATTTTACAAATGGGAATGTGCCTTGTGCATATTATCTTGTTTGGTCTTTGAATTTGTTGCGAGCCTCGGTTACACACGGTTAATTCGATGCTCCTCATTTTCGGCTTGACATTTTTATGACGTGAAACTCTTGTATATGATACTTTTTTTATGCACTAATCCTTTTGGATTGTAAACTAAAATAAAAAAACTTATTTAAATCTGAAATATCTAAAATGTTTTCAACTAATCATTCCATGGTATACGCGGGATTAATTGATCCTCAGTGAGTTTAAACTGTACCAGGCATCTCTTTTCTTTTTACTAATGATCCTAAATTTAATGATATTAAAGGAACTGTAATGTCCTGATCATTAAATTTATATTTCGTATGTAGCTTGTGCTGTGGGGATATCTAAAAAATACTTTTTAGCCAATCCCTCTACAATAATATTCCCTTTTATAAAATATTGTGCCAGCCAAGAATAAGAGTTTCATTAGATTAATGATTTATATTTTAGACTGTTTTCAAATTTGGTTACCGCCAGGGTTGTTAAAAACGGGTTTTTTCATGAAAACCCCAACCCACTTGGGTTTTTGGGGGGGGGGTTTCAAGGTTTTATGGGTTTTTTTCAGTATTTTGGATGTGTTTTTCAGGATTTTGTGATTTATTTAGGGAAGTTTTAATTATTTATCTATACATTACAATTTTTAAAACTAACGGAACATCTTGAGAGCGATAATCAGGAATGATGTAATTTAAATTAGAACAATTAAAAAATAATTGCATATAGTTTTAGATAAATGTATATTTAAATTTATAAATGTATTGTCTAGAACCAAGTATTGTTTGTTTATGTGTAAAATTATAAAATCCGGAATATTGTAATGATAGAAATTTAAATTTGTAATTGCATTTTAAATATTAAAGGTACAAAAATGTAAAAATATATTAAGAATAATACTAAAATATTAATTAAAAATGACATGAAATGTATATTTTTTGGATGTATAAAAAGTTTTTACTTTTTTAATTCTCGGTGAAGGCAATTTTAAGTTCATTGCCCACTTGGGTTTTTTCAAGTGGTTTTTTTTAAAAAAACACACCCGGGTTTTTTCGGGTCGGGTAAAATCATAACAACCCTGGTTACCGCTCTTAAATAGGTATGGTAGTTACTAGTTACTAACATTTAATTCAGTCCCAGTGAGTTTAAAACTGTAAAAGACCACTTTTCCTTTTACTCTTAATCTTAAAGAACCTTTGATGTTCTGATCTTCAAATGTATCTTATTTCATAAGTAGCTTGTGCTGTTGTTATTTAATAAAGATGGTTAAAGCACCTTTTTGTACCTTATACTCTCTACAACAACAAGTTGGCCCACTAAACAATTTCTTATGTTCCACAGAGTGTGACTGGTTCACAGTTTGATCTACATAGTCTCGGCTACACCGATTTGGCAGATTTGGTGGACTCGATGCCGGACATTATGCACAGGAGAAAGGTTGAGGGAAGCAGGAAGGATTGGCTTATTATCCCAGCAAGTGGCTGCCAAGATCCAGGAAATAAAACAGGTGATGCAAAGCTCAAATAAGTGGTTTTACGTTACTTGCCTCTAAAAAGAATGTATTTTCTAATAACAAGGCTCGTACTCCTCCTGAAAATTCTGAAAAACTCCTGAATTTTTAAATTTTTGTCTAAGAGCCCCTTATATCTCCTGAAAAATTTGCTAATTTTTTCAAAAAGAGTTTTCTACGAATTTGTCTTTAATTTAAAAAAAAACACCTTGTGATTTTGCCTGTCTGGAAGTTTTATGATTTTTTTTAATTGTTGCTGTTGGCAAATTATTTGATATTAAGGTTATTAATGTTACAGTTTGTCACAATTGTGCTAGTTTTTATTTAATTGATCCACAAGGTTTATGTAATTGCTGGTCAATGATCTAGATTTTAAACAGGCTTTTATTTTAGCTTTAATATTCTTAGGGCATACAGTAAGTACATTTGTGTTTGTTATCTCCTGAATTTGTGGTACTCTACTCCTTAAAACTATAGATTACTAGCATAGATTAGGTACATTTTCTGCCCTCAGGAACATAGCTGATTTAAAATCCTGGGCTTGCCTTCTCAACGGCCAGCAGCGCTTACGTCTTTCCCTCCTTCCCAGGGCTGAGGGAGTTGCCAATTTTAGAGTTATTAATGGACATGACTATCTGCAGGCCCACTTGAATAAAATTAACTTGGCTGATTCACCTGATTGTGTTCTTTGCGGCACCTCTCATATGGCTGGGGAGCATCTCTTTAGTTGCCCCTCTCTTTCTGACAATCGCTCCAGCGATGACTTTCGGACCCTCACGCCTTCTGGAGCCACTTCTTTGCTGTACTGGACTGCAAGACGCCTCATGTCTGAGAGGACAATGGCGGGCGTAATTTAAAAAAAAAAAAAACTTAAAACTCCTGAATTTCACTATTAATAACAGAGTACGAACCCTGTATTAATCAAAAATGAAAATTAAGGTAAAATGTATGATGAAAGCAAGATACTTATTTATGGTTAAAAAGCTTGACAGGATTTTATTTCTATTTGTGTCTTCATCAATATAAGCTAAGCGAGTTTATAGTAACACTTAATTCTTTTGAATTTAAAAAAAAGAAAATTAAGCTAAAAATGCTACCATTCATAATTGAAGAGTTTAGTGGAATAACTTGATAAGGGACATTTTTGAAAAAATTAGTTATTTTTGTGTTAATGAACATGTCGTCACTTAAGTTCCCACATGTGCTATCTCATTTTCTCAACTTTTCAGGAGAGACGAAAAACGTGTTTGTTCATTTAACATCGGCTGCTCGGACTTTCTTGTTACATAATATCGGTCTACATATATTATATGTAGACCGATATTATGTAACAAGAAAGTCCGAACAGCCGGTGTTAAATGAACAAACATGTTTTTCGGTTCTCCTGAAAAGTTAAGAAAATGGCACATGTGGGAACTTAAGTGACGATGTGATAATCTCCTTTAACAATAACAAGTTTCTTCTTTTTCATAAACTTAAAGTTAAGGAAATTTTTTACTATTTGCTAGTATCTTTTTTAATGTATCTAAGTGCAAACGAAAAACTTGAAAGCTCATTTTCTTGTTTTCACCTTTTTGTCACGTTTTTCCCACTAAGCTCTTCAATCCTAAAAAAGAACTCATTACTTTCAGTTAAAGGACAACCTCAGAAAGCAGCTCTGCAAATTGAATGCTGTATTCAGTACACAAAGATATTACTGGAGGCTTATTCAGAAGGGATCCCGCTCAGTGACTTTTTAAGTGTTTATAGTGTAAGTTATCACTAGTAACTATTCTTGTCCGCTTTCACAGTGGCTACGTTAGAACATTGAAATTTACGGAAGGATCCAGGAGCTTCGAAAGTTGTACTAACTACTGCATTGAGTAGGCTTCGCACGACCACATCCTAGCATGTCTGGCTTAACCAGGGTTCAAAATTGACGGTGGCTAGTCTCAAAATGTGACGATATCTTTTAATTTTGCTACAGCAAAATAAAATCAGTGACAGTTATTGCGACAATTTTTTTTTAAATAATCAATACCAACATTTTTAGCATGGTTTGGAATGATCTCTCCAAAACAATCATCTTGAAAATACATAATATCCAGAAACTCCGGCTATTGTACATTGTGATAGGGGAGCCATTTATAACTATCTACTACAGAAAGATAATCTTTTTTTAATTTAAGAAATTAAATTATCAGTTAAAAATTTAAATTTTTATCTTATGCAGTGAGTATAAGTTTACACTTCAGCCAATTTGCTTATCCCTCAGACGGTTTACTCCTTTGGGCTTTGGGCTGGTAGACCAGAAATTCTGGACTTCAAGGAGTAACTTATTCAGCCTTCTGCAGTAATTTTTTTTCGTTTCTTTCCTAGATTAATTGCAATGAGCCCCTGTATATTGTGGACCTTGGATTTGACAACATTGAGAACTTCCTTTTAAGTATTTCTGATCGTGTACCATTGATGATTAAAGCAGAAAAGGGTATGTCGTGTAGAAAGTTATTATCCGACTTTGTATCTTAATTTAAAATTATATTGTTTGCCAGTTTTAAATATTCCTATTTAAATATTGCATATTTATATAGGAGTCAAAACCATTTTCCTCAATAAGGTAAAAGCAGAAGCTATGCTCAGAGCAGCTGAGTTGCCCATACAAGAAGATATTTTGCCAGAGGTAAGATTAAATATTTTTTTCTCTGCAATTTACAAGAGTAGAATAAATTGTTCAATGAGAATTACATTTAAAATTTGGCACATTAAAGATTGAGGAATATATAGCGTTAGATAAGAAAACCTTAGCTTAAATAGCCTTTTTATTGTAATGTAAGCTCATAATTTTTCCCTTTGAATATCATTGGATGAATATACTCATTGTCTTGAAATTCTTTATATACTCTCTAAACAATTATTTCAACTAACATTGAGTGTTTTATTCCTTATTAAAAATCTTAGAACTCCTTATTTTTTCTCAGCATGTAAAGCTAAAATTAAACATGAAAATAAGAAAAAATTGCAAGCAAAAAGTTATCACACATTGCAAAAAAGCTAACATAACTAACAGACTTTTTAAGCATAAATATTAAATATGCATGATTTTTTCGAATTGATAAATTTTTAAAGCAATTCATGCAACCGTTGTTATACAAATAGCAGATTTTACTTCTTGAGATGATTCTTCTGAAAACTAGTATCTTTTGCTGATCTGCCAGTGCAATATGTGCTTATAAAATTGTATGCTGTGAATATCTTGAAGACTGAAACTTAATTTAAAAAAATATATATTTATACTTAAAATGTATTTTATAATTGACTGTATATATACAGATTAACTTCTATACAGATTGTAAGAAACATTTCCTAAAATATATGCAAAATTCATTTTGAGTAATGAAACTTTAAATTTTTATTTTTTATTAAAGAAAATTCTACATAAATCCTACGAATACTTTGTTCTTTTTCGGGACTGGGGAGCCCAGTCGGTTAAGGCATTCGCCTTGTATGTGGAAGGTACCAGGTTCAGGTCCAGGCATTGCCAAAATAGCTGCCGACCTATTAACAGCCCGAGCTGTCAAAAATGTCCGACAAATAATACCCCATGTAGAGTTAGTGCATGTCAAATATGCTCCGAAGTGCTGATGCTGTGTACGATGTCGCTTCTAAAAGTTGCGTTGGGTGCCTACTCAGGTTGTCGCCAATAACCCTCGTATAGCTCTAGTGCAACCATAATTAAACTTAAACTAAACTTTTCCCTTTCTCTTCCCTCACAGTCCATTCCCTTCGATGCAGCTTCCCCAGACTGTGAATACAAGAAACAAGCTCTTCCGTTGGACAGTGGCACTTCCAACTTCTTTGAAATTTACACTTCTCATATCGATAGTCCAGTACATATATTCATCCAGCTTAAATCTGATAAAAAACCAGAACCTCTCCAGGAACTCCAAAATGAATTGGAGTGAGTAAATTGAGCTTTTAGTGTTGGGTTATGTAAAAAGAAAAAACTTAATTCCTTCACGTAACAGCCTGTTAGTCGGCCAAGGCTTGCCGTGCCCATTTCAGCTTACGCGAACAAGGGCTTTGGGGTGCTGGGCATATGTTCCGGTTAGCTGGTTAACCTCGCGTAGAACCCCAATGTTTATTTCCCAAGCATGCTTGGTCCTCTTTTTATCAACCAACTCAAGGGCTGAAAGGATGAGTCAATCTCACTCGATGGAACTTGATCCCCGACTGGCTATGTAGTGTTAGGCTGTATTCAATATTAAGTTAAAGTAGAAATGGCATTAATAAAATTGAATTTGTTATGGACCTGCTTCCTGGCTCAACTTTTACCAGGTATTAGGGCCATTCTGTTTTTTTGACAAATTTGTTTTTTTATGAGTATTTGCAAAATTGAATGTGTTTGTACATTCTAATAGAATTCTTGCAAAATGGTAGAAAATAAGACCTGTTTAGAATATTTTTTACTTGAAAACTGAAGAAAATAGCAGTTCTAAAAAATCTGGCTATGTTCCTAAAAGAGCTAAGTTTTGCAGTGATAGATATCAATTCTATAATTGAAGCGCTGCCACATTGTGAAAAAAAATTTCGTCATAATGTTTATGGATAAAGGATTAGGTTACTTATAAAACATTGCTTAATTGTTTCATGTCAATATTTGCAATATTTTACGTTTTTTAAATTTTACGGAACCCATAATGGCATTATCTTGTCCATAAATTTTAAGTGACAATTCAATTTTCCATTTACACAACTCCCGATTATACGCGGATGGATTATTCGCAGGCCACGATCCCCTACCCTTTTCCCCCCTGCAAAAATAATTTTTAAAATCCCTAAGAAATAAAATTTATCTGTTTCAAAACTTGTTGGGAGAATGCATCCCAAGAACAACGAATTCCTTTCAAGAATGATGAACACATTCAAAGAATGGTGTATACATTTAAAGAACGAAAAATACATTATAAGAACAATGAATGCATTAAAACAAAAATGCATCACTTGTAAAATAAACTGCTCGCGATTTCAATTTAGCTGCTTCGCATGATTTTGATTGCAGGGAAATGCATCAGAAACAAAAAAAAGTTGTCTTGACAATTCAAGACAAAAACTACAACTGATTTTTTTGTAAATCTTTATATTTCATACCTGTTATGGTTTTTTGTCTCTTATAATATTACAATTACTATACTTTACTTTTATAAAACCCAGATGCAATTTTGTGGATAATTTCTTTTGCGGATTATCCGCAAATTCGCATATCCGTGGATGTCGTGCCACCAATTCCGCGGATAATCGGGAGTTTACTGTATACAGAAAACTTATGTATAAATTCTCATTTCCTTAGCACAGGGGTCGAAATTAACTTTTTATGCCAGGTGCACGAGTGCACCCAAGTCTTGTGATTTAGGGGCACTAAATAATAGTTAGGTGCACAAATAAAAATATTGTGTGCACACATATAATATAAATAAAAAATTAAAAAACTAACTATTCTTCATAAAAATTTACTAAATGCAGGGTTTCCGCGCATATGAAAAGTCATGAATTCGGACATAGGGTAAATTTTGTCATGAACAGTCAAGAATTTGAGCAAAAAACGATCAAAAGTCATGAATTTGAACAAAAAAACGACCAAAAGTCATGAAAATCGATGTATTCGAATCGCTGGAGTTTCGCAACTTTGGGAACGCTGGAGTTTCGGGATTTTCCGATCGCCGTAGTTTCGGATCTCCGTAGTTTCGCGACTTTCGGATCGCCGTAGTTTCGCGACTTTCGGATGCCGCCGTTTATGTTTCGCGACTTTCGGATCGCCGTAGTTTCGCGACTTTCGGATCGCCGTAGTTTCGCGACTTTCGGATCGCCGTAGTTTCGCGACTTTCGGATCGCCGTAGTTTCGCGACTTTCGGATCGCCGGAGTTTCGCGACTTTCGGATCGCCGGAGTTTCGCGACTTTCGGATCGCCGGAGTTTCGCGACTTTCGGATCGCCGGAGTTACGCGACTTTCGCATCCCCGGAGTTTAACGACTTTCGGAATTTGGTTGCACGACGTGCAACCAAGTTCAAAAGTTATGTGCACAATTTTTTTTTAGGTGCACCCGTGCACCCCCTAATTTCGAACCGTGCCTTAGCATTACAGATCAAAAAGCTTTTACTGTAATATTACTAGCTTATGTTAAGGCAGCCAGATGTCATTGTCTGTTTAAGCCCATATTTTCCCTTTAAATATCCAGAAATTTTGTCTTTCAGAAAGTTCTATAATGGACCAAACAGTGACTTCTACATGGTACAAGACCGGCACATTAAAGTAGGGGCCATGTGTGCCTCCTTATCGCCAAAAGGGTAAATTTTGTCATGAAAAGTCATGAATTTGAGCAAAAACCAATCAAAAGTCGTGAATTTGAACAAAAAAAACGACCAAAAGTCATGAAAATCTATGTATTTGAATCGCTGGAGTTTCGCAACTTTCGGATCGCCATAGTTTCGCAACTTTCGGATCGCCATAGTTTCGTGACTTTCGGATTGCCGTAGTTTCGTGACTGTCGGTTCGTTGTAGTTTCGCAACTTTCGGTTCCCCGGAGTTCTGTGACTTTCGGATCGGCGTAGTTTCGTGACTTTTGGATCGTCGTATTTTCACGACTTTCCGAACTTGGGTGCACGACGTGCAACCAAGTTGAAAACTTATGTGCACAATTTTGTTTTAGGTGCACCCGTACACCCCCTAATTTCGAACCCTGCCTTAGCATTACAGATCAAAAAGCTTTTACTGTAATATTACTAGCTTATGTTAAGGCAGCCAGATGTCATTGTCTGTTTAAGCCCATATTTACCCTTTAAATATCCAGAAATTTTGTCTTTCAGGAAGTTCTATAATGGACCAAACAGTGACTTCTACATGGTACAAGACCGGCACCTTAAAGTCGGGGCCATGTGTGCCTCCTTATGGCCAAAAGACAGCTTTTGGTACAGGGCACGTATAGTTTCTGTTAAATCCCCAGAGATAGTACGGGTAGGTTAATTTTTTTATTATTTTTCCTTTCTTTTTTTTTCAAAATCTTAGCTAATGTTAGGATTTGATCTTTTATAACAGCCCTTTTGGACTTTGTCTAGAGCCATTCCTTTAAAACCTTGGACTGGGGATCCCAGTCGGTAAGGTGCTTACCTTGCATGCAAAAGGTCCCAGGTTCTGGCATTGCCAAAATAAATACTGACCTATAAACAGTCTGTACAGGCAAAATGTCCGACAAATAATATCCCATGTGGAGGCAGTGCATGTTCCATAGGCTCCAAAGTCCAGATGCTGCATGTGATGTTGCCCTTAAGAGTTCTGTTGAGTGCTTATTCAGGTATCAGCTCCTCACTTGACTGTTTTTCTAAGTTGTGAAGCCTGTCATCTATGGCCCTTGTGTAGCTCTAGTGTTACATTAACTCAACTCTCAAAACCTCAGGGGCTTTCTATTAAAATTTTTTTGGTCCTCCGAAACTTTGTTTACTTTGAGGCCCAACAGTGTTTGTAGCTTGTCCTCTATTTAGACGTTGACTAAAACAAAAGCAATTGGTTTGAGATAAGTGTTTATTAAGAAGGTGATAGGATAGCTGAAAAAAGGTATCACTACATCAGACCAAGTGGCAACCTCATGGGGGGGGGGGGGGGCAACGATACAGAAAAAACCAAAGGTATCGATTATTCACTGTATTTTAAATAATACACTGCTCAAAACAATTAGGGGCGCACTTTGCATACTTTTGTTAACTTTTTCAGTTACAACTTTGTATTTTTTATTCTAAAAATCTAAAATTTGTGAAATATATTTATTATGCATCCAGAAGGAAATGGTAATAAACCGGGAATAAATCTTAATTTTTTAACTAAAATTTAAAGGGGGGGGGGGGAATAGGAATCGTAACTTTTGAATAAATTATTACAATAATTTTTTCAAAACTTTTTTTGTTAAAAAAAAGTTCAAATCAATTTTGAAACATCTAAGAATGCAAGCGTGAAGAATTTAGGGTCAATTTAGTTCATTATATTTTTTGGATGTGGTTTTTATTTTACCATGTTTTTCATATTTTCATTTAATTAAAACAAACATTATTTAATTCTTCAAAAGACATGATTATTCCATCTAACGATAAATAAGTTCGAACTCAACTTAGTGAGAAAACAAATCGCAAGCTGATGACTCCAAATGGAATCGTTGGGGGGTGAAAGGGTTTTTAAACCATGCGTTCCCCTAATTGTTTTCAGCAGTGTATTTACAATGATTATCTTATTATTCTTTAGGTGTGTTATGTTGACTATGGGACAAGCGATGATGTTCCAATAACCCTTTTACGTTATCTAAAGTAAGTTTGTTTACATATTTAATATTTGCTATGATAATTTAATACTATTCTGTTACAGTTGACTTGAAATACTTTTTTCCTTTCAGGGAATCCTTTTCAAAGCTGCCTGCACAGGCTATAAGGGCTGGCCTTGCTCATATCGAGCCACCAAATAGGGTAGGATCTTCATTTTCTTTTGACTGCAGCTAGAAATAGTTTATAATTCTAAAACATGACTAAGAGTTAAGGCAAGTAGGTTTGTAACAGAATCTGTCCCTTAACACGCTTCCACACAACAGTTGTGTTTAACAGGTAAAAAGGCGCCAAATACAGCATTAATTCTATATTAAACATTTACATGCTAAATTTGGCTAGTTTCATTTATTTTATTTCAAAAATTCAATAATTATTACTTATCGTTTGCAAAAATTAATTTATATTTCAAAGAATAAATATGTAATATTCCTCGCTTTTAAATAGGATGAAAATATTTCATATCAACATACAAAAAAATCTCTAGTGAAATATATTTGACGTCATTTCAAACTGATTGATGTCGCAAAAATAAATTTATTTTAATTTATTGTCTAAAAGAATTAGTTTCTCGAGCAATTGTTGCGAATGGCAATGGTGATTAAATTCTAATAAAAATGGCTTCCTATGCTTTTTAAATGAGCATTAAATTTTGCAGTTTTTTAAATAATTGAAGTACTTTGAATTCTTTTCTGAAATTTTCAAAGCATTCTAATTTTGATGCGCTGAATTTTTTGACGTATCGCACTTGTCCGTAGCATTTGTAGTTTGGGCTATGAAAGTGGGTGATGAACAGACTGAATGAGAGTTGAGACTCTTGTTCAAATTAGTTGTCTGTATGAGCGTTTGTTTCATCTTAAGGATGACTGAGCCTGATCGATCGTGGGTCACCAAACCTAAGTTCTTCTGTGTTAATCCAATCGAAAAAAATATTTTTGAGACACATTTTCCAGCTGTATTGAATATTTTTTACAAACTGTGTTTTTTATATGATAATTGTAACTGACTTACAGGTGGCGACAATCCAACTTCTTGAAATTAGTTCGAATATTTTTTAAAATTTTCAATAAATTAATTTACACAAAATAACCAGGACTCCCCCTTTCTCTTCCTTGTGACCGGCAAACCAACACCCGTCTGTCCCGACTTGTCACTAGACACTTAAAAAGCCTTACATATTCTGGGGGTGGCAACAGTTTTCCTCTTTGCCCTAAATGCCAAAAAGAACAGGCATCACCTCAGCACATCTTGGACTGCCTTGAACTGGACTGGGAAGACATTTACAACTGTCCACTTCTGGTGTCAGACTTCATTCTTGTCAACGGATTCACTGATATTGTCAAGACAAACGGGATATTAGAAACAACAACAACAACACAAACTAATCAAACTATTTTCAAAAAGTGGGATTATAGAGACCTGTATGTTATCTACATTTATAATTAAAAAACATTTATAAAAATATTTAATACAGTTGGAGAAATGTGGCTTAGAAAATATTTGTCATTGAATTAACACAGGAGCACTTTGGTTTGAAGACCTGCGGTCATTTGGTCTCATTTGCCGTTAAGAGTGTCTTTATTGAGATTTTAATTAGAAACACACTCTCTTAATTCAGAACTTACAGAAATCGGGAACATTTTTAAAAATTTGTGGCCAAATTTTTTTGATGATGGATTTGCATTTTTTCAATAATTTAGCATCCAATAGATTTCCAATTAAGAGGGACTGTCAGTCCCATAATGCATTAGTTTTGGAATCACAACTTCCGCAAAAGTATTGCTTTGCCATGTTAGCCCTTTTTCTCCAGGTATGGAAATCATCATAACATCAATTTAAAACAAAATTACAAAGAAAATAACATCCGGTTATTTAATTATTAATTGATAACGTTTTAAAATAGTGTCGCCATCTGCTGTATATTTTTGGCATTTTAAAACTTTAAAAATATATATTTAAAAATTGTAGATAAAATTTTTGTTTCAAATTTGTTTCATTCCGATGTTATGTTGATTCCCATACCTGGGGAAAAAGGGCTAATATGGAAAAGCAATACTTCTGCAGAAGTTGTGATTCCAAAACTAATGCATTAGCTCTATGGGACTGACAGTCCCTCTTAAAAAAAGTAATTTTATGTATTATTGCTCTAGTTAACTTTCCTGACTATTATGTAGGCCATAACAGTTAGGATTGTAGATTTTTAACATGGTTAATAAATCTGTAATATGAAAGAAAAATCTGAAATTGGCAGATAATTCAAACATAAATTAGTCCTAGAGATGAATATTGCTCAGAGTGCATGCTAATTTGTTTTTTATAGCTTTCTTCCAAGGTTATTGACGCTTTCAAACTCATAAATTTCTACTTTAGGAAAAAGTGTGGAATCCAGCCGCAAAACAAAGAATGTTAGAGCTGTGTCGCGATCAAGAGCTCCTGGCTAAGGTGGTATATAAAAAGGTACAACTTAATTATGTGGCATGTAAAAGGTCCCTTGAGTATCCATTTGCCTTGGGTTCTCTCGGAAAAATTAAATCTCTTCTTTAACATGCACAGAGAGCTCAGATTCATTACAATCTGAGCGTCAAAATTGGTTGTGAGAGTTGCCTATGCAAAAAATGGTTCTGAGTTCCAGGGAATATGCCAAGTCTGCAAAGGCCTAGTCTCCAATAAAGCAGCCATGTTGGAAAACTTCTTTAAATTGTCATTTTTTTCACCCTTCGTTCCACTAAGCCACAAAAAACCCTTTTATAACCTAAGGAAACCAATAGAACAAGACTGGCAGTTGTTTTTTTAATAATAAACAGTCAAAATTTTACTTTGAATAATATCTACAGTTAACTGTTATCTCCATTGTAGAACATTTGAAAAGTGAAAGCATTGATTGTTAAGATTTGAGCAATTTTTTCCAGCCCTCTCTTGATGGGAAAGTCAAGTGACTTTACGTTGTATCTTAAGTCACTAACAGTGTTAGAAATTGGATTGGAAGAAATTTTAAGAGTCAAGACGTCAGAATTACGAACTCTTTTTCTGTCTTTCTCAAAAACCAGATGTCGCCGTGTTTTTAAACTAGAAAAAACACTTTATCGCCTACTTGGCGTAATTGCAATGGTTCAGTGCGCTTTTTTTTATCGCCAATGAAATTCGATGCCCCCTAAGAATAATTGTCTTTGCCGTGGGCAGTTCAAGTGATTACCATCTTGGCTCAGGGACTGGGTTTACAACCCCCCACCCCCTTCTAGAGGGGCGAAGAGATAAGGACAACTCTGAAGGAATAAACGAAAATTGGTTGGGGGATTAAGAATTTCTGGATTCTGGGTGGCTTTAGTTGTATTATGCCATTTTAGCTGTCAGTTATTTTCAGTCATTAGAAGAAATTATTTTCTTGATCCTGATGCAAAGATGTAATAAAAAAAAGAAGTGCCTTGATAGTTATAGAGATGGCAAACTGGAATAGTTCATTTTCTGATTGTGTTAATTGAACTTGAATAGGGTGGACTAAAAAATATGACGATTTTTTTAAAGTTTCAGTTATATGATTCGGAGAGATTTGTGAATCAGATAACATTAATTGAGGCGTGATACGGCGGCGATAGCAAGTAGTTTCATAAAGCATAATAAAAAATTTTAAGATTTGCTTAAAATCCGATATTTACTTATGGCATTCTTATGCCACTTTTGCCCCACTGTGCACCGTGACGAAAATAGTGGTCATGCACCGTATTTTCACAAAAAAAAGTACAAACAATGGCACTTTTGTAATG
Source organism: Oedothorax gibbosus (assembly GCA_019343175.1). Classification (NCBI taxonomy): domain Eukaryota; kingdom Metazoa; phylum Arthropoda; class Arachnida; order Araneae; family Linyphiidae; genus Oedothorax; species Oedothorax gibbosus. The sequence continues at coordinate 11,864,718 of CM033279.1, forward strand.
TACTTTGTGCAAATACACTATTTACAACCCATAGTTTTTGTAGTTTTGTAGTCAAACCAAAAATTAAAAATTAAAATAACGCAAAGCCACTTTTGACAACCTTGAACTCTTGAGCTTTATAACTAGGTACACTTTTTCCATTCATATAGAGATTTTATAAATCTGTTGTTCGATTCAAAGTGGATTTCTTTCTGTGGGTTCGCAGTTGGCACACTTTTTCACAACATAATCCATTTATGACTTTACTATTCGAAAATGGCTTTACACGAACTACATTGATGTAGCATACATATATAAATATAGATCAGCTTGACATGAAATTAAAATAGGATTTTTTAAGAAACTAATGGATAAATACGTTTTAGAAAATAGGTAATAAACCTCATAACAAAAAGTATAAAACCAACACTAATTATGTATCTTAGTTATTGATGTCATAGGGAAAACTGTAGCGATAAATATATGTTCACACAAACAAAATTCAGCTTTGTAGATCTTCCACATTTAGCGTATCTCGACATAGCGAAGCTGAAGACAAGTCGAAATAAAACTCGATGCAACACTTACGATATACAAACTACAATCTGCAAAGATTTCTCATTCTTCTAAACTGTCCTTCTCGGCCGAACAATTAGAAATAGGTGTGCCTGTGGACAAAACCGGACCTAAACCCCCATTCAACCGTTCACTTCTTTCTTAGAATTAGAATCTATTCAACTTTACCGACTCACACCTGTTCCCTCAAAGTGTACAAACAATGCAAACTTATATTTGTAAATGTATTTTGTATTTTATGTAAAGCTACACATTTTTCTGCATTTTCTCTTGAAAACATTATTTTCTGTTTGAAATCTCAATCCCATCTTTTCACGAGTTTTTCCTGTAAAGCATTGAACAAGCCCACAAGCCCAAAATTGACAAGAGTCGTATCTCTAAACAGAAAAGAACTAACCGCAGAGGTTAGGTGGGGGGCATTCTACGAAATCAACAGGGGTTATAGCTCTCCTCCAGCGTCTTTAGAGGGTTCTATTCAAAGTACCCCCCACCATATGTTGACAGATAGCGTAGACCCTAATTAAGTTGGCGACACTTGGCAGGTGATAGCCAAATGTGGGGTTGCCATAATTCGCTTTCCCAAAAATAGCAACAACTTTTCTTAAATTTTTAAAGAATACAAATATTTAAATTAAAATTTTATTTCGTAATGAATTGAAAAATAAAAATTTCGATTTTGTCCAAAATATATAATTATTGCAGTATCTTTATTTTTTACCGAGATACATCGTAATACACTAAGGACATTGAATTCTTCACTGATTTCCAAACTTTAAAAAATTATTAAAAATACTAAATAAGTGATTTTCAAAAAAAAAATTATCATAAAATATTTTACTTCTTTTGTTCTTTAAAATGGTGCCAGAAACTAGTGGCCAGTATTAAAATTGTGGCGTCAATTAGTCTGAGAAGATTCTCCATAGGAATACCATTACGATTTTCAAGGGGTGAAATTCGGCTTCATGACTCTTAAGAACAATATGTGCTATGGACTTAAAAACTAGGAGCAAATCTATATTATCTAGTAAACATTTTTGGGAAAAATATTTTTTATTAAAAAAATGCTTTTATTTAAAAATTCAGACACAAATTTGGGATGTTTACTTTTTAAATCGTCTGAGTTTTGAAATCTTAGAATCACCAGAGTTTTGTGATTATAGAAACACTGAATGGAGGTTTTTGTGATTGTAGAACCTCCCGAGTTTTGCGATTTTTGAATCGCCAGAGTTTCGCAATTATAGAATCGGCGACATTCCAAAGTTTTATGAATCACCATTTACAATACACAGTGTATGAATATTAATACAAATTTTTCAATCACCAAATTTCAATATCACAGTTGCATAAGTTTACTATCACCCAGTTGTGCAATTTTAAGACTGTCAATTTTATGTAGTATCAAGATGATTATTTTTTGATGCATTTTGCGTAGGATTTGGTTGCATTTTGCGACCAGCCACCATAAATTTCGAAGCCTGATCACTAACTGTCCCTTTCTCCAGGATGATGTTCTCTACCTTGAAATTTGTAACATAAGTAAAGAAAAAGAAGAAATATACATTAACGATGCTCTTCTGGAAGGATTTGCTGATTCTATTACACCTGACCCAGAGCCAACCCCTCTAAAGGTATGTTGCTGTGAGGATTTGGAGAGTTTTGACATACATTAAAAAAATATTTCTTGCAGCTTTAATTATCCATGTAAAAAAGTTTCAGAATTGTTATTCTACATACGAACACTCTAGCAGCTATGTATCCAAACCAAATAAAAGCTATTAAGGTCAGTATATTCCATTTGCCTTCAGACCAAACAGATAGGAGTCCTAGAGGTTCCAAAACTGTTTAACTTGCCAGCCTGTAAATACACTGCTCAAAGCAATTAGGGGAGCACTTTGTGTACTTTTTTTAACCCTTTCAGTTCAAACTTTTTATTCTAAAAATCTAAAACTTGTATATAGATTCATTATGCATCCAGAATCAAATGGTAAAAAACATACAAAAAAAAATCTTAATTTTTTAACTAAAATTTAAGTGGAAAAAAATTGGAATCATAACTTTTGAATAAGTTATAACAATAATTTTTTCAAAACTTTATTTGTTAAAAAAAAAGCTAAAATCAATTTGTAAACATCTAAAAGGGCAAGCGTGAAGAATTTATTGTCAATTTATTTAATAAAACTGTTTCAAAGGGAATTTTATTTTACCGTGTTTTTCATATTTTCATTTAATTAAAACAAACATTATTTAATTCTTCAAAAGACATGATTCTTCCATCTAACGATAAATAAATGCGAGCTTATCTTAGTGAGGAGAAATCGCAAGCTGATGATTCCTATTGGAATCATTGGGGGTAAAAGGGTTTAAACCATGATTGCTTTGAGCAGTGTAGCTTGTTCATTAAAAAAAAGTCACCATATTAGAAGGGACTTTTGTACAATGCCGAGTTCTTAGGCTCTGTACAGTTGTGTTCACCATATGCCTTGCCACTTGGCTGTATGTGAAAATTGACTAAGTCCTATCACCTATAGCCAATATGTAGTGTTAATCCAACCAAAATACAAACAATATTTTCGAGAAAAGTTTTATCTGTCTTTTTGGTCGTAGGCGAATTTAAATAAATTTAAAATTGTAAGGCCAGCATTCCTGAACCCTTTTTTCAACGTCAAAAATACACCCTGAGTCATCGCTTATGATGCATTGTATTTTAGTGAATCATTACATAAACCACACTTATAGTCTTTATAGCCATAATTCTTATGCTAAAGTGATCATTACTAAAACTTTTATTTACTGGCATAAAGAAATTTATATTCATACTAAGATTTCATACTATAATTTATGACTTATCTTGTTTACAGCATTGTCAGGTGCCAATTGTGGATCCACAGACGATCGAGGATTGTTTGTATCAGGCCATGACAAAGGCAATTACAGATCTTAGGTTAAACTACCCAGGGGCCCTGCCTAACCACTTACTTTCTGGATATGCTACTGGCCAATCAGCATTTGGAACTATGCCCAACCAGACCTCTGCAGGAATTGCTTCTGGCCAATCAATGTTTGGAGTTACAAATAACCGGCTAATTCCTGGATCTTCAACCTACCAATCCCCTTCGATATCCACTGCTGGCCAACCATCTTTAGAAACCATGGCCAACCAGCATCAGTTGCCAGGACAGTCAATGTTAGGAACCGTGAATTACCAGAACTTTCCGGCATCGTTCCAATCACCATCAAGAATTGGCTCTGGACAACCATCTTTTGATGCTGTGGCTAATCCTGCTGGAATGGTTGCTGGCAATATGCCTCCCGGATTTTCAGCTATCCAGTCTTCTGCAGGTGCTGGCCAATTATATGCAGGGACCATGAATAACCAGTTCCCCCCAGGATTTGCTCCTTACCAGCCCTTTGCGGGAGCTGCTTCAGGTCTTAATCCTCAACCAAATGGCCAGTCAAGTGACTCAACAGATGAGAGGTGAGATTTCTTTAAATAGGTGTAAGTTTGTAACTATAATAACAATGTATGTTTGTAAGGAGTGTTGAAAAACTGACTCGAATTGCTAGGACTATGGGGAACAGTTTTACAAGAGTCTTTTGTAGGAAGGGTATGAGTACTTTTTCTTAAGGTGTTTATTGAGAAGGAAATTGCACAAAATAATTTCATTCACGATAAAAGCTAAATTTCAATGAATTTACTTTTTTAAAAAATAATATTGCATTTTAGCATTTGGAAAGCCACAAAACTAAAACATATGCAGCAAGATTTGAGACGAGCTCTGTTATTTGTCAATGCTTAAAAATATTGAAAAGTATTTCCAATGTAGCTAGTTATGACCATCATGGATGGTGTCATATATTTGTTTTAAGCCAATAATAATCTAATAACAAACTGAACTAAACTCCTCGGCGCAACAGCCTGTTAGTGGGTGAAGGCCTGCCGTGCCCATTTCAGCTTACTTGACCAAGGGCTCTGGGGTGCTAGGCATATGTCCCGGTAAGGTGGTCAGCCTCACGTGGAAACCCAGTGTTTAGTTCCCAAGCATGCTTGGTACTCATTTTATCTGCCCACTTATGAGATGAAAGGCTGAGTCAACTTTGCCCAATCCGGGGACCTCAATCTAATAACAGCATGTATAAAAAAAATTTCCCATCAATGAAATCCTTAATATATATATTTTTTATTTTGGCAGTGACTTTTTTGGAGATGATGATGATGAAGATTTTGATGAATTTATGGAAAAAGCTAGTTCGGTTTCAAAAAGATATGTTAAGAGGTAATTTCTAATGTGTTTATCTATCTTTAGCTCAAAATTCTATCTTGTAGTTAATATTTGTTCTGCAGGAAAGTTGTTGGTTTAAATTCTTTATTCATTTGAGCTATTTTTTAAAAATATATATACAAACAATCCATATGTATGTTGATGAAGATGTCGTGTCTGGAAATTGTGCAATTATATGGTTCCAAAGCTACCGAAGACACCCTCTGCAATTTCGACAGCTCTATCTGTGTAAAGTAGGTCAACTTCGTCTTCAATACCATTGTTTATTACTTTGGCCTGGGTTGCTGGGCAGCTGAAGATCTGTTGGGGAGAAAGTGGGGATGCTTTCTGGGCAAAGTTGGTGAAAATATGCTGTTCGTCCTCAGAAATCCTCATCCCCCTTACCTGATTTGTCCCAAGTCTTGTCAATATTACCGTGTCACAGTTCAATTCAGGAATAGTTTTTATTAGCTTGTTGACTGATAAGTCTTCGGCTGGCAACTGCATTGGCATCGACAAGGGTTAGGCAGTTGGATGGCTGTGGAAAATTATGAGATACACGTTTACAAGCTCATAGGCAGTGTTAGAAATTCATCAAAAAAATTTAGGCGCAATCTGTGCAACTAACTAAAAAAAAAACTAGGCGCAAATGCAGAATATCTAGGCGCAATTGTTAGGAAAAAAATTATTACATAAATGCCTATTTTTTTTTACATTAAAGCTATGTTTATTACACATAAAAACCATTTTTTTTGTTACAAATATACTATTTGTGCATTAGTTATCCATAAGCTCTGGACGTCTACCAACTGTGATATCTTCAAACCAAAGCTGCATTGCATTTCTTGAATTATAATCATCAGTAGATGTACCATTAGGCATTTGTTATTTCATTGCATTTCTTATAGTATTTTTTTCCCGGTAGGATTTTTTAGTCTAATTTTTTTTAAAAAAATGGAAAAAGCGTATATTGACGATTCCTTAAACTAGTCATGACAACTGCGACTAAATTAATTTTATTGTCGTAAAACGAAACAATTTGGTCCCATTTTGCGACTAGCGACCAAGAATTTCGAACCCTGCTCATATGCCTTCTCATTGCCAAAAATACTTGCATGAGCCGGTACCCATTGTAGGATGCAGGATATCTGGGCAGCAGTGATTTTGTTTGTGAGGTTAATGATCTAATGTATGAGTTTACATTTGCCCTTCTGGATGGTTTGCAATGCTGATCTACAGTCACAGAAGATGATTATGCCCTTTGATCTCTGGTCTTTTTTCAAATGAGCTTGTATACTGTGACGAGCTTCAAGTATAGTTGGAGGCAATTTTCCCAATACGAAATCCACCTTGGCATATCCTTGTAGTTCTAAATTTAAGAGGCCTTTTGCCAAAAGCCCTCGTGTAGCTCTAGTGCAGCAATAATTTAAAATAACTCAAATTAACCTGAACTCCATCTGGTCCAATAAAAAGAACACCTGCTGCTCCTCTAATGTTCTTTTTTACCTGGATATCCAGATTAAAGGTCCTTCTAATCTGGATATGAAGACCTCTCTCCAGATTAGAGTCGGATGAGCTATCTGTGTAGGCGATTGTTAGATCTTGAGTTGAAGTTGTGAGTTCCCTAATAGGTATGGAAGCCCTTTCCTTTGAATAATGTGGTAGGTTCTACCTTGGTGAAGGTTTGTAAGAGATCTACTGTATTTAAGGGGAGTCGGATGGGTGTTTGGGTCAAACATGTCGATTTTTTATTTTATTTTTAATCTGCATATGTATAGCTTTAATTTAAGACCAAGATTGTCGATTTCTGTTTAGCAGTTTTCTTTTTATAAGCATTTTTCAGAAACTCTGTATATCAGTTCTTGCCTATACCTTACTTTTCTTTTACGTTTCCTGAAATATATAGTTTTTTAACAGTTAGGAACATTTTTCTCAGGAACTATAAAAGATATCAACATGTTTAGTTTTATTATTTCTTCCCCATTAATAGCTCTTTCATTTAAACTGAAGAATTTTATATATCTCTGCTCAAATGTTCTGGTTTTTTTTAATATATATATATATTTTAATCACTGTAAAAAAATTTTATACCGTGAAATATCCTCTTTAAATCAAAGAGCTATATGTAAGGAACAAACTATAAAAAATTCATAATGATATCTCATATAGTTCCTGAGAAAAATGTTCGTAAAGTTAGTAAAATTAACATGGCTGAGATAAAACCATCCGACTCCTCCCCTTAAGTTCAGTTTGCTGCCGTCTCAGATGTCAGATTTGTCAATCGACTGATTCAAAATAAGATACGCCAATAGTCCTTGTGTTGTTCTGATGCGATTTTAATTCAACCATAACAAACCTTAAGTTGTTGTAAATTATATATTGATATAATCTTGATCATTTGTAATAGGATCCATACCGAAGATGGTTATTTGTTCCACATCTTGATTGTGGATGAACAACTTTACGTTTCAAGTGGGGACCTCTCTACTCTCATTTGGTGTCTGAATGAGCCGGACTACCTGTTGACAACGGTAAGGAACTCTCTAGATACCAAATTTCAAAAGTTGATTAATTTAGCGACATTGTGTAAGAACCTCAAATGATTTTTACAAATTCATTATTATCAAATTCTTTAGCAATTTTTTTTTGGTGAGGAAGATCAGCACTTTTTTGATTTTCAATTTTGTGTTGTATTTTAAGTTTGTCAGTAATCAAATTCATAAAAAAAGACGAAAAAAAACTTATTAACCAAGTTACAAAGAGTTAAACAAAAACTTGAAAACAATTATGCAATCACAAATATTTCTCCAGGCCCCACATCACAGCTTTCGTCACACTTGCCTATGCTGAAGAATGTTAGATTTTTTGTATCTGAATGGATTCCTGTACAATGTACATATATTAATAGTTAAGTGGGAGATTCAAAACCTCTTAACATGTCTAGCTGTAAGCTCTTAGCGAGCAGGTAAAAAACACATGGCCACAGTACAATTTAGGCATGAGCTACTTCATCATCTGTTCACGGTTTTGAGATCGCTGACTTTGAGAAGATCGTCATTTTTGTAATGAAGTAAATATTGCACAGAATGAAGAAATATTTTAGATTTATAGGAATTTCCCAACATTCTGATTAAATTTTTTTTAAAAAAATAGAAAAAAAATGCTGAACTTCCTCATTGCAAAACCAAAGTCTATTTTAAAACTTTTTAATATAATATACAAGCCTTTTTTTAGAATAAAAAGGATCATCAAATAATTATAATTTACTTTAAATATTCAAATTTTTAGTTCTCTCTGTGTATAACTATTGTACTTTTACTTTTCTTTGTAGCTGCAAAGCAATGATACTATTTTTGAATCTCGGTCCATTTTTGAAGAAGGAAATGAGACTATGTTCCACCAGTTTGAACAGTAAGCTCTTAGCTTCTATTCTTATAATTATCTCAGTAATGTATTTTGCATTAGGCTCTTAGATTGAATTTTGTCCTCTAATTGCTGTTCTATAAATGAATTGTCTAGTTTAAAAATAGTAAAAAAAACTTTCTTGGTGCAATTAAATCCTTTATGGTCCGGTAAGTGCCCGACTGCTTTAAATGTTATTTTTTTTAAAATTCGATCCTAACACCCCTCTTTGGTTTTGAGAACTATCGATGCTAGGAGATCAGAGTTTGAATATGTTCTTCAATACTGCCTTTCATAAATGGATTGCTAAGAACAAAGAGTAATAAATATATCTCCTTATGAAGTGGAAGTCGGATGGTTAAGGCGCTTGCCTTACATGCAAAAGGTCCCAGGTTCTGACTGGCATTGCCAAAAATAGCTGTGCAGATCTATAAACGTTCTGTGTAGCCAAAAAGATCTTACAGCAACGAATAATACCCCGTGTAGAGGGAGTACAAGCTAATATGCTCCCAAGTCCTGATGCTGTGTATGATATCACCCCTAAAAGTTCCATTGGGGGTCTTATTCAGGTGTCTGTTTGTCACTCGACTGTGATTCTAAATTGGGTCGCCAAGTAGCCCCTTGTGTAGCTCTAGTGTGATATTAATTCAACTTGTCCTTTGTAGTCAATGGTCCTGATACAGTGCAAAAAGATGGTCTTGAGTTGAGAAGTTCTGTCTGTATGATAATTAAAGAGCCTGAAATTTGTCTATAAAACAACTTTTTAGCAAATTAAATTTCATTAAGAAAGATTTTGTCATAAGATGTCTATATTGGTAAATTAATAGCATTGTAATGACTTGGTAATGTTTTATTCTTATTTTGGGGTCAATTTATTCATGTTAGCTTTTGACTGAGTTATATCTTCAGACAGACATAAATTTTAATTAAATTTTAAAAAATAACGTTTAAAAGTCTTAAAAAATGTCATACAAGGCAATTTATTTTTGTTTTGTTCGATTGCAAAAATAAATTTAACTGTTAGGTTAGGTAGTTAAAAGAAACCATAAAATTGTAAATCTTTTTATTGTTTCAAAAATTGCCAGTTAAAAAAAATCACCTAAGTAAATGTTGAACAACTCCAGAATCTTTTAAAACTATTGCAAGATTATTATTGCTTTGAGCCATTGTACATTTTCTGTGAAAAAGAACTTTCTTTAAAAAATCTTTATTTCATTTACGAAATATTTGTAAGATGTTGTTTTTAAATTAATTTCTTTTTTATAAATAGATTTCATATCAAAGGAATTCAAAGAGGAGATGAAACAGGATGCTTAATTATCTACCCTCTCCATAGGTAATTGCATTTTTACTTATGACTGCATATTTTTTCCCACTCAATATATAATTTATTACCACTGTTCAATGTAACTTCATGTAATTTAATTTCATCATCCGTGTACAGTCCCTGGACAAATTATTAGACGCACTGCAAGATTTCATGTATCAATCAATGATGAACAAAATACTTTTAGAAGGACATTTGTATTCCTAAACTTAAGCTATTGAATAGAAAAATTATATCGACATCTTTTTTAATGATATGGCATTCTTTGGTATGTTTTCATCAGTACTGTTATTGAAAATCAGTACTAAAAAAAAATACAGTGTGTCTAATAATTTGTCCAGGGTCTGTAACTATGTAATTTTTTACCATCTTTCCATGTCACTCCATTTAATTTATTACCATTGCTACTTGTAATTTATTGACATTAATATCTATCATTTTATAGTACCATGAGAATTCTAAATGAGTATGGACATCCTTCTATAGAATTGCGCCAACACATCAAAAATGAGATGGAATCTTTCAACCCGAATCTACCGTTTTGGCAGGTGAGAACTGTTAATTTTGTTTTAAAAAAAAGTTGCTAACAGGGTTGTTTGGCAATTTTTATTTTCCCATTACCTAATATGAAATACAAGTTAATGAAATTATTGCAATGAGGTTGAAATTATGAACTAGATATTTCGTTTTTTCTACACGTTTCGGAGGGTGTTGATTCTAAAAAAAAATTTATTTGACCGTTATTCGATCTGTCTGTCTGTCAGTCAGTCTGTCTGAAACCACTACAGCTCGAACTGAATGAGCTACCGACTTCAAATTTGGTACATGAGGACAAATTGGACATGTGCAAAGAGTAGTTGCCATAGAACTTATTAGGTTTATTATTGTTATTGAAATTATCTTATATGGTATATATTTACCTTGAAATGTTTGGATTTATATTGTGGTAATTGAAAGTCGTGTGGTGTTACAAACTCTTAGTATTTTTCAAATAATTATATTTTGGAATTTGTTTGCATATATTTGAGTAGACAAACTGTCGTAAGGCATAACAGATCCCCAAAAGTTTTCAGTCACTAAGTAAAGGTGTAAATTTAAATTATAATAATTTAAATCTCATCAACAATTTTTCCAAAGAATAAAAAATCCTGAATTGATATTTGTTGCCAGTTTTAATTTACTATTTCCTCCTTGCTTCATTTGCTTTAGAAAGTGCTCCTTTTAATCCAGCATATTACATAATTTTTTTAAATAAATTTTATATATTTTTTTATTTAGACTAAAAACAAATCTTTAGTGTAATTTCTTAGATTGCCTAATTATCACTAATTCAAAAACCTTTTGAATTGTACCCAAACCTAATTTTTGTGTTTTTAATCTGTTAGTAAGTCATAACAACAATATTTTCCATGTTTTAAATTTCGGTGGTATTGGGTGTTTTGAATAATTCTTTCAATATTAAATATATATAACCAGGTTAACTTAGAATGTTTGTTTTAGGAACTCTCTGAAATGGAAATACCTGATCCAAATGAAACTTTTCCTGCAATGTCGGACGAGGAAAAGGACAACAAACGGTGCCTTTATGAGCTTAAGCATGCTAAGGAAGGAATACGAGTGAGGATGTAAGAGTTAATTTATTTTTATTTAATCATAATAAAATATTATCGTTATTTTTTTTCTAAACTAAAAACTAGTGAACAATTGTAATAGGATCCATAAAACATGTTTAAGCATTACTTTAGTTTTTCAATCAATGTATACTTAATTAAAATTCTATTTGTTTCTAATTCTAATTTCAAATTCTATTTATAATTGTTTGCTATTCTATTTCTATTTTGTTTACCACTTCGAACTACTCTGTTTTCTAATACCACATTATGTCTTTTAAGGGACCAGCTAAAAAAGATAATGGTAGCCCATCCTTCGAGAGCCCAAGCATGCCAAGTTGAGATGCAGAAGCATCTAAATCTAAATCAAAGAGTGGAACTGAGGATAGTCCAAATCCAAAATGTGTGCAGTGCTTTTTCATAAAGACTGGAGTGAGTATAAAATCATTTTCACACACCTATCTTAATTGATTATCAAAGTACTATTAAATGTGATCTTAAGTATATCATTTATAATATTAAATGAAGGACAGTTCCCATCAATTATGTAAACATAGTATTTGTTTATGTAGAAAGGATTGCAGCATTAAATATTTTGAATGTTGCAATATTAAATTTGATAAATATTGCAATATTTAATTTGTTAATCGAAACAATCAGAATCAGAAATATCTTATATGGGAGGAATTATTGGGTATTAAGGTTAAAAACGGTATAAATAATATATTCCTTAAAGGGGGTCGGATGGGTGTTTTGGTCAGAAATGTGTCGATTTTCTGTTTATTTCAATTATCTGCATATTTTTAGATTTCATTTAAGACCAAGATTATCAATTTCTGTTCAGTGGTTGTCTTTTTATTAGTATTTTTCAGAAACTCTGTACATCAGTTCTTACCTATACCTTATTTTTCTTTTGCGTTTCCTGAAATATAAGGTTTTTCAACAGTTAGGAACATTTTTCTCAGGAACCATATGAGATATCATTATGATTTGTTTTTTTATTTTGTTCCTTACATATAGCTCTTTGATTTAAACTGAAGAAATTTAAATATCTCTGCTCAAAAAAAAATTATATAACATTAAATTTGATTTTTTTGTGTTTTTCAATACATATTTTTAAAAAATCACTGTAAGAGTTATTTGATACTTTGAAATATCCTCATTTTAAATTAAAGAGCTATATGTAAAGAACTAAATATTAAAAAAAAAATGTAATGATATCTCATAGTTCCTGAGAAAAATGTTCCCAAAGTTAGGCAAATTGACATGGGCGAGATAGAACCATCCGATCCCCCTTAAGTTTAACATTTTCTTTAACAGATTTTTAATTGTGCATATGTACTTAAATTACCTCTTAACTATTAAGTTTATGTAAGTGTTATAATTATTTGTTTCAGATTGTTTGGTGAACATTTTGTTTCATACTGTCCATCATTTGCTCGTGAATCAACTGTGATTATGCATCCGCATATTATTTGATTTCTACAATTTTTTCAAACTTCTGCCATTTTTTTTTATTTCAATGGACTTCTTATCTTAAGCAGTTAAAGCCAAAATGCTTGAGAATTTCATTTTAGCCCTATATATCTTGTATTGTGTTTACTAATGTTGACATTGCTTTGTTATTACTTTATCAGCATTCTGTTAGTCCAGATTTGGCTTTAAAAAATTCATCTCTTCAGAAAATTCATGTTCCTAAACTGTTAAAAAATGTATATAAATGTTTGTTAAGTCTGTTGAATATATAAACAAGAAGTTTTCCAGCTCAAAAGAATGTACTGTCTAGACTGTAAATATCAATGTTTTTGTATTGGCTATTTTGCAGTGTACTGTTGCTGTTGTCATTAAATTGTTTTAATTTTAAGACTCCTTATTATTTTCACCAAAACTGCATTTGTTGGCAATAACATTTCAAAATAAATGTAAAAAATTCACAGGACAGTTAAAAAGATACAAACCTTGTAAATCTATTTACTTGTATTACAAAAAAATGCTTTCAATGTTAAAAAAAATATATGGTTAATATGTATTTTTCTTTTGTTTCTGTTAATAAGTATCTATATTCATAAATATTGGATAGCCCTAAACCATTTAAATTTTGGTAAATCATTGATAACTTTTCGGAAACTATTGCAGTTTCCCATTATCTACCTACAAAGTACATCCCTTCTTTTTTTTTTTAATGCTATTTAGAGGTTTTCTTTAATGCAAATTTTTTTCAACTTTTTTCTACTTTTTATCAAAATAGTTTAATTACTTTATCAAATTTTTTAAAGAAAGTTTGTGAAGCCCAATTAAATTATTCTATAATTTGGAATCCTCTATCTGAAAGTGCACCACAACAATTTTCTGTAGAACAAAGAAAAAAAGTATTTGGCAAAGTGTTTTTACTGCTTCCAACTGCCTTTTTCTATCCTCTTTACTTAGCTTTAACACAGACAAGTTCACTCGTCATTTTGAGCCATAGCCTAGCGACAAGATAGACACCAGACTGGTAAGTTTGTAACAATAATAATTGTAACTTAGCAGTATTTTACCACAAACAATATAACATGCTTCCCCAAAGCTGTTTATTTGCAGGATTTGTTTCCATTTCTTCATGATCCTCTTATGGGATGGCAAAGATGAGAACTGAACCAACTAAGTACTCTGCTGCAGCATGATTCTTTAACCCACCAAGCAACTCCTGCTTGAAGGTAAGTGATAATTTTTTTTTAACCTTAGAGTTAACAATATCTCTTTATAATGACTTTTTTATAATTGCGTGACAAAAATCCGATTTTTACACTATAATTTTAATATGAGACGCGTGTGAAAAGTTATACTTTTTAGAAACAGTGATAAAAAATTACTTTTTTTTTCACTTTTCATAAGATGCCAACATTTTAAGTAAAATTTCTATTTCATAATATTCATAATATCCAGAAATTTATTTATCTGCTTTATTTAAAATATTTTGCACGTGAATGTTATTATTTTTATATTTTTGTAGTTCCAGAGATTTATCGATGCCGATCTTTTCGTAAAAAAAATTAGCACGTGAAATATTTTTGAACCAATGAGATTTGATTTTTTCACGTAATTATAAAAACTAGTGTATGCAACACGTGTGAAAAGTAAAATTTTTAAAACACGTGTCATTATTTCACTCGTTTGTACCTCGCTCGTGAAATAAAATCCACTAGTTTTAAAAAAGTGTTACTTTTCACACTGGTTGCATAAATAACTATTATATAAAATCGACAGATTCAGGTTTGGAAAAAGAACTTTTTGATGCTGGAAACTGGGAAATATGGTTTTGTGGTATGATTACAGTGGCCGAGATTTCCTCTCTAAAGTAATGATTATATACTTGTACAAAGTACTAGCTCGTTCTTTTATTAGGTCTTGAAAATTAACACACACATCACAATTATAATAATTTTTATGAAATCTTTAATTACTTTTGCATGCATAGTAAATCCTTGTTTCTTTTCAAGTTCGCATTTTTTCAAGTTATTTGTTTAATACAAAAATTATCTTTGTATACATTTTAATTTTTTTTTATTTAACTAACTTTAAGCGAAGTTAGACGAATATGTAATACAAATTTCAAATTCAAAAACATTAATCTTCAGGCTATAAATATATATTATATATTGCTTGTTTTCCTAGACTGGGAGCTGACATCTGATTAAAATAGTAACATAAAATACTGGGTAAAAGGAGTCATGGCATGTACTAATATTACGAAGAAATATATCTAAAATTACGGACAACATTTGTAGAGTTCGCATTAACAAAAAATCTGAATAGTTTGTATTGAGAACATTTTGGACGTACACATTAGATGGGTCGAACAAAAACTTTTTTGCATCATTTAATCGTTTTTCCCTAGTAAAATTGCTTCTTGGATAGCTAATGAAAATGCAAAAAGTTTTTTATTAAAAAAAAATATCGTTTGATCTCTCTTCAAACTTGAAAATTGCCGCCGATTCTCGGTTTTTACTTAATATCTCCATTTGTGGAAAAAAATATATATAATAAAACTGTGAATTTAAAAGTTGTAGAAAGAGCAATTTTTTTGTAAATTAGTTTTTAAAGGTTTTTTTGAGAAAAGTATTGGAAGAGGGGTCGAGTAGCTGGCTAATCTACTCTAGTTAATAGTATTTTAATTAAATTTTTAATTTATTTATTTTGTAATAGATACGAGAAAAAGAATCATTATACGTAAACAGTATAAAATGAGGGCATCTAAACGATTTGAGTCTAACAAGTCTTTCAAAAATTCACCCTTTCTGTCCCAGTGATGACATTTGGAATCATCATGTTTCTGATCGTAATTTTAAAAAAATAATAGGGCTGACATCTATTGGGATTTATAAAAAATATTATCTAATAGAAAAAGGTGTGAAGAATCGAATGATGCCAAATTGTCATTGGGACTGAAAGTGTTAAATAAAACCGCTACAAAAAACCACAAAACTAAGTGTTGTGTCTAACCCGGCTTTTAAGAACTTCCATGTTTTACGATCGTCTGGAAATTGACAGAAGTTGTCATCGTCAATTTAAACTTAAAAATTTATTTACCTTTATTAGTTTACTATGTCTGCCAGTCTGATTGCTAATGTTTATGGCTTTCTTTTTCTGATAAAATAGCTCCTTGCTAAATTAAATTTTCGTTTATTATACATTATTCTAAAATCGTATCATTTATTGATGGCGACGATTTTTACCGTTTTCAATTCGCAGGCTTAAGGATATTTTATTTTACCTTTTACCAGAGGTTGGAAAAGTACTTTTAAAAAGTAACTCTGTTATACTGCGGTTACACTTGTCTTCAACGCTGTCTTCAGCTGCGATTTGACCTTGGATTTCCAAAGCCCTACTAAGTAATTTTTCGGTGAAGTTGGCGAGTGATTCTATATCGCGTTCGATTTTATTCATTGTTTTAAAATCAACGGAGATTTCAGTTAAGTATTTTTCACCCCCGTAGTTATATTTTTAACTTTTAATGTCGGAGTATTACTGAATAAAATCAGGTCAAGTAAACAAGTGTTTATAGTATTGTCTGCCAAAAATTTCGAAATTATTAGTATTAAAAATAACTGATTAAGCTATCCAATCCAACCAGGTTTCAGTATTTAAATACAAAATCTGGTTTAAATATTAAATTTATGGATTACGGGTAAGATAATAACAAGAGATCGAATACTTTTATTAACATAGAGGCATTTTATTATCAACATATTTTACAGTGTCAAATTTTGAATTTCCTTCATATATGTGCTTGAATTTTACTTTAAAAATAATGCATGCGCCCTGTTTTAAATCAAAATATAAGAAAAACTCATAAATTCAATTTGAAGTTTTTATATAATTTTTCACCGTGTAGGATCGCTTAAACCCGCCCAGATGGCTGCTCTTTACCTTATGGTAACCCTTTCCTTTGAAGAAATCCAAACGAGATGGGTTCTTTCTGCTTTGGATGCCAGGTTGGATTTTCGCGTTTACACCATAGAAATGGTAAAACCGTGCGCTATCGCCCACTATCTAGAGGAGAAACGTAATGGTGAAACAAGAGTGAATTTTGTGCCGAACCAGTCCACCTCAACCATACGAGGCACCTAGAGAGTAAAAAACAACAGTACTAAAAGTGCGCTTTTTTAGAAGCTGCTTTTTAGAATTTCCATGGTATTAAAGGCATTGCTGCAAAACGAAAAGAGATACGGCCGCCAAATTTGGTACACGTATTCCATGTACCTGTCGGACGTCAAAATAAGGTATAAAATTGCGCATGCGCAATTGAGAGCTGCTTTTTAGAATATCTTTGGTTTAAAAGCATTGCTCAAAACGAAGAGAGATATGGCCGCCAAATTCGGTACACGTATTCCATGTACCTGTCGGACGTCAAAATAAGGTTTCGGATAAAATTGCGTATGCGCAAGTGGTATATAGCTGCTTTTTAGAATATCTTTAGTTTTAAAAGCATTGCTGCAGAACGGATGGAGATACGGCCGCCAAATTTGGTACACGTATTCTATGTACCTGTTGGACGTCAAAATAAGGTTTTCGAGAAAATTGCGCATGCGCAAGTGGTAGCTGCTTTTTTGAATTTCCATGGTTTTAAAGGCATTGTTGCAAAACGAAAAGAGATACGGCCGCCAAATTTGGTACACGTATTCCATATACCTGTCGGACGTCACAATATGGTTTTCGGGAAAATTGCGCATGCGCAATTGGTAGCTTCCTTTTTTAATTTCCATGTTTTTAAAGGCATTGCTGCAAAACAGAGATACGGCCGCCAAATTTGGTACACGTATTCCATGTTTCTTTATGACGTCGAAATAAGGTTTTCTAGGAAATTGCGCATTCGCAAGAACTTAATTTATTGCTTACTTTTTAAAGCTTATTACTAGCTTAATTTATTAAAGCTTATTACTAGCTTAATTTATTAAAGCTTATTACTAGCTTAATTTATTAAAGCTTATATTTAATTAAATAAAAAAATATATAATAAAACCATGACCACCAAAAATGTCCCGTTACCGCATAATACTCCGTGTGGTTTGAGTGCACGTTAAATATTTTATTAAATCCCGTACGATGTCGTCCTTAAAAGTTGCATTTGGTGCCTACTCAGGTGTAGGCTTTTCACTTGACTGTGGTTCTAAATTAAGACGCCCGTGGCCAATAGCCCTCGTGTATAGCTCTAGTGCGACGATAGTTCAAACTAACCCTAACCCATACAACTGGGTGCGAATAGCCTCCCTTACGTTAAATTTTAAACTTCGCCAAAAGCCGCCAATGCAAAAATTCAATCGGCCATTATATCATAGCTGTACCAAATTTGTCAGTTTCAAAAAAATAAAATACATACGCTATACGCAGGGCCCGATTTAGAAAATTTGGTACAGTAGGCACAACACCGAAGAAGGGGCCCCCCTCTCGATAAACCGTTGTATGCTATAAATATTAACGAATTTTAAAGTGTATAAAAAGTACTAATTATTCTGTAATTTACTGCATGTCTGTAGATTGTTTGAAAATGCCTATTTTATTGCAATTTTTAAGTTATATTTCATACAATTTTGATTTCTGACATGTTAAAATGTGTTGAATGCACCAGTGAAATTCTTATGAAAGCAGTAGTGGACCCTGGAAGGGGGTAAATGAAATTATTGTGCACTGTATAAACAAAATTTCAATAAATATATGTGAAATAGATTTCAATTTATTATAATGGATAATCAATATATTTTAGTTACAATGCCTAAATAATAACCTTAATTAAAATAATTGAAAATGGGCCGTAACAAAATAAATTTCTAGATTTGCTGCTGTTTAAAAACGTAAAATAGTTAAATACGAACCAATCATAAAGTTTACAAAGATGTTTGAAGTGAATTTACATTCAAATTACAGTTAATAGGGTATTTTCAAAAGTATTAATTTTCTTTAACAAACTATTGGATTCGTACTTTGTATTGGCATTCTCATGCACCAGTCATGAAAATTTCAAATAATATCTTCACTCATTTCCTTTAATGTCACCGAAACAACTTCATAGCCTTTTCTCAAACCATCTCCAAATGAGATATGGCTATGAAAACCTAAGACAATGAAAAACTACTAAAGATTTTCAATTTCAGCGTGTTGGGTAGGGTAGGTACATATATATTCCGGCTTGTGTGCTTGATCAGAGACCCGCTTATAAGCCTTCGTCAAGTAAGACAGACACAGAAAGAACTTTTACTGTCACAGAGAAAGGAAAGTACACCCAGGGCGAAGGCGGGAATCGAACCCGCACCCGTTACAGCGCGCAGACTGCTAGCGTTATGGTCTGCGATCCAAACCACTCGGCCATCCGGGCCCCAGAAAACAACCCGGACGTGTTCAGCGTGTTATTCAGAATTTCGAAAAAGCAAAAGCTCTGCCATTTGATTTCTATTTGTTTATGTTTTGGTTGTTATGAAGGTGAGCGTCTAAAAAGTACACTAGTTTCAACCGAAATACTCTCCGATTGGTCTATGGAGAGTGAAACGGACATAAACAGCCAATCAGCTTTCACGTACAGTACAGATTTTAACACCAGAATAGTGGTAAACAATCAAATCACTTCAGTTCGTTTAACAAAAAATTACATTTTATTCGCTAAACAGTTTGTAAAAATAAAAATTTAAAGTCATTTTAAAGTAAATATAAAAAAAAAACATGTATTCTATTTTTAAATTTGGGGGGCCCGTGCGTCATGGGCCTAATGGTAAATCAGGCCCTGGCTATACGTAGAGACAATTGACATTTCTCAGAAATATTCATCAGATCTAGAATAGTTATTGCTTTTACTGACATGAGACATTGAAAAACTATCTTCATTTCTTACCATTTGTAAACATCAGTTAAATTAAATTCGGTAAAAAAAATCAAACGATTTAATTTGATAAATAGTTCAAAATAATGATATTCAAATAACAGTCCTACAAATTAAACTCACGTGCTCTGACGTGTTTATACTTAATTTTCGTTCACGCTGAACGCGGTGAAATTTCTTTTAAATTGAAATAAAACAAGTAGGTTTGTAACAGAATCTGTCACTTAACTCGCTTCCACATATTTGTGTTTAACAGGAAAAAACGCGCCAAACACAACATTAATTCTATATTTAACATTTACAAGCTAAATTTGGCTAGTTTCATTTATTTTATTTCGAAAATTCAATAATTATTACTTATCGTTTGCAAAAATTAATTTATATTTTAAAGAATAAATCTATATACATAAAAGGCAACTTCCGTTTGTTTGTTTGCTTGTTTGTTTGTTTGTATAAGACACGAGATCTAAAGAACCACGCAACAGATTGTCACGAAATTTGGCACAAAAATTCATCTCATCTCCGGAACAAACATAGGCTAAGAATTTTTCGAATCAGACCATTCCTTCTATCGTTTCGAACGTTTTTCTGAAAAAAACTACACCACTTTGGCTCAAATCCGATCATTTTTTTACTTTCCTGATGCCATCGGCTGAAAAAATTAAATAAAACTTTTAACAAAAGTAATTAAAATTGAAAATGTTTATTTTATTCTGTTGCCATTAACTTCAGAAACTAAATTCATTATTTGAAAAATAATTGACATGTTTCAAGTGACGTAATTCCGGCAGTCTCCATTCCCGGATTTTATTGTGGGTTTATTTGATGATATTTTCATTGATTTTTCTGTTGACTGCATGTATGCATATTTAAGCAATAAATTTATCGTTAAGCTATTACTGAACTATGATGGTTAATAAAGGCCGTCGCACTAGAGCTGCATATTAGGGTTTTATGTCTTTATTTTTTCGCCAAATACGTTGCCAAACTCGCCAAATTATTAATTAAAACTCGCCGAATGGGCATTTTTTTTATAAATAATTTATAAGCTGGTTGGTTGTTCGAAGGTCATTGTGTTAGAGCTGTATAATGGGTGTGTTTGTAGCTATATCTATTTTCTCGCCAATTTTTTTTCCCAAAACGTGCCAAATGAGCTAAAAGGTTTTATCTATATACATAAAAGGCAACTTTTGTTTTTTGTTTGTGTTTGTTTGTTTGTTTTAAGACACGAGATCTAAAGAACCACGCAACAGATCGTCACGAAATTTGGCACAAAAATTCATCTCATCTCCGGAACAAACATAGGCTAAGAATTTTTCGAATCAGACCATTCCTTTTATCGTTTTCGAACGTTTTTATGTTTCCCATTCAATGCATTGAAGACCTTAGAAGTTTATTGCTCCTTAAACAGCACGTTTTCACGGATTGTTTATTTAGTTTTATTTTACACATTTGTTAAAACGATTTTTAAGTATATTTTGTTTAATTACAGCTAAAAAATTAGAAATAAACATCTAAAACAAAAATCGTTTGCTAGCTTTTTAGCAGTTAGAAAAATATTTAATATTAAAAATAAAAATCGTTTGCTTTAGTATCTTTATCACAGTTTAAAAAAACAAATAAATATAAAAAATGCAAATCGTTTGCTGTTTGCTGGAGTAGCTTTATAACATCTAAACAATTAGATCATGTAATTCACTTTCATTAAGAATATTTTATTTTCTGCACGCAGACCAAGAGTGATCAGTTTAAAGTGAGATTTAAATTTTAACTACTTTGGAAGAACAGATTATACCAATCTTTGTCCCAAACGCATTTTTTTTCTGCCATTTTGTACTGCTTATATTGTATTTATATCTACAAAGTGTCCAAAAAAAAGTTACTTAATTTATTGGAGAACTCCCTTGAATTGCGTTAAAATAAATGTTTGAGACCCTTTTAAGATTTAGCTTTTTTCCATTTTTAATTCTTACTGATTATTTTTTACTTAAATATGTATTCTTTTTAATTTGCGCTTCTTATCAAAGGTATTTTTGAAATTAATATTAATCATTACTATATCCAAGTTGGGTAATTAAATGGAAAATTACTGGGTAATCTTCATATCTTATGTAACTAAAATGAAAGAAAAAAAATAGTTAAATTGACTGTTAAATTATTTTTCCACCTCTACCCGTGCAACGTCGGGTATAACAGCTAGTATGTCATATTCCTCGCTTTTAAATAGAATGAAAACATTTCATATCAACATACAAGGATTCCGTAGTGAAATATATTTGACGTCATTTCAAACTGATCGATGTCGCAAAAATAAATTTATTTTAATTTATTGTCTAAAAGAATTAAAGTTTCTCGAGCGATTGTTGCGAATGGCAAATGTGATTTAATTCTAATAAAAACAGGGCCTTTAGCTATTTGTAATTCAAAGTTTTAAACGCCAAAATTAACTATTTTCATTAATCTTCTTTCTCAGATTTAATAATTAGACTTTATCGTTTGCTAAATTTGTTTGAAGTTCGAAGAATAATGATGTAATCTTTTTTAATAAATATTTTTGTCGCCACAATTTCCCATTTACATTTCTTTCGAAAATTCACTTATTTATAGTTTGTTAAATTAATTTACAGTTCAAAAAATATATAATTTGTACAATTGATGCTTTAAAAATAAAAGCGAAACTTAGCATATTTTTTTTATGCCAAGTTAGAATTCTCTATGCATCTTTCTTCATACATATATATAGAACCATTAAAAGAACTCTATTGTGATAATACAACAATCCGAACCGAATTATATCACATAAATAAATATTTTTTCAAAAGTGTATTTTTATTTTAACAAAAGTTTCTCGTACGTTTAAAGAAATGGCAACAGTGAAAATATTGAATAAAAATGGAATTTGCATGTTATTTCAATGTAGATAATTAATGTAAATTTTTAGTTATTTAAATTTTAAATAAGTTTCTAGTTTAAATTTTTTAATGAAATTTGGCATGTAGCCTAATCTGATTTTTTGCTTCAAAATGACGTATCCCACTTGTCTGTGGGACTTGTGGATGACAACAGTGAAAATATGAATAAAAATAGAATTTGCATGTTATTTCAATGTAGATAAAAAAAATTTAGTTATTTAAATTTTAAATAAACTTCTAATTTAAATTTTTTAATGAAATTTGGAATGTAGCCTAATCTGATTTTTTGCTTTAAAATGACGTATCCCACTTGTCTGTGGGACTTGTGGATGACAACAGTGAAAATATGAATAAAAATAGAATTTGCATGTTATTTCAATGTAGATAAAAAAAATTTAGTTATTTAAATTTTAAATAAACTTCTAATTTAAATTTTTTAATGAAATTTGGAATGTAGCCTAATCTGATTTTTTGCTTTAAAATGACGTATCCCACTTGTCTGTGAGACTTGTGGTTCTTTCTGTGAAAGTGGGTGACAGACGGACTGAACGATTATAAAACCTTCCACTTTTTACGTTATAAACGTAGTGTGGAAGCTAAAAGTAGTATTGTAATCTAATCTTACAATGCTATTCCTAAGGAGAAATCGGCTCACGTTTTGCCCTCTTACACCCGTTTGGGTTCGAATTTCGAAAAATTGCTTCTTAAATGTCACCTACGATATAAAAAGAATATTTTCCTAAATTTTTGTAGCTGTACCTCCCGTAGTTTTGGCTGGGCGTTGATACGTGAAAAGATGAATGAATCAGTCAGTCAAGACTTCATCTTTTTATCTATATATATAAAAGGCAAAGTATTAATATTAAATTTCTTTTGTTTTCTTAAATATTTGCCTCAAAGCTTGAATTTGGTTGAAGGCATTTTAGTCGATTCTACAACTTTTATTCATGAATAAGAATAATGTAAAAAAACAATGGTTGAAATAACTTTTAGAGGCAGATTAAGTCTTTTATTAGAACATAAAAAAACAACTATAAAAGCAATCTCAACCTACAAAAACTAGAAACTGTTTTGAATTCTATTATTATTATTTTTTTTTTTTTTTTTTTTTTTTGCACTTTCATATCTGCTGATATTAAGTTTAGTTAATCACGAAAAATATTACCGTTTGGTTTAGTTAAATATTTCAATACTTCTAAAATTAAAAGAAAATTTACCTTATAAAAATTCTTTACGAAACAAATTTGAAATTGAATTTAAATTTTTCGCTTCCTTATTCTGACGTCCGACAGGTACATGGAATACGTGTACCAAATTTGGCAGCCGTATCTCTTTTCGTTCTGCAGTAATGCTTTTAAAACCATGGAAATTCTAAAAAGCAGCTAACACTTGCGCATGCGCAATTTTCTCGAACACCTTATTTTGACGTCCGACAGGTACATGGAATACGTGTACTAAATTTGGCGGCCGTATCTCTTTTCGTTCTGCAGCAATGCTTTTAAAACCAAAGATATTCTAAAAAGCTGTACCACTTGCGCATGCGCAATTTTCTCGAAAACCTTATTTTGACGTTCGACAGGTACTGGGAACTCTTGTACCAAATTTGAAGTCCGTAGCTTTTTTAGTTCGAGCTGTAGAGTTATTTCAGACATACGACGGGTCGATGTCCCCAAACTACTTTTTTGGAATCAGCACCCTCCAAAACGTGTAGCAAACACAAAATATCTAATCTCATCTCAAAACTTTCATTACCTTACATTCATATTAGGAAATTGAAAGTAAAAAACACTGATACAGTTAAATTACTGGCCATTTATGAGTGTTTATTGCGAAAAATTGAGTCTGATTACATTAAAATTATTTTACTGAATAAAAATAGAACAATCCAAAAAATGATTCTGATTCATGAATCACAAAATTACAATCCTCGTCTACAAAAAATTTCAAAGAGATACCATCCATAGACTCCGAGATAACAGCTTCTAGAAAAGCGCAATTTTAGTACTGTTGTTTTCTTTAGGCACTCTAGGTTGAGGTGATGGTTCGGCACAGATTTTGACCCCTCGTTTCCTCTCTAGATAGTGGGCGATAGCGCACGGTTTTACTATCTCTATGGTTTATACTGCCTCGGATCTCGTGTGTTGGATAGCGTCCGAGGTAGCGCGTAGCGCTGAAGGCAGTGTAACCGCGGCGAGTTATTTAATACGAAAAGTTTTAGAAATTTCAAGTTATAAGAAAAAGTAAATTGAAATTGAACCTTCTTACCGCTTTTCAAAGAGAACAAAGATTAAGGAAATAGATAATCGGAAAAAAAAGTGTTAAACTTTTTTGTGCTTTTTATTTTCAACCACATAAAAATTCGCCAGAGTACAAATTCTGAGCCCCCCCCCCCCCCCCCCCCGTTGTTGCGTTGGGGGAGGGAGATAATTAGTAAGAATAAGAGTTAGCCGAGTTTTTTTTTTATTCTAGAATGGCAGTTTATTATTAATTTTTATAAAAAATCCCCCATACCCCCCCTAAAATTTCAACGACGCAGTCTGCGTCGTTGACCCTCCATTGTAGGCACCCCTGATCTGATGACTATTAAATTTTTAACTCTGACCAGGCCTATGAGGCCCCTTAAGTGGTTCTTATTTCAGTGTCTGTAGCCTGGGGACTAAGGAGAATGATATGTCAATGATACCAGAAGTCCATAACATCGATTATTTGACTCATATGTCCAGCTACCCGACTCGTATATAAAACCCGGGTCGATGGCACGGGAGAGTTAGGCTTGATGCTAACCAATACACCGCCTCCTCCCATTGATGATGACTATTATATACTACTAGTTACTAATTGCTTGCTTCGATTGCTCTCAACGTGTGAACAAAATCGCCGGAGCATAATGGGAATCCATTTACAAACACAACTTCTCAATGAACACTTTTCATGTGGGACTAAACACTTTGAATTGGAATGAGCGCGAAACGAAAATTCACTCGTGCGAACCGAAGTGAAGAGAATGGATCGGAACATGAAGAAGGGATGAACAAAGTTTCAAGTCGTTGACTTTGGTTTTATTACATCATTTACTTAATTACTGTAATTAAGAGCGATGGTCAATCATGAATCTAATGCATTGTTATTTTTTAAGCAAAATATCCATCAAGGTATTGCTTTGAAATTTAAGCCTTTTGTTTTTTCACAAGTTATAAAAATAGAAATATCAACGAACGAAAGGAAATTTGAAGGTATATCAACGGGCATGTTTCAGAGGTCTTCAGTGGCGATATGAAATGCTGTATGAAAATAATTTTTTTCTCGAACCGCGATTGGTGAATCAATGTCACGTGGGAACAGAGCACCAATCAGTCCAAACTTTAGGGACCCCTGAATTTCAGTTTCTATTGTGCTGAATGCTGTAGACCCCCAAAATTTTAGTAAATTTTAAAATTTTCTGAGACTCCACTTTGTTTTAACACTTTCAGTCCCAAAAAATTACGACACAACAGAAAATTTTGAGATATTCACCAAATAAACTCATTTTAGGTCTAAGATAAGAGTTCCATAAGAAAAAAATTAATACTTTAAGAAAATTTGCAAATATACAAAAAAATAACACAAAAAGTATGCATCTCATATAATTAAATATTATAATAGTAAAGTAGGGTGAAGTCATATTAGTTATTGAAAATTAAATTAATACAAACATCAATATTTTACATAAATTGAAACGTACGTAAAGGGGGCTCCAACATGTGTTGAGACTATAGTCTGAGTTTTTCCTAGAACGCGCACTAGCCAATAATAGCCCTCGTTTGTAGTGCGACGTTAATTCACTCAAACCAAAAATAATGTACTAAGCTCTATGGAACACTATCCCTCATACACATTTACTTTTTTCGCTTATTGATTCCTCATGTATCATGATTAAATGAACCTAAATAATTGATTGCGTGCAATTTGCATAATTTTTAATAAGTGTGTCGGCAATTACTGTTTCAAAGAAGTCCTAAGTTATTCTGATTTATTTACCTTCATGACACGCCTTTGTTACATTTACACTAATTAAATGTAAATCATTATTTATATATTTTGGGACTCTTTGACAATTGGTAAAGAGTAAGAAGTGTTTTATCCCTGACCTGCTAACTCTTCGGATTTTCCCCGGCAATATCAGATTTTTAACTACTTTCTAAATTTCCGTGACATATGTACCAATTGCAGGGTTTTGGAAACATTAAACTTTAGCTTTGGTACCAGAATTCCGGAAAATGGTTATTTCTGAAACTGAATTAAATTCGACGAGTTGGCTGGGTTGAGCCACGGCTGGCAGGTCTGTCATCCAGACTTCAGAACAAGAAGGAAAGCCAAGAACCTTATATATAATTATGTAATTTCCATAATTTTGTTACATTTCCTGACTAACATTTAAAACTTTATTTGTTTTTAAAACTTTCAAACAAAATGAAACAATTATTCGACAGTTGGGCACTGAGGGTAAGAAACTTTTATGGACTTAGTTCACTTGTGTGTATTCTGAGCCTTCCCTGTATGGTAGCCTTCATAGGCCTATGACAATTGGAAACTAAGGGGTAGTAAGCTTGGGTTTCATGGACTTATTGAGTGGTCGGACTCGGGTAAAAGGTTAGAGAGTTGCTGTGGCTGGGCTGATGTATTGTATGAATCACAGTGAGTCGACTTGATGAAAATTTCGTTTCGGCACCTACAGTTATTTACCGTATGCAAAGATCGGGCACCGGCATCAGGGTTAAACCGATCGTGGGTGTTCAATAACAAAATTGAGAAAATTTCACTCCAGAAATTCCTTTTCCTCGCGGAGACCGGTCTCGGCCGGTTCCAATTTGGCGCGAATGGAGGTCGCGGCGCGCGCTATTTAACCCACTTCCATCCTGCGATCCCGTTTGGTCGTCGTCACTCTCTTCACTTCTGTGCACGCTTCCTTCAGACGACCAGCAGCTCCGTCAAGCCCTTATCCACCAGAAAGAAAGAGTAAAAGAAAATGGGGTTAAGGTAAGTCACTGCAACCGCTAAGACTCGTTTTCGTTTCCTCAGAGTGTGTGTGCTTGCGGCCGTTTTGGTTTTTGTTGATTGGAAATTATATTATTATACATGAAGGTATTTTGTTATAAGTTGTCTGACTAGATTGAGTTAATTTTTATTATAATATTACCCATTTTTGTATTGCTCAATGCCTTCAGAGAGCACTACATAGTAGTCCATAACATCGATTACTTTCACGTGCGAAATATTTAAAACTGCTTCGTAGAAATGAATGAGAAAGGAACTATATATTTTAAAAATACTTTTTTCTTTAAATATTTTTTTTTTAAATGTCTTCCATATTGCCAAGTTTCTGTGTAAACTAATATCGGAATTAGAAATTGAAAAATTTGGAGTGTTACCGTTTAACTGCGGGAAGGGCTGAAAACAGTCAATCCCACTTTTATTTTGCTCCGTTGTTTATTCTCATCCTCAATGGGTTAAAGTTCAATAATTTATAAGATTAAATACAAAATGGTGTTGGAAAGTGTATATAGCAAAACCTTAATTTATCAAGAGTGAGGTCTATAAAACTTCAATAGATCGCACATTTCGATTCCCTGCCCCATCTATTTGAAGCCATCTTAGTGTAACTCTATTTAACGCTGCGATTTAAACAACTGACTGTGTCTCATAAAAATACTAGCATTTGCTATAACATCAGTTAAGTTCACATGTAACAAAATATGCATCAGTAAGAATTTTTTTTTTAAGCAGTCAAGTAAATAAATGTTTTGGCTGACCTTTGTATTGTTATCTTGTGATGAACGCATAAAACATTGTCTATAACTCAATATGATTAATTAAATTTTTAGAAGTCTAAAAGCATAGCGAAATATTTTTTCCTCCTTAAATTAGAAACTCATACTTGCTAATATCATATCTCAATCAAATCACCTACGATTTTCATACTTGTAAATATTTTTTTGTTATTCTGATAAATTTCTGCTGTTTGATTGTAATAAGTTTTAATACTTGTTCTTTGATACTTGATGTATTCACAATTTGAATTTTAATTAATTTTTTGACCTCGACTTTTTAACAACATTTTCCACACTTTCAAAAAAATATTTTCTGGTTTCCTCTGCCTCCTATTGTTTTCTTTGTTATTCTGTTATGTTCCCTCTGTCTAAAACTCCCAGTGGGCCATTGTAGCTTAGTTGTTACGATGCCGGTTTCTTTTCTTTGGTCTTGATTTAAATTCCGAAAAGTTTTTTTCAATCCTACCTCTGGCCGCCTGTTTCCAGCTCCTGATTTAGAGTTTAACACAGCCAATACACTCTTCGTAATTTAGATCCCATTCGATTGAGCGAGACTGGAATCCTACGCAACCTTGTAAGCAACAGCATACGTGACGTAAAGTCGAAAACAATGGATTTTTAAATGCGTGTCAGGGAGTATTTTACTGCATATTAGTAACTAAGGCTTTCTTCGAAATTAGCGTGGTTCTTCTTGTAAGTTCTTGTTACTGGAATGGTGAGAATAAATGCTTTTTATCTTTATTGGATAATACGATAATATAAAGCATATATTCCGACAAAATTTAACATCACATTTATGTCGTGCTCAGCTTACCTAGTCAAATTTAATATTTGTTTAATTTTTATTTTCCTGAACTATTCTAAAATTAGCACCAAAAGGTTAATTGCTCCAAATCAGTGTAGTGTCTCGTATATCTTGACTTAAACGGCAACGCTTTACTATACATCAGTTGGTGAACGGCAAGCTTTTGAAATCTGATAATGCTTTAGGCTGCTTATTTATAGCTTATTTTCAAAGCAGTAATGCATAGATAATGTCACTGTCATCGATAATGTTCTGGTTTAACCCAAGAAACCCAAACCTACCTGGAGTAAATATCTACTCCAGTTTGTAGCTCTAGGGTTAAAAAAGAACAAACCAAATCAAAACTTTTTTCCCCTTCTGTATAACCTCCAAACAGTTGCAAACTTGTGTATAGCTCTAATATGAGATCAAAATCAACTTACTCTTAATCATATTTAGTGGTTTTTCAGCTTTTGGAAAGACCTTGGCAAGTTGGGACTAAGTATCTCTCAGTTTAGACATAAAGCCTGAAATATCTTTCTTCCACGGTAAAAATTATTCAGATTACCGATAAATCAAATTTTTTATTCAAAGAAAAAATATTGCATAGTGACTCCACTGGTTTTTGAGAATGCCCACAAGTTTTTCAAGTCCAGAGTGGACGTAGAGTATAAGAAAACTAAAAACACACGGGGAAAATAGGTCAATCTCATGCGTAAGTCGTGACTTATTGGAGAAACGGGGTTTTTATGCAAACTGAAATTTTGGGAAACAAGAGACCAGACTAATGAAGAATCCCACTCTTTTGACTATGCATGAGAATGAGGTTAAGCGAATATTGCATTCGATTGACTGAAGAAGCCGACGCTTTATGTCTTCGGTGAAGGTTTGTAATCACAAGTTTTTGATTGGAAGTAGGTAAAAACCAAAAAGAAAATTAAAAACAAGTGAAATTCAAAAATTACCTGTATTTGAGTTTTTGAATGATTTTAACCTCTTAAATACTGTACAGGCTGTCACAGACCGGTTATCAAATGAAGACAGATGAATATTTTTTAAGTTGATAAGGTTTCGACCTGAAGACCAAGAGCTAATGGTTAAATTTTTCTAGAAATTAACTTATGAATTGGTTTGCGCCGGCGTTGTATTTTTTTTAATGTTCAGCTCGTTACTTGATGCGATTTAAAAATTGCTTGGCCTTTATTAGATGTATGAAAGCTGTTAGGAAGAAATCGAATAAATAGAAGGATGATTTGAAGTTCATTTCGTTACTTAAACAGTTTTTTTTATTCATTGAATGAACTATTGGTTCTCTATCATTTCATCTACAAATCCCTTGATTGTTGAACTTGTTCGTTCGCGTTTATAAATATTTAATTTATCTCATTAGTAACCTCAATTTTTTTTTCTATGTACGTTCAACAGCGTTTTATGGAGATAAAGTATTGATAGTTTAGAATTTTCTTCGGATATTTATTTTGTTTATTTAAGAGGGACTGTCAGTCCCATAGAGATAATGCATTAGTTTTGAAATCACAATTTTTGCAAAAGAATTGCTTTGCCATGTTATCCTATTTTCACCAGGTATGGGGATCATCATAACATCAATTTAAAACAAAATTAAATCGAAAATAACATTATGTTATTTAATTATTAATTGATTAAGTTTTAAAATAGTGTCGCCATCTGCTGTAATTTTTGGCATT
Organism: Oedothorax gibbosus; assembly: GCA_019343175.1. Taxonomy (NCBI): domain Eukaryota; kingdom Metazoa; phylum Arthropoda; class Arachnida; order Araneae; family Linyphiidae; genus Oedothorax; species Oedothorax gibbosus. The sequence goes on from CM033279.1 coordinate 11,895,430, forward strand.
TTAAAACTTCAAAAATATATAATTAAATAACTAGATAACATTTTCGTTTCAAAATTTGTTTTATTTCGATGTTATGTTGATTCTCATACCTGGGAAAAAAGGGCTTACATGACAAAGCAATACTTCTGCGGAAGTTGTGATTACAAAACTAATGCATTAGCTCTATGGGACTGACAATCCCTCTTAATGAATCTCGCAACGATAGTTGAACATTATTGAAGGTGTGTTTTTCTAAAGAGAGAAAGTGTCTTTGTGAGATAAGAAATCAGGTTTTGCCCCGGAGAGGGCGTTCACACGTATACCTTAGTGACCTATTCTTGAAGAATAAAAAATAAAAAAAAAGATGCTTTCAAGAAAAACACCAAAGATAGGCGAATCACGTGTTTTTGGGAGTTGTTAAAATTACCACGAAAGCAGTATCTTCGCCCTGTGGCAAGACATCGGAACTATGACGAAACTAGAATGGAATTTGTTGAAGATTTCACGAAGAAAGTTAAATAATAATAATGAAAGTGAAACTGTTTGCCTATCCTTTCATTTTCATTGTTTAATCACTGATGGAGTATTGTTTGCTTTGGGTGTCTTTTTTTTTATAGTTTCATTTTTATGGATTTTTTGGCCTAGAGTCTAGACAGATGTCAACACCACGTCGTGGTCTTTTCCATTTGTGGTCAATAGCCCTTTGTGTAGCTTTAGTTCGACATTCTACTCAATTCTCCTTTCGTAGGCATGCTCAACCTTTCATTTTAAAATGGAATTCATTTCAGTTTAATGGAAAGAGTTTGACTTAGTGTCAGCAAAGGTTTTGGATCTTGGCGAGGAAGTATTTTTTCGACAAGTTTATAGATTTGGTATACGGACCGAAATGAAAATTAAAGTAGTGTTCACACAAAGTCAAACAAATCTTGATAGAATGAACGGCTTTTGATGTTCCATATCAACGGAAATATTTTACTTTTAAAATAGACGTTCTTGGGGCGTTCGATATCAGCTAATGAATCCTACATTTTTTTACTTCAAGTAGTATGTATAAAATTCATTTTCGTGATGTTTTTTTCACCAGTTCACCTTTTGATGCGAAACATTTTTTTGATGCCCAAAACTTCTGTTATATGTCATTGTGTCATGACATCCCATAACTATGGCATGGGCGTGTAACGATTTTAACAGAAACCACAAACCGCATGTATTGCTCGTACAAAAGGTGTGTCAATCTTTTAACTGATATCTACTAATATTAACCACTGTGGATGAAGCACCTGGTAAAGTGGGTCATAGTCGGCTTTTGACAAAAGTGCTTTTCCCAAATGCAATTGTATTAAAGGTTCTACCGCATTTGCTTTTTTACTTTACCGCAATGAAAACGCCCATTTTGCAACACTAAGAAAAAATCCAATTCCAAAAATGGATTCTAATTTCGAAGGCCGTGGCTATAATAACTTAGAAATGCAAATAAGCAATTAAAATGCAGTTTTAAGTTGTAAAGACTAAATATACAGTAATAACCTGGAAAAGTATTTGAGGAGAAATCGGAAAAGTGAATGTGTGTACAAGAAAAATAGTTGAAGAAAAAAAATTGTAAATGTAAAATACAATATTAAGGACTATCTTTAACTTATAAACCTTTTTAGTTCAAAACTGGAGCCGCAAAAACTATTGACACAATACTTCATTTAAAAGTAGTTTTTACATGCGATATAATTTAAAACAAAGATTTATCTTTTAGCTGTTATGTTATAAAAGTAAATTTTTCAATGTCATAACATTGAGTGAGAAAATTTTGATGCTTCAAAAAATAACCATTGTTCAAACTTTTTATGAATGTATCGGTGTCCTGAACTAGTATCTGTCGTGAGAGGTGTTAATATTGCTTAAATCAATGTCAAATATAAAAACATATTGTTTCGATGCAAAAATGTATTTAAGGGCATTTCCTGCTACAAAACTGAGGTTTGTTAAGAGTCAAGTATGTAGACTTCTAGGTTATTAAATCCTAATGAACTCTTAATCCGATGCTTTGTTTAAGATAGTATCTTTAAAATTCGTATTTTAATACCATACAATTATGTTCTTGGACCTTCTTTTGAATATTGAATTATTCTTTTTTCTTGCTGACAGGAAGTCTTATTGTTTGACGCGCCGTCGCCCAACAGGGTTGAATTGAAACATTCGAAAATTACACCGAATAAAAAAAAAAGGATTAAAATTTCTGGCAACATTATTTCTACTCCATTCTTTCCTTGTCCCAGCTTCCTTTCACTTCAAGGCAGGCGTATTAAGAGAAGAGAACTTTCACTTTTTTTTGTTTGAAATCGAATTCATTTGCTTCAGGCATTGAAAGCTTTACCAACCTCCTTTTGATGTTGTTCATCTTTATTTGGTGACCGAATATGGAATCCATCTTGGAAAAACTATATTAAATGTCGCCATTTAAATGTAGAAAGTCGATGCATTTTAACTAGCAAATTAGTTGTGCTTATTAAGTTATAATTTCGTCGTTGCTAGTAACTCGACTGTTCACTCGATATTCGACGTGTGTTTAGTATGCCTTTATTGAGAGGGGATCCTTGAACGTTTTTATTCCTAGCCTAAAATAAAACAAACGAAACCATTGCAGAATGGGTTTAACAAGGGTAACTTACGCATTACAAGTAATATTTGCTATTTACCTATGATTCCCAGTTTTTCACTTTTCATTAAAAAAAGGAGGGACGGACAATTGAAAAGCACAAGTCATTGATTTTGCATAAATGGTGCATATTTTATTTCTTTAATTTTTAACTTTCCTCTCCTTCTTGATACCGAATGTTCATATTTTTGTAAACTTATTTTATGAAATGATTGTATGTAATTATTCTTTATTTTTACCTCCTAGAGGGAACTTCGAGGGAATTTTTCCGCCCAACTGTAGCTATTTCAATTAAAAGCCGGATGTTTGATTTCCATCGTGTAACGTATTGTTTATTTATATGGCCACGCTCAAAAGGGTTTTCTTAAAACACGTGCGGCTATTTCTAAACACAAATAAACATTTTATGCATGAGTTATTAAATTGTTTTGCTACTGTTGTTAAATATTTGAGGATGGGAGAGATGGGGAAGGAGTCGGTAGTAAAAGTTGGGTTTAGGAGTGGGCTTGGTTGCAAGCTTGGTTTAGCTTTTGGGGACGCTTCTGGGTTTATTGTTTTTGTGTTGTTAACTTTAGAAATTAACATTACGGTTAAGGAATAAAATACATGATAACTTATTCTTGATTTTAAACCATGCCATCGCATTGATGTTCTTACTTACTGCAATTTTTCATTGGCATCAGAACTTTCGAACAGGACAAAAATAGGCTTCATTATTTAGTTTTGTGGAAACTCTTGGTTATGCATGGTGTGTTGATTTGTGTCAACATCATCGAAAGAACGATGTGGATGGGTGACCGCGGCTACTGTTGCAGAAGCTGGGTACTTTAAGACAAAAGTGCTAATTAAATCTCTGAAGTTCAAAAGTTCTGACCGCCACTTACCTACGATGTCTAAATAAATATGCGTTATCAGGGACTTTCATTCAGGACAGAGACATCACTGGTATCATCATTTAGCCTTGTAGAAACACTTGGTTTTTCATGGTATTTGTTGATTTAGTCAGTATTATTGAGGGTCAGTATCATCGTGAGGTTACAGCTCAGGAGTCAGCCTTGTGACTTGACTTTCGTTTAAAATGACGAGACCCTCGCCCTAGTGTGGTATTTATTCAACCAAACCAAACATAGAAAAAACAAAACCGCTGATCAGCGTTCAACCCACCATACCAACTCGAGGTCTTGTAAAAGAAACAGAAAGTGTGGCTTTCCCTTGTGCCTGTAGGTAGATCCGCTATCTGGAAAATCGTGTCGTGCCTATAGGCGCGGACTGTTCCGATTGACAAGAAATCTGACCGCGAGTCACTATAAATAAAACTTGTCAGAAAAATAACTTTCGATTTCACTGATGATTGACTCAAAGAGAGGCTAGAATAAAATTAAGATGCTTAGAATAAGAAGAGAAAAAAGTGAAGCAGTCTTAAAATCGCCAAATCAATGTGATACTCCCAAAACAAACCTTCTCATTCTTATTTCAATTGACTTGTTTCAGGTGACGCATTTCCTTCCATCTTTCATTCTTGCACTTTCCCCGGTCGGTGTTCCGATTGTTGCTCTGTTCCCACGTGACATTGATTTACCAGGGATTGGAAAGTTACTTTTAAAAAGTAACACTGTTACAGTTACTTAATTAAAAAAGTAACTCTGTTACAGTTACTTAATATGAAAAGTAACGCGTTACAGTTACTTTTAAAAAAAGTAACGAATCACAGTTACTTTTTGAAATTTCAAGTTATAAGAAAAATTGAAATTTAGCCATCTTACCATTTTTCAAAGAGAAGCACGATAAACGAAACATAAGCTCAAACAAAACACTGAAATTAGAATTAATAAACATTTTTTTATAATTAATTTTAATCCTTTACCCTGATATATAATCAGAAGACAACGAGTCCATCTGTAAACGAGGGGTATCTCAAGAATGAACGCGAAATCTCCGTCTCCCCACCCTTCTTCTAGAGGAAGGACTTTGTTGTTGGTCATTGTTGTAGAACCCATTCAGGCAAAACGCAAAGGGGTTTGGAGTGAGGGATCCAACCTGCTTGGCAGTTAGCGTGATTTATTTTAAAACCCTTCTTTTCCGTAGATGCCTGTAATTGTGCGGGGCTTATAATGTGATACTTAGAAATATAAACAGACAAGGAAAAACATTCGTACTGTAACAATTCTGTCTGAAAGCCGCCGTCACGCCTTTATCACTCAAAGTGGACAATTCTATTATATGCTTTACTTTTTCCCTACCAAGAAAAGCTCGTATTTCGGGAATGCGAAATGTTTCCTTTTTTTTTAGGAGTGGAATTTCAAAATTGGCATCAGACAGCCTTCGCAAAGTAACGGAAAAGTAACGACATGTTTCGTTACTTCGTTATCGCTAAAAGTAACTAAGTTACAGTTACAGTTACTTTCTGAAAAATGTAACGGCGTTACTCGGCGTTACCCCAAAAAAGTAACTGTTACAAGTAACGCGTTACTCCAATCCCTGTGATTTACCAATACAGGATCGGGAAAGAATTTATTTTCAGTCTGTAATTCTGAGTAACTCAAGATGCCCATTAGAAACGTTTAGTTTTATTTATCAAAAATCGAAAACTAAAACTTAAAGTGACTTTTAGTGCTGTTGTATACTGTAGTGTGAGATGCCAATTAATTTTGGTTTTAACATTTCTCTAACTTTATTTATACTGTTATTCGTTAATTCTATTTACCTTAGCTTAGTTTAGTGTATATCCTCTTGGTTACACGTTAAAAAAAATGGCACCTAAATATTCGCAGAAGATGGGGCCGCATTTCTCAATGAGATAAGTAGGATTGCGAGGGCAGAAATTCATTCAAAAGTTAAAATTTATTTTATTGTGTAAACTATTGAAATTTTATTTAAAACCAAATGAACTTCGTGTTTAAAGCCGATGGGATAAACCAACTTGGGCTTTTGCGGAAGCAATCAATGGCTTCACATGGCGAACAGATTTTCGCATTGTTTTTGACCAAGCACCATCTCCATCTTATTAATACATCCATGGATATAACAGTTCTTTTATGTACGAGAATGAGGAAGACTTTCGGAAATTGTCTTTTCAGCCAAACATGGGTTCAATGGATTCAATCTCCTTTTGCTCAATTCAATCCGAAAAGAAATTTAAAAAGAGTTTGTGAACGATGCCTTCTGGGTTGAGGTATTTTTAGAACTCCGAATAGTCTTTTCCTGAATGAATGAAATTCCAATTGTAAAATTGAAAGAAAACACCATGGGGTGATTACTTCATTTATGTAACTACAATTCAATTGTTTCGAGGAAAACCCAAACTAATTATTTTCTTTACATCAAATCATAGGATTTGATGTAGATTTTCTATCCAAAATTCTAAGTAGCATCTGGGAAACGTATATGAAGTTTATCTATATAGTTATAGTGTGTTGAGAACCTAACCACAGATAAACAAATCCGGATTGAATATAGTATACCAGCCATAGGCTAATGTTAATTTGCCTTTTCCTCAGTAATTCATATTTCTTTTTATGAATATCGTGCAAAAAACTAACTTTTTATAATATCGTGCAAAAAAACTAACTTTTTCAAATCAATAATCGTGGCAAAAGTGATGCTTTTAACGAAATCGTGTTTCAAAGTTACTTTTACGCACTAGTGCGACAAAGTAAATAAGAGCATCTGATTGGTGTAAAATTTTTTATTTGAGCGTGATATTTTATTCGGCGGCTTTGTGATTGGTGAAAAATTCTTTATTTGAACGTGATTCTTTATTTGGCGTCTTATTTCCAATGCCAATCTAAGAAATACTTTTTGCACGTGATTTTAAAATAATCATTAATAAAAATAATCATCTTCAAATCATTTGAACGTGATAATAAAATAATTAATAAGCCAATCAATAAATACCAATTTAATAAATACTTTTTTTCACGTTATTATAAAAAAATAGTGTATGACAACACGTTGAAAATAACCTTTTTAAACTCGTGAATTTATTTCACTCGCTCGTATATGATCGTTATTGATATTTTCATCTTTTTTGAAACAAAGTTCATTTAGTTTATGTAAATTTATAAATTGAAAAGTTGCTGCCCCTTCAAAATATGCCACTCTAGGCTTATGCATATACTCATTATGTATTTAAATAGACTAAAAAATTTTAAATATATATATGACCCTGATTTAAACCTATTTGATTTTCTTTGCAGTTACACATATTTTGGTAACTTTGTATATACCTAGTTGTAGTACGATACATATTTATTGTTGTTACTGCATAGACAATATAGACGCTTAAAACATACAATCATTAATGAGGTAGATGCCGAAAACTATTTACAATAGTGTGGTAGAGGAGAAAAGAGATTATCTGAATATCGCCTCTAAATGACAGTTATAGCCCTCGTGTAGCTCTAGTGTGACGATAGTTCAACCTATCCTAACCTAAATGACAGTAACAATGAACGGCGATTGAAGCATAATTGTAACAATTTGTGCAAAAGTATAATGATCCCTAAAGCGTTTTTGGAACCGGGAATTACTCAAATAATTTTCTTTTCAAATTTATTTTTTCCAATTGAAAAATTAATTTTTTTTCTGGGATTCCTGACTAAGACAGCATCTACAACCCACTAAATTTTTGAATTATGAGGTATAAACCGGTATTTAGCGGGGGCGGTAAAAACCGTGCCAACCCTGGCTTATTAGGCTTTTGCATTTTATTAGTTTCAATCAACACACGGTTAGATTTTGCTCCTTTAACTTTAGAAGGTTTAAATAATACCAAAAAATTGATGAATCATTTGTTACGTTGCCTAATGTTTTGTTTGTCGTGGTTCGCTACATTAAAAGGTCATTTTTCGATTCATTGACAATGGTGTTAAAATGTATCATTTTATTGCAAATGTATCCATTTTTAGACTTAAATAAGTTTGATTTTTTGTTCATCGCTCCATAGGTTATAGTTAATTTTTAAAAATTGAACAGTCTAGTTTTTTTCTAGCGAAATAATAAACATTGTAAACAGTTTTATTTTAGAAAAACTTTTTTTTTTAATAATAATTTTTTCTTGCACAAAAATAACAGATATTAATTTGAGGGGAAAACAAATACAAAAGTAATTATACAGTAGACAGAACACCAAGAGTCACAAGGACCATATTAGCGAACATAAAAAAGTATATGATGTAAATTTACAAACACATTTCTCATAGGTATTTTAATTTTCCTTGTTCTTGAGCTTCATTGTTCTTATTTTATCTCCTTTGAATTGTTTTGTAGTGATTCCTGATGACGCTAAATGATTACATAGTTCATAGATAATTATCAAAAACATAATAATGGATAATGCTATGAACGTGTATGTAGACGAATGTTAAACTGGATTTAAGCCACTTAAGATTTCTTTTGAAGGCTTTGTTTCTAAAGTATGTTATTTGCAAAGATTTTTTTTAAAAAAATTACCGCATTATATTTGCTGAGAGGCACAGCCAATTCTATGGAATTAGTGGTTTAAAGTTCTAAAAATACACATTTTTGGTGCCGGAAATGCACTTTTTTTTGTTATAGTCCATTTTAAACATTTTTTAAAATCAAAATGTATGATCAATTTACAGGGTTTTTTTTCAAGATCTTCTAAGTCTTGCTTGGTAATTATTTTGAATATACTTACAAAGGTCCACACGTGTGTAGTGGAAAGATTATATTTTGGCATCGTTTTGGATCGATACAATGGACCAATATTATGTTATTAATAATGTTTTAATGCTATTAGATGTTTGGAAATTATGAATATCTTATTTTGATTTTTTTTAAATATAACATTTCTACAGTAGCAATCCTCTTTCAGCAGATATTTTAAACCTAAAGCGATCCTATCGGTGCTAACAGATGTGAAGTTGCACTTCTTAAGCTTGTAAAAGCCAGATAATTTCACATTTCATGATTTAACGCCTCTTATAAATGTACGATTAATTAGGATTTATCGAAATTTTGGCGAGAAAATCTGGAAACGGAAGAAAGCTACTTTTGTAACGAAGTTAAGAAAGAAGTTGCCGAGAAACTTATAATTCTCTGCATCAATCCGCCCAAAACCTTAGCTTAATAAATATTACTTGTACGAAATCATAAAAGAGAACCTGTACTTATTTACTCCAGTCGACAGTAATCATACAGCTAACCCTTTTGGCGAAATGGTTCTCAGACCTCGGTGCGAAAAATTAGGTTTAAAGAAGATACTGATATTTAACTAATCTTTTTCAGCGATTGATCCGAATACGTTTGAGTTTGACTTAAACTTATTCAAAATATTTTATTTTATATTTACTCTTAAGTTGATGCTTTTTTAAGATTGGCGTATTTTTATTTATGTTAGTTATTGTTTTGTGCATGGGCGCGTTTAAGAATACAACTCTATAGAATAATACTTATTCAACCAACAATATATTTTTGTCCTAGAACTATTTGTTAAAATTCAATTCCAAAAACTAGTAAAAAAAATAATAAATTGTTCTTGATTGCATGAAAAGAGTACTACCTTTCATCCTCCTTATATCGCTGATGGACTTTAGATATTTTGTCCTGGCTCTTTTGATTATTGCACAAAAGATGTCACCAAGTATTTGAAGATTTAGTCTATTCAATTAATATCCAATTCCTGAAATGGTCTTAATGTCTTGGTTACAATAGTGAGCGAGAAGTTCTGAGGAATTATGAAAAGTCGATATTCCATCAATGAGGCAATTTAAAGGGTTATACATTGTATTGTCTTCTTCGATTAGTATATATCAAAAGAAATCGTACAAATTGTTATGAGGACAGCCTTAAAAAATCTGTGTAAAAAAAGGACTGAAATGTATTTATTTATGGAGTTAAAATGTAAGAAAATAACAAAAATCGTTTGTTTGACATTTTATTGCAAGTTTCATCTATAAAAAAAATATATTTTGTTGTGACTAGAAATGATTAAAGTTGTTACATTCTTATCTCAGACAACAACAATGCAAACAACACATTCGGGAATGTCACCAAACGAATTTTCTCACGAATCTTTTGAATTTAATTTTAGAATTTTTCGAGAGGGACATCTCCTGCTTGAATAATAACTTATTTTCTCAAACTCTACGGGACGGACAATTTAGGAAAATGGAAGCGCGCATTTTTTATTTTCTTTATCCCACGCTCTGTTGCATCTGTCACATTGTTTTGGAACTGTTCCTTGCAACCGTGAAAAAACTGTCTGTCCGGCGTCTCAATCGGCTGACTGTAACAATGGCGATTATGGTATAATGCGAAATGAACGCGGGGGTTTATTGTTATTATTTGTTGTGTATGTATCTTGTGAGTGTCGGCTGAGTGCTTTAGCCTTCTTCGAAAAATTATGAATAAGTTAAAATACATTTTTTTTATTGAGAGTTACCTGATTGCTCTATATTTTATTACTTTTTATGCATAATGGAACCCTCGTCCCCCACATAAAAGATGGTGCTGTTCCTTTTGTCACAGGACTCGTTGGATTATAGAGTTTTTCTATTTATATAACATCAAACTTATAGATTTTCGTTCATTTTTACGTGTCACTCGAGAATTAATTTTTTTTGTGCAATTCCAAATAATATCCACATATATTTTCATTTAATTATAATATCTCATTTAATAATAATCTTCACTATATACGAGGTTTTTTTTTGCAACCTCCGATGGGCTGTAAAGAAAAGACGGGTCAATATACAAAAAGATTTTACTACAAAAAGTAATGTAAAATACAGCTTATTTCTATACATAATCACCTTGACGATTCATTAAGGCATTTGTCATATCTGTAAACAAGCTCTGAAATACCCTCTTCAATAAAATGTAGCCGCCAATGATTGGAAGGGAGTTGTGACGGTTTCTTTAAACTTTGCGCCAATTTGGAAGTTTTAAGTCAATTTTTTCTGTCCTCCAAGCCACTGCTAATCGAGAAGTCACTTTACCTTCGAGTTTCCCTAACCGCTTGGTCAACTCGCTGAACAATGTCGTCTGTCTTCATTGGCCCTCTTCATGAACATCAGTTCGGCCACCTTCAACACCATTCACGAACAACGCCATCACTCATAAAGGTGTCTCCTTACACTCTACTCATTCTTCGATGATTTTCCGTTGCACTGTTTCCTTCTGCCCGCGAGAAACGAATAACAGCTCGCAATTCTCACTTGGCGGCTATATTTTATAAAGAGGGTATTTAAAAGCTTGTTTACAGTGACAAATGCCTTAATCGTCAAGATGATTATGTTGAGAAATAAGCTGTATTGTACATTACTTTTGGTAATAAAATCATTTTTGTATATTGACCCGTCTTTTTTCTTTTCAGCCCATCGGGGGTTTCATCAACAGGGTTGAAAAAAAACCTCGTACAACATATAAAAGATTGTTGTTCATTTGTATTGTAAATTTTTTTATTGCGGTTCTTCATTCGTAATCGTAACAAAGTTTGTTCGTAGAAATTTAAAAAAAAAATCTTTTTATTGAGTTCTTGACTTTGTGACCTGTGTAAACTCTCTTAAATGTTACTTTAGTCTGCTAGCCTCAACTTGTCTGTTTTGGAAAAAAGATAAAGGGCTTTATTTACCAAAGTTAATGTGCGCATGTTATAAAATCTGATAGTAGGTGGAAAGGTTTTATATGCACAATGAACTTTCACATCCTATTCGTTTTCATACACGTGAACATAGGTCAAAAGTTTACTGCAGAAATAATTCATACGGCTAAAGTTCCGTCTTGATTTCAAAAGTTAATCTCTTTTTCAATAATTACTCTACATGAGCTCTAAGTTTTTAACACTTTTACTGTGAAGGATTAGATTGCATTCGGGTATCCGACTACACTCTTAAAACAAAAGAGTGAAATCCACTCCTATAGGGGAAGTGCATTTTCGGCACCGGAAAGGAGTAGAAATTAACTCAGACTGCGTTAAAACCGCTCGTTTTAAGAGTGTAGGAAGTAGATTGTTTTCTTTTATTTCTTTTACCCACTCCGCAAAAAGAGTGAAATCCACTCCTATAGGGGAAGTGCATTTTCGGCACGGAAAGGAGTGGAAATTAACTCAGACTGAGCTAAAACCGCTCATTTGTTTTAAGAGTGTACGTTGAAATCGTATTTTCGATAACAAAAAAAAACTTTTTTTTTTATAATCTTACAATAAAACACCACTCTTAAGGATTCTAAAACTGTCTTTATTTTGTTTGTACGGTATTTTAAAAGTTATGGTGTTTAGAAATTTAAGTTACAGCTATTAGACGCTGCCGGAATTACTTAACGCTAATTTTTCTCAACTTTAAACTTTCATCAGTTTTTACACGACTACTGGGATTACTGTTCGTTTTGCTAGTATCTTTTAATTTTTTCTTCTACTATTTCGTCAAAGCTTCAGGGGTGTAAAGAACCGAGAACTTGTCTCCCTTGCTCCTTTCCACACATACACTCATTTATTTAAGATAATTTAAATTGGTCAATTATGAAGGATTTTCCACAAGAAAAATTCATGGCATTTTCGAGTCCTTCTAAAATCCATAATTTGGCTCAGATTATTTAGTTTTCGGTTCATTACACTCTTGATATTGAAAGGTACACATATATGAAACAAATACCTTTTAAATTTAAACAAATTTAAATTTTGTAATTAGCTTGCTTTGTGGAAACAAAATTTCGAATAATTTACCTTTTTTTGAAAAAAAAAAGTGTGTTTTGTTATTGATTGTGATATTTTGTGCATGAGTAAATTATAAAAATAAAAATGTCTAAAGTCTGGTTTCACAAATTTTCCCGCCGAATGTAGTAGGATACATTGCTTCACATGAATGGTATTATTAAATAGTAAGTGAATGACAGGCTCTGAATCTATTGGAAATCAAACATTTTACTAAGGAAATTTAATTGCTGGTGTTAGCCAACAGGTTAGGTCATTGAGTTCAAATATGCCCATTGTGAAATTCAAAAGATTCAAACAAGTCTTTTATTAAACAAATATTTATGTAACGAAAAGGGAAATTATTCTGATGCTGTGCTTATTTTAATCATATAAGCGATTGGCGTTACGCTTGGTCAAATACTTTTATTTTATCGAATTCGAATTTAGTATTTTTCGATACAGATCAGTAATCGCTTTGTTCGACTGTGAGTGCCAATTACCTTTATGAAACAATCTAATAATTTATTTGATTAAATAAATTCAATTGTTTTTATTCTAATTTTATTGGTTTGGAGAGTATTTAAAATCATCAAGAAGCTTAGTGGAGACATTTTTGTTGCTTTTTAATGGAAGTTTTTCTTGTTAGTGACTTAAGCTAGATGCATATTTTTGAAATAACTATTTATAATTGGCCTCTTGTAAATATATGAATGGTTGCAAAGTTTAGTCGATTAAAATCGGAGGTTAAAAGCCATGCTAGTGCATATATCAAGTTTTTGGTCAAAATGTCTCAAAATAAACATTGTGACTAATTATAGATTCGCATTTTTTTAAACGAAATTGTTTTAATTAATGCAACTCACTTTCATAATAATAACCTTCTAAAACTGCTAATTTGACTGTGTGTGCACGTGCGTGACAAACACGACGACATTCGACTGAATTTATATGTTTATATTAGGAATTCTGTATCTGATGGTTTTGGAAATGGCTCTGGCGTTCCCCAAGGCTCTAATCTGGGTCCTTTATTTTTTTATATTGTTTATCAATGACCTGTGTGATTCTATTAAACATAGTGACTTTCTTCTTTTTTGCTGATGATTTAAAAATATTTAGAAAAATACTTTGTAATTCTGATACTAATCTCTTGCAAAACGATATTGACAATATATTTAATTGGTGCATTAGAAATAAGTTATAGTTGAATATATCTAAATGTAGTGTTTTAAGTTATACGCGTAAATCTAAGCCTCTCCTTATTTCTTAAAATATTAACAATACTTCCCTGTTGCGTAATTTTTTTGTTAGGGATCTTGGTATGACTTTTAATAGTAAACTTGATTTTTCCGAACACATTTCAAATTATTACAACTAAAGCTTACAAAATTCTGGTTTTCTTAAAACGCAAAACTACTAATTTCACTAGTCAGAAGGCTTTGTAGGTTTTGTATTTTGGCCTAGTCCGCCCTAATCTTGAATATTGTACCCCTATATGGTATCCTTACTACGAGAATAGCAATAGTGTCATTGAACGTGTACAGAATAATTTTTTACGTTTTTTGTATTTTAAGAGTTTCAACGCTGCTTCTCGGGAAGTGCTTTCTAGTGTACTCCGTAATATGTTCAACATTTGTACACTTAAGTCTAGACGTCAAGTTTATTGTCTTTTGTTTTGTTTATAAAGTTCTTAATAATATGATTGATTCTACTTACATTACTAGTACTATAAAATTAAATGTGCCTTCTAGAGTTACACGTAATCGTTGTTTGTTTTATTTGAATTCTAATCGGAATAACTGTGTTTTAAATTTTTGTCTATATAAATTTTATAAAACTTATAACAGTGTGTCTGAGGAACTGGATATTTTTTGTATGCCTTTTAATATTTTTAAAGCTAATTGTCGGGGCTATTCTCTTTGTAATGTTTTTCTTTTTTTGTGTGTTTTTGTTGTTTTTCATTGTCTTTTATGATGTACATTGTAATTGGATTTTTCTGTTATGTGCATCTGAAACAATTAAATAAATTTTAACGATGCTGTAATTTACGAAATATCTTCAGAACCACAAAAATTTATATATTTAGTAAAAATACACATTCCTTTATAGCCGAATTAGCATTTGGGAATCCTGATGTTTAGGATTAAGTTCAGAGGAAATAAAATAAATTGAAAATGAAAACAGCATCCGTTAATTAAATAATAGATTGATAAAGTTTAAAAATCGCCTCGCTCTTCAGAATATTTTGGAGCAATTAAAACTGAAAAATTGACAATTAAATAACCAGTGGATTATTTTCTTTTTAAATTTGTTTCATTTTGCTGTTTTGACGGTTCTCATGCCTGATGAACCTAACTATCTTAGTAACAGTTCACGCTTTTTTATCCGACTGCCGCTAATCCGGTGTTCCCTTTTATACACATTCGGCCTGTAATGTTTTTGTTTTCAAAATCGAACTCCTGATATAATTACGAACAGTGGTTTGAGCTATTTACAAGGAAACGACCAGTAATTCAAAAAAAGGGCGACAAAAAAAAGTTTCGCAAAAGCATTAAAAACAAATCAAACCTCTAGGAAAGACTCTGACCTATCATCAATATCTCAAACGCGCGCTCGAAGACGCTAACTTCGAAGACAGGAAAGCCACCGACATAGAACAAGTACGCTGTAGTACGACGTATTTTAAAGCCAACCACATTCTTCTATTCGACAGGTTTTTTTGCACCTAATCACCAACAACCTTTGTATGGACAAGCGAGCGTGGACTGTAATTATCTTCGGTTGAGCTCATGCAAATGCGAAATCACTTGGCAAATAATAGAAAAAAACAAACTGCATGTGATTGGAACGTTAAAGAAGATCACGTGCAATATTGGCAAATGGAATTAGGGTCTTCAGTGTATTTCTCCTGGCAAAAATGTGAATATGATTTCGTTTCAAAGAATTCATTGCAAGAGGAATTATAAGTTATCTGTTTTTAGGACTTAAATTTTTTTTTAAATTTTGACTTCAAAAAATTAGTTTTTATACCAATATATAGTTTTCGTCACATAACCATTTAGGCAATTAAACTATTTATAGGTTTCAAGGGACTGGTAAAATTTAGGGAGTTTCTTAAATTAGTTACTAACGTATCAGTGTGGAATAATTGTCCCGGTTTAAAAGTATTAAATTTTTGTAATGTACCTGTCCGTTTTCCGGTTTTCGTTGAACATCGTAAGATCTTTTCCTAACAAATCCTGGATCCTGATTATGTCGACCTTCATTTCTTGTGTTTCTCTCCGTGGGGGAGGGAGGGGGTCAGCAAACTTCTCTTTTTTTTTCGAGAGAGAGACAAGGATCAGACTGACCCCGATATTCCTTCCTCCTTTCTATATTTACTGACCAGGATGTTGCTGCGACCTTCTGATCCGACCTGACATTGCATTTTGCCTGCTTAAACGGAGAATTAAGAGATGAAAAGGCCCATGGACTACTTTGACTGCGTTTGCCGGATGAAGCCTCTTTTTCTGTGGCACGCTCTACTCTCTTATTCGCGTGTTTATTAATCGGAGATGAGGTGTAAACAAATTGTATAGAGTTAAGAAGAAGATGGAGATGCCGCCGGGAAAAAACCAATTCAAAAACCGGCTCGCCAAGTGAAGCCATGGATCGCTTTGTAGTAAGCCCAAACAAACGCTCTCGGCGATTTATTTGGCGGTATTCTACAGTGGAGTTTGTATAGACTTCTAATATCGACTTGGCAATTTTTGACTCTCTAATAAATAAAATCTGTAATCACAATGCATTTTACTTACCTGTGAAGGACATTACTACCATCTTGTATAAATTCAGATCTCGTGCTACAGCCTACAACTGCGCAAATACTCATTTTTTGCTTTTTAAGGAATTAAATGATGCGTTTTGTTATGATATAATCATTGAGTAAGCGGTTTGTTAGGCCTTACTAGGGTTGCTTGGCGTCTTTCTGACGACGTCACTTTGTTTCTCGCCAAGCATATCCATCTTCTTCTTACTCAATGAGAAATTCAGTTTATGGTTTAGTTTTTTGATAGCTTTAGGTCGGGTGTCGAACTCGTCTGATGGCACCAAGGTTCAAGAGTCGAAAGCGTGTATTGCATGCGTTAAATCTCTTAGTGGATTTGGAAACAAGCAGTTATGACTGAATAAATGGTTGCTATTCGGATATATGAACTATGGGCAAATATAAGAGGTGGAAAAAGTAAATAATTGCGATAACTTTTTTCAACTTACCGATTGAATTATAAAATCCCAACAACCACTGTTGATTATTCTTAGAGAAAATTCGAAACATAATTCAAATTTATAATCATTATAGATTTTTCCCCATCATCTGATACCCTTTATCAACTATACCAGAGTAATCTTCTAGAAATTCCGCGGAATGCCTGTTGAATCGTTAAAAAATAACTGTAGGTCGGAAAAAAAGATAACCAAACGACCTTGTGTCACAAATGAAGAAAAAAAAAATGTCGTGTAAGAGTTGGTCAAAGAAAAGGGGACGAGCTCTCTGTTTCGAGGCGATGTTGGACAACCACTTTTTAATGCTGTCCATTCGTCCTTCTGTCTCGAAAACTGGAAATTCGTATTCTTCTCACAAATGAAATCAAGGAAATAGTGATCTATTTAATAACACCGTACGCTGGAGGGTTGCCAGGTGCCATGGTATTTAAACATCTGCATCTTAGGTAGAAAACTGGCTATTGTCCTATGATTTAACATTGGACAACTGTCCTTTTTGTAATGGGTTTACAGAAAGTTTTTTTTGTGCATTTCTCACAGTGAATCTCTCGTGGAGCTTACAAATGCGAATAACTGTCACTTTTTTTTTATATAATTGAGTGACGAAATCTGTTATGTCCATAATTTTAAATTTTGTAATATGGGCCTCAGCCACACAGAAACGGTAATGAGAATTTTGTATTACGTAATTTTAGAGTGATTTTCGGCAGGGAAAACGGGATACGTGCCCAGGGTCCCAATTTTTTTTTTTTTTAAAGAATATTGAGGGAAAAAATGCGTCAGAATAAGTTTCCACATAAAAATACTAATAAATATAGTACCCAAATTAAACATTCATTAATTTTTTCAAAAATAACATATAATTATTGTATACGCATTATACAGTTTATAAATATCGGTCCGGACCATTGGGAATAAAAAAGTATCACGTATTAAATTATTATGACGTGACGTGACAATGTAACAGGTCTCTGATGCCGTATCTTATGTGTGTATTTAAACATTAATTAAAATAGGCATGCTTACTGTTAACGGTTATTTATTTGTACTAATTTAAAATGAAAAAAAAAATCACGTCCATAGATATATTGATGTATGTAATGGGGCCCCCAAACTTGCATGTGCCCTGGGCCTCAAAGGTTGTAATTGGTAGTTGTGGCTGTTCGGTTCATTGTTCTTGTTTAAATACTTCGAACACGCCGAAGCATGTGATAGAACATGCTATTTCTACCGACTATATGTCTCTAGTTTTCTCCGAAAATTGTGCACTGTGTAGGCGTGAAGTGTGAGTGTTTTTATTAATCTGACCTTGAACTTGACTCAATTATCTAAAACAATTAACCTATGCATGTCTTATTAAGTGGTCAACGATTGCATCCATATCCTAAGCCTTATAAGTTAGTGTACGTCTACCCCTATCTGCCAGGCAGGACCTGATCTAAGAAAACTAAGACTATAGGCACGACAAATTGTGGGGACCCCTTTATGGAAAATTTTGCGTATGATTGCTCTAAATTATGATAAATCGGGCCAACTAGCATCATCTTCTTTTTGCTACTATTTTATTGGCTTCCTTACAACATCGATCAAACCAATCACGTTACGTCAATGTCTGAGTCTAAGTCAAGCTAAAAATAAAGTGGAGTTTCAGAATTTTTTTTAATTGGCTGAAATTTTTGGGGACACAGCATTTAGCATAATAGAAACTAAAATTTAGTGGTCCCTTAAATGTGGGGGCCCTAGCCCCGGGTCTTATGGTAGTTCAGGCCTTGCTGCCAGGTCAAATTCCAGATCAACTTGAGGGGATATTTTATTAATCCTGGTCCCTGATAGTCTGAAAATACCAAGATCAATAATACAAAACTAATATTTACTGAAGAAACGGTTTTGAAGTGGAAAGATCTCACAAGGCTCATCAAAAGTTCCGTATGTTTTGTATGCATATCCAAAACTTCCGCTGACATCTACCGAATTATACTTAATGTGACCAGAAATCCTGTTTCTGGAGGGACAGTCCTGTTTTTTGTGTCACAGTCTCAAAGAGCGGATGTCCTGCCAAAAACGTCCCGCTTTTCTGTTACAATCCTTCAAAGTCCCGAAAAATGAAGAATTGTAAATAAAATATATATTTTATAAAATGCTTGTGAATTCGCTTTTAAAGTTAAAAACCGTTAAAAATTAGAGTTTGCGGTGGTCATTATTGAATAACTAGTCGAAAAGTTTTGGGGATGAGGAATAGTGTTAATTTTGCTTTTGAAAATCTGGTCACATCAACTGTACTTTACCTAACTGAAATTTTCGTGATTTGTTATATATCTCTCTGAAACTGTCGCAGACGTCTACCGATTCGGGCAAATTATACTTTCCCTTGCCGATGCGGAAGAATCGATGTTATCTCGCCAAATTGAAAGGGAGTGGCGACCGACCAGAAAAGTCGGTCAACAGGCCTGTGGCCGTGAATACTAAAATCACAACATTCCCTTTCTGCCTCTGCTTGGCCTTTGGCGATTTTTCGTTTTTTTTTTCTGCATCATTCTTGTCGAGTTACACCACCAAGGGCGATCGAGGGACGTCGTTAATTCCTAGAGAGAATGTCGCCAACTTTCTTCGGCGAGATGGAAATGACTTTTTATAAATAATTCCCCATTGGTTCTTATTCCGGATTTTCCCCCTTGCGAGCTGAATGAGAAACTGCCCGTTAGATAGAGGAATGTGAAAATAGACGTGTGATTTATAGTAACTGTGGCGGAAGGTTTGCAAGAGATTTCGTAATGGCGATTTATAATGTGTCGAAAATATGGAAATTAGTCTTATTGAACGTCACAAATCGCTTGTAGTAGAACGTTTGAAATATTCTTATACATAGAATAGCTCAACATCTATAACATGGATACCAAAAAGCATTACAGAAGTACTTATTACTTACTGTGTTATTATTAAAGTGCAATTTTTACTGTGAAAATGTATTTGACATAGCTTAAATAAATTCACTGTAAATTAATAGACACTAATCAAATAGTACATCACACTCTGTGAGGAAAAGTGCCGTATTGACAAAAAAATAGTTTTCAGAAAATTGTCTGAAGTTTATTTTTCTCATCGCATTTTACTATAGAAAATAAAAGTATCCACTAATTGTATCCCAACTATTCTAACAATCGCTTTAAGATTTGTTTTATTCGCTAGATATTAAAATTTTGAATGTTATTGCAATCAAAATTTTAATCCAATACGTTACTTTTCCGTTCACACGTGCGATATCTACTAAACTGTTCAAAAAAAATTCTGAAATTTGTCATGCATACCAGCAATTAATGTGAAAAATGATAAATTAAAGTTATGATTTAAATTATTTAAAAATTTTAATCATATTAACAGACAGCTCAAGAGCTTTGAAAATACATAAAAAAAAATTGCATCATTTTTGAAGATATGTTTCAACTCAAACCTCCCATCCAGTTAAATTCACAACTCGTTCGATAGAAACAATGTAGATGAACTATAATGACACTCAAATCGTTTCGTTTTCATCTATCCAAACAATTCACATTTTACCAACAAAATTATTCAATGAGCTGTTTGTCAATGATTCATTATTGAACTTTTTTTGTCAGAGACCTTTCTTTTTTTACCTTTTGTCACAATATGGCAAGTATGCGCAATGAAATACAAAATTAATTTTTAACATAGAACTCTGGAAGTCTAATATTACACTATTATTATAATATAAAATTATTGAAAAATATAGTGAGTAATTTACACGTACTTACGCTATTTTATGTGTATTCTCTTACTAATGTCTTAGCTAAAACACGCTAGTGTGGTTTTGTTTTTCTCTAGGATTGTATGCAAAGATTCAATTAAAAGTAAATAAATTTCTTAGCTTATATGCATTTTTGTTGCAGGAACCTCCTGGGCTGTTGTCTAGCAGTCCTGCTTCTGGCATCTGCCGAAGCAAGTTACCGCCACCGTCGCCAATCTCCAGAAACGACGTTCTACCAGCCTCCACTTCTTCTCAACAACGCTCCTCAACCCATCCCTATGCAAAACTACAAACCTCCCATCTCCAGGCAACAGCCGCAGGCTACCAACAATTTCGAGTACCGCTCTCCCCTAGAGTACGCCTCCTCGGGACAACACCAGTCCGTCTCGTACGTCCCACACGACTCATCTCAGTCCATTTCTGTCCACCAGCAACCTGCATCTTCAGAGAGAACGTCCAAAGTGGTCGAGTCGTCCGCGAGCGTGCAGACCATCCATAAAGCCCCTGCTTCGGAGATAGAGGCCAAGAAGGAATCGCTCGCCAAAGAGAAAGACGCCGCCAAGGACGAATATGTCGTCTATTACTATTACTACTATGATAACGACACGACGGCTGGAAATGCCAGCAGCAGCAATTTCGACGATATTCCTTCGCTGGAGTCTTACGATGACACGAAGTTACCCGAAAAGATTCAGACCAATGTCGGAAACGCTTTGGATGACTCTCGAAACATTTCGTCTCAGGCTAGGTCTGTGTCTTCGCAGGGAAGTGATGCTTTCATTCGCGCTGACAGACCAGCCCAACCTTTGAAGCCTGTTTCCAACGTGGCACGCTACGGCAGCAACGAGGTGCCAAGGTTCCCTGTGCTCCCTAACTTTGTGGTCTCGGAAGTTTCAACGACAACTACCACAGAAAGTCCGTCTCCTCAGTCTCTAGCAACTTCTCAATCACCAACCTCTGCCTCGTCTTTACCCGCAGTGGAACCTGAAGAAGACGATGCTGTCAACAGTGTTCTAGATAACACAAAAGACCTCAAAGAGTCTAAAGTGGCTGAAGCAGATGAGACTACCACAACTACTACAACCGAACCACCAACTACTACAGAGGAGGAAACCACGACCACCGAAAGGTCAACCAGGAGACGTCCATCCCTTGGTGGTAGTAGACGAAGATTCAATCCTAACCCCGCATCTTCCCCATCATCGACCAGGAGCAGGAATCCCCCTTCCAGAAGCTCAACCTCCTCCACTTCTTCAACTAGTACCACCACAACGGCGACGCCTACAAGACGGACCTTCCAGGGCAGCAATCGCATAAGGTCTCGACCATCTCTTGGAAGTCGATCCAACACCAACGAAGACCGATCAGTGAGTCGATCCACAACCGAATCCACGACCACAAGCACAACTCCTCGAGGCAGGTTCAGTTCAGCAGCCCCTTCTCGAAGGTTCCAATCGAGCAGGTCTAGGTCCCAGGCTTCTTCGAGCACGACTTCTACTTCCACAACGACCAGGTCCCCAGCTTCCAGAAGCAGGCCGGCCACCAGCCGACCTAGACCGAACCTGATCTCGCGGAACAGACCTCCGAGACCTGGTTTCCTCAGACCGAAACCTGAAGAAGTGGCTGAAACCACGACCCCGACCCCTGCTGAACCAGAAGAGACATCTCCACCTTCAAAGGACGAGTCCGCAGCCACAGAAGAAGAAGATTCTGAGGAGAGCGAAGAGACATCCGAGGAAGAAGAAGAATCGGAGCCAACCACGACAGAGGCCAGCAGATTTTCTGCCCTGTTCAGACCCAGGAACAGAAACGCGCTGAGCAGGCCCAGACCGGTCGTCGGAAACAGGCCTTCAAGATCTTGAGGAAACAAAAACAGACATTATATCCAAATCCCCCGTGTAACTTCCAAAAGGACCCAAGTCATTGTCTTTACAAATAGAGTTAACCCATTAGCGAAGATTAGCAAGAAATTTTGCCACGAGAAGAGGCGCTTTCTGCTTAAGTTTATCTAAATAAACAAAATAAAAAGAGAAATAAAAACCAGAACAATTTCTGCAGGACAAATTAAGTTACACGAAACACAAATTTAAAAAACTTAAGTTTAACGTTTTTATTCGGAAATGAAGGTGTTAATGCACAAAGTCGTCATTAATGGGTTAAATGAAGTGATGATTTTTTTTGTCTGACTTAAAGGACCTTTGATCTCTACACAATACATGCCAACTTAACTATTGACTATGGTACTTGATGTGTTTTAATTTTTTTTTCAATTATGCTAGAAGTTAATTTCACATAACAAACATTTTGAATTATAATATATCGAGAACAAATACATGAAATGTGTCAAATAGAATCTGGTGCCTTCAATATTTGATATCTTTATAAGACATTATTAAGTTACTTTATTTATATTGCAGCAAGTATCAACGAATTTTTTTTAAAAAAAGATATAACCTATAAAGTACCAAGATTCGGTAGTTAATATAGTCGGGATGTGATTTTTGGAATAACCATAAGTAGCTGAAAACATCAAGTTCATCTGCTAACAAATAACCTTCACAGAGAGTCCCTTTTTTTAACATCAGTTTTGTCTACTGGATATTGAAGATTGGATGAAAAAAAAGGTCGGTTCAAAGGATACCATCATTATAGTTTTTGTTCTAAAGGCTTAATGCATTCCAAAAAGCCTTAAAATGCGTCCACTTGGGGGAATCGGAAGATCATCAATGCCAAGCCGCGACAACTTTCATGACATGGCACTGTCTAACAAGATGCACTCGTCTTGATTATTATCAAAGATTGTGTCTTACCTGATCGTTGGTTTGCTGTTCGGCAGTATGTTTGGGAAATTCAGCGAACCAAGTTACGTCGGTGATGTTATGGAACATCAAATCTTGTTGTTCCAGAAGATGACTTGGGACCATTTGGATTTGAATTTGTTCGAAAGGAAGAGAAAAAAAATAACTGTAAAAAGAGTGTATATTTTGTGAGGAATTATTAACGTCAAAGAAGAATTTGAGATTTATTTTATGTCGTTTCGTATTTTCGAACTTTTTTGTCGTTTTGTCAAAGTGTGCCAAGCATTTTTGGTTATAAATGCAGAATGATGTTGTCTTGTTGCCAGAGAGCGACCATTATGTTGTAACATTCCATTTTATGCATAAAATGCTTGGTGAAAAAGTAAATGTTTCTACTTTTATTATAGTGACTTGTTTCTTCACAAACACATCAATATTTTTAATGTGGAAAATACATTAAAAATTATCATTAAAAGTTTTGAATTGATATATGAATATCAATATATCAAGAGAATTTAAAAGGAAACTTAGTCAAAAACACAATAAACAATTAATTATCAACCTCTTCAACAAAAATTTAAAACCTCCAAAAAGTATGTCTAGAGGAAAAAGTATAAAATTAAAGACAGATTTAAAAGAATAAACGAAAATATTAAGTGTGAGGGAAAACTTCTGTTCTTACCTTTGACTAGGGTTGAGACTTGTATTGAATCAGGAACCTGTGCCTCGTGATTTTTAAGCTTTGCGGAATTTGCTTTGAATTATAACTGACATGAATTAAAAGATATATATCCATTTATAACAGATACAGAATAGCTCGAAGTTATATATATATTTACTATTTTTAAATTAAGTTTTGTCAATTATTTGGGCGACTCGCCCCAAAATAATTGACAAAACTTAATTTAAAAATAGTAAATATATATATATATATAACTTCGAGCTATTCTGTATCTGTTATAAATGGATATATATCTTTAAATTCATGTCAGTTATAATTCAAAGCAAATTCCGCAAAGCTTAAAAATCACGAGGCACAGGTTCCTGATTCAATACAAATCTCGACCCTAGTCAAAGGTAAGAACAGAAGATTGGAAACTAAAGTTTTTGGTGGTTTATAGGTACATGTTGGACATTTTTCTCATGAAAATCGATATCGAATAAGGATAATTGATTTTTATGCCTTTTAATAAGTAAAAAATTTCAATTTAAAACATACGCGGTGAAATAAGTTTATATTTTAGAGACTTTACCAATACTATCGCATCAAGTAGTACATTATTTCGGACCCTACTAAAAAAAATAACGTTGAACTAGAACCTTTGTTTAGTCCCTCTAGTTAATTCAACCAAAGCCAAACGAAAAATTGCGAGGTATTTAGCCTTTGATGTGATGGAATGTCGGGTTCATAGTTTTGGGGACAACTCTGAAAAATGTTCGAATCGGGAGGGGGAGAGGAGTAGTCGCTGAAATTTTCAGGTCACCAAAACACTTTCCATTAGCACTTTTCTTGCCTCAAAAGTGTTTTAGGCAAGTGATCGCTGCATAGAATGTGGGACAGCAGAAACTGGTTTGAAAAAGAGACAAACATAAATTTTCTCTTCGTCACACGCGTTCGCAGAGTGTCAGATTTAAATAACTCTTTCACCAGGAACGTCGCTGAACAAGGTCCAGAATATTTATTTTAATGACTTCACTCAAAACCTGTTTAGTGTTCATCTCGATCAAGTAGTTGAGGACAATTTATTCTTCATCTAACTGGTGTTCATAGGATAAAATTAAAATTAAAAAAAAACACATAGCGCATATGTAATTCTTGTAAGAATAAACCACTATAAGTAAGAACCCCTTCCTCAGAAAAGATATCGATTTGCTCGAAAAAGTTCAGCATATATTATATAAGGCTACAAAAATGATCAAGGGTTTATCTGGTATCGATTATACAAACAGATTAAGATCTTTAAACATGTATTCCATAGAAAATCGGAGGACAATAGGTGATATAATTCAGTTATTCAAATTCATTAAGCAGGGAGACATGGAGGGCTAAATGGTAGAACCAGAGGATATGGTCGGAAATTAAAAAAAAAAAACCTGCTTCAAAAAAGGAGGTAAGAAAGCATTATTGATATCGTTATGAGTAAGAAAGGATTTAATAGTTAACTTTAAAGGTAACATTTTTCAGAGATAATAGTACTTATTTTTATTATTTGAAGTCTAACAGAGCGCCCAATTATCACCAAAAAATTAGCCAAATGTGTGTTTTCCCCCTCATAATATATATTTTAATATTTTTTTTTAAAGCAATATTTATCAAAGCTTACTATACTGAGGCTTATGAACATTGAACAATTATGATGAGAGTAGGAATTACGATGGAAGTTCTGGAAACTTTATTTTCTCGTCAAGTAGCCACTCAAGTAACGGTCCAAATGAGCAAAAAGTAATTTTTTTGCATATAAATAAGATTTTGATTTGAAGTAATATCAGGGCCGGATTTCTAAATAGGCTAAGTAGGCTGTAGCCTAGAGCGGCAAAGGTTTTTTTTTTTTGGGGGGGGGGGGGGGCAAATTTTACGAAAAATAAAGAGGCATTCGGCATAAAAAAATTATTATATAGATATTAATACTTTTAATATAGAAAACTAATAATTTAAATTAACGCGTAAATCGTAAACGTACATATAGTACTAATATTTAGTTGGAAACATGGTAGCTGCGAGGGCAATTACACCCTCTCCCCCGAATTTGGAAGTTGTAAGAAAAATAGTAGAACGGTTTAAGAAATTATTTCGCTTATTATTTTGCTTTCGATTTAGAGTAAAGGTACATAGATGATTCTAATATGTAAAAAGAAAAAAAAAGTCAAGAAAACTATATCTGGCGAAAAATCGATCTAGGCCTACAAGCGGCAAATCTTTAAATCCGGCCCTGTGTAATATTATTTTAGAATTATATGCAACTAGCTTCACTTTGGGTTATGTGAAAAATTATGATCCATAGTAGAAACTACGATAGATAAGACTTCTCAAAACTTCCGTTGTTACGTTTTCTTTCGGTAGGCAATGGGTTGCAAAAGGCTAGTAACAAGTTGTTCAATTTGTGTATATTTTAAAATTTTGTATACAAAAAAAAAGTTGCAAATGATACAAGTACTAAACCAGTACATTGCAGAACATTGTTTTTGAGAAAATGGATTTATTTTGCTCAGAGTCCGCTAATTTTCAAAAGCACTAGTTGATTTGGACTTTGGAGGTTGTAAAGGCGTAATTTGGACGTCCCCTATTGTCTTACAAATAATCATAACTTTAACCACTTCACATGGAAACGACACAAGCTAACTACGCAATATATTTTTCAGTACGGCTCGGTCACATTTACAGTCCCTGGACAAATTATTAGACGCACTGCAAGATTTCATATATCAATCAATGATGAACAAAATACCTTTAGAAGGACATTTGTGTTCCTAAACTTAAGCTATTGAATAGAAATTACCAGGGATTGGAAAGTTACTTTTAAAAAGCAACACTGTTACAGTTACTTAATTAAAAAAGTAACTCTGTTACAGTTACTTAATATGAAAAGTAACGCGTTAGTTACTTTTTAAAAAAGTAACGAATCACAGTTACTTTTTAAATTTCAAGTTATAAGAAAAATTGAAATTCAGCCATCTTACCATTTTTCAAAGAGAACCACGATAAACGAATCATAAGCCCAAGCAAAACAATGAAATTATAATTAATAAACATTTGATAATAATTAATTTTAATCGTTTACCCTGATAATCAGAAGATAACGAGTCCATCTGTAAACGATCGGAGATCGAAATAGCTTTTTCTAGTCTCGACGCGAAGCGTCCTTACTACACATCGAAGTAGTCCCTAAAAGGGGCGAAACGATTCAAGGGGAACAAAAGTGGTCAAAAGACCGGTATAAACAGAGACTTGTAAACGAGGGGTATCTCAAGAATTATGAACGTGAAATCTCTGTCTCCCCCTCCCCACCCCTCTTCGAGGAGAAGGACTTTGTTGTTGGTCATGGTCACTGTTGTAGAACCCATTCAGGCAAAACACAAAGGGGTTTGGACTGAGGGGCCCAACCTGCTTGGCAGTTAGCGTGATTTATTAGAAAACCCTTCTTTTCCGTAGATGCCTGTAATTGTGCGGGGCTTATAATGTGATACTTAGAAAGGTAAACAGACGAAGAAGAACATTCGTACTGTAACAATTCTGCCTGAAAGCCACCGTCACGCCTTTATCAGCCAAAGTGGACAATTCTATTACATACTTTACTTTTTCCCTCCCAAGAAAAGCTCGTATTTCGGGAATGCGAAATGTTTCCCTCTCTCTCTCTCTCTTAGGAGTGGAATTTCAAAATTGGCATCAGACAGCCTTCGTAAAGTAACGGAAAAGTAACGACATTTTCCGTTACTGCTAAAAGTAACTAAGTT
The DNA here is from genome assembly GCA_019343175.1 of Oedothorax gibbosus. NCBI lineage: Eukaryota > Metazoa > Arthropoda > Arachnida > Araneae > Linyphiidae > Oedothorax > Oedothorax gibbosus. Next base: position 11,922,987 of record CM033279.1, read on the forward strand.
ACAGTTACTTTCTGAAAAATGTAACGGCGTTACTCAGCGTTACCCCAAAAAAGTAACTGTTACAAGTAACGGCGTTACTTAAGTAACGCGTTACTCAAATCCCTGGAAAATACTATCTGCTATACTTAATACATATATCGACATCTTTTTTAATGATATGGCATTCTTTGGTATGTTTTCATCATTACTAAAAAAATATTGTGCGTCTAATAATTTGTCCAGGAACTGTATAATTAGCCTAAAAAGCAATTACAAATTATAAAATACAAAAGTTGTGGTGGCGACACCTGGTAGGAAAATAATAAAAATTATCAATATACCATTATGAAGTTCGTATGCCGCCATCTGTTGGCAAGATTTACTACAAAAAGTTGACCTTACAATTAAATTATCACTACAATTATTAACGGCAATTATTCTAAGATATCTTCATTGCGTCTTTTTTTCCGAATCTAAATTACTATATTTTGATAATTGGTTAGTCTGCTGAAGTCTTATTACATACCATTTCTCGACACCAAAATCACATTTTTTAGCAGCACCAAAACAAATTGTTTAAGGGTAAGTCTCGTAGATGGCACCACCAATATTATTTTATGATGGACGATCCAGAACATAGCCCCAGAAGCATTCAAAAGCGGTATAACATTTCACTGTCACGCCAATAATAAAATTAATCAATTGCATGGTTTTAGTTATAATTAAAATTAAGAAAACAAATGAAAATTGCACGACAGTACAATTTGAAAAAAAAACCTTTTAGGTACATTAAGATTATAAAAAATTGCCAATTATAAGTTAAAATTATCTTCTACTCATCATCTCTTAACTTAAAACAATTCCCAACTTACCTATACATTTTGTGAAAAAATTGTATTGATGTTGTACCTAATCACTAAAGGTTTTAAGCTCTTTACTACACATTTAAACTGTTTTTTTTTATTTAAAACCTTTCATTTTCTTTAATTCAAAAGAATTTTTTTAAAAAAATGGCAATGTAGATACTGACATGCTGAAGATGTCCATCCATCCCTCCAAATTCAATTATATTTTTCATAACTTAAAAAATTACTTTTGTGCCCTATGACATCAGAGACCTATCATTTATACTTTTTTGTCCATATGTCCAGACAGTCATCTGCCTACCTGTCTGTTGACTATCTTCCCATTTGAATTAAAATTTTATTCATGTAAATCGCTGTGGCAATAACAACAGCATGACAAACTTTTTTTTAAATGAATATTCGAATCAAAATTAGCACCATAGAGAGAAGCACCATATCATTCTTTGATTATTCAACATTTGTTTAATAAGAGTGTCCCATTTTTTTTTTTTTTTTGCATAAAAAGCAGGTCTATTTTATTTAACAGTTGTGAATATGTAATTCTATGAGGGTATCAAAATACACATTATTCACTGTGATATTAATTTTTTGTGGTATATTTGGTTTTTGGGAAGATTTCGAAAATCACAGATTATTTGAAGTTGCATATTTTTGTGATAAGTTTGGCTTTGGTAAAATCCTAGTATATATTTCGGCTACATTTGTTGACCATTTTGGAAGGGTCGGTGATAAAGTTTGCATTGTGTAGGTTTTCGTTTTCTTATTATTACTGTTGTTGTAACTTATGGCTTTATTTGGAAAATTACACCAAGAAATATAGAGATCTCATCGTCGACAACAAAGTGAACGTGAGGAACAATAAAAACATGAACAACAAAGCGAACAAGAGAAACAACCAACAATACAAATAAAACAAAACATCAAAGAGTTCGAGGTAACAGGGGACAGACATTTTCTTATCAATCCATAAGCGCTCTTGCTTTCCAATATAGTCTAAAAATATCACCTTGTTGTTGGGCTCGGTTGTCTAGTCCTGAACAATTGAGGTGTTCGGAATTCATAGGTGCGTTATTGCAAATAGTACAAGTGTTGGGGGGTAGAATACCTATTCCATTTAGGTGTTCCCCAGGGCAGTCATGTCCTGTTGTCAATCTGAAGTAGACAACTGCCACTTTTCGTGGTCTTTTACTAAAGGTCTTCCAACAGTTTTGAATGTTGTTCCACTTTTTGTCTTTAGATTTATTTGTTAAGTTTTCTTTGTAGTTATTATTACTAAATATTTCAAAAATAAGGAGTTTGAACTAATCTTTCTGTTAATACTTATTTAACAATAAGAAGTTCGTGGTCATTTAGGCGTTGGCAACCTCTTCAAAACACACCAAATATTGCCAGAATTTATACTTTGATCTGACCTTTGCTTCCTTTAGAGTAAGAAATTTTACATAATTATTCTTCAAACCGCTAATAAATCTAGCAAACGATAAACAATATCAATAGAATTTATTAATTAAAATGCCAAATTTAGCTTTTCAAGTTTAAATTATAATAAAATGGCTGTGTTTGACAATTTTTTTCCTAAGGTGTATAAATCTTGTATGGAAGCGGTTCTAGGCGATACTTGCTGTTACAAATATACTTGTTTTTCGAAAATAATTTCAGTGAGTACTAGTAAAAAAAAGGAGGCTATTTCAGTCCTTTTGGAACTGCTTGTTGAAAATACCTCATAACAACGTCAGGTAGCAATCGTCCCGATATTTTAATAGGTGTGAACTTTTAACATTATCAGTTTAACATGCAATCATAACTCTTATGGTTTCACACTTATTAATGTACAAATACATATTAGATATACGTACTGAATTATCAATAATTGCAAAACAAAATTAAATGTACAAAATATTTGTTATTGCTAATCAATAATTTAAAAAATAAAAGGCTTTCTGTTTCAATTTTAATACAAAAACACATTAAAAATATACGGAAATTTTGTCTCCTTCAATACTTGAGATACAAAATAAAATTAATACGTGAATTTTTTTTATTCTTAGTTATATTCAATAATTAATTTACATAACAAAATTCTTTTTTTTTAATTTTTTTTCGGGGTTATATTATTATATATTACTTAGAACTTTCAAGTTTAAAAAATTGATAAATGTTTTTCCAAGAAAAAATTCGGTGGTTACTATTTTATAAATATCTATTTAAAAAAAATATTAGATGACCCACTTGAAAAAACTTCTGGTACAGCTATGACATAATGGCCGGTCTGTTCATTGGCGACTTTTGGCAAGCTTGAATTTTTCACGTAGGGTTGCTATTCCTATTGAATTCTGAATTGTAAGAAATATGAAGAGGAATGTTTACCACATTTGGGCATTTTCGTTGCTTGGCAACATAACGCAAATTGCCAAATCGAGTCTTGGTCATTATATCATAGCTGTTCCAGACTACTATTTGCCACATGTTAAAAAAAATACAAATTACCTCGATATTTAATAACAGGTTTTAATTCTAAGAAAATCATGGTGCCACAACCACTTCTTTAAAAAGTAATGGAAACTTTCGTAATAAATTTTTAACAAACTCGAGATCTGCAACATTATCATATTTGGCACATAGCAATTATTTTAAAAAATAAAATGCTTTCTATGTTTCAATTTTATTGCAAAAACACATTAAAAATATACTGAATTTTTTCTTGAATAAAGCTAGTGATCCACTCACGCTGGAGCTGGGCGAGAGATTGATTTTGTCACGTGTCTGCTGTACCCAGCTTAGAGGAGCGATGGAAAACATCCGTCCGTGGAAATAAAAACAAATACTACTGTGCATACCCTGTAAATCCAGAATTATTGAGTTTTTAAAAGTTGTATTGGTTACTTTTTTGTTTGTACTAATTTGATGCAGTTTCAAAGGCGAAAAAGCACATGTTTAGTTTAATTTTAGTTGAAGGCAATTGACTTTCTTCCTTGTATTTAATAAACTATCAAAGGATCATAATAAAATCATTATATGTAATTCTTATTTTTTAAAAGTAAATAAAGATATTACTGTAAACATGCTTATGTATAATTCAAATTATTACTGATATTTGATGATTTTACTATAAAAATTAGTTTTTCCCAATAAATAATTAATGAAATCATACTAAGATTCATATGAGCATAATATTCCTTAGTTCATAATATAAACAAACATAAATAAAGTTAAGAAAGGTTAACTCCCTCTTGAAACTAACTGCGTATGCTCAAAAGTTATTTACAGCTCCAATATCGCTTTGAAAGCGATTCAAAAATACAGCTTCAGAAATCCAGCTTTGAACTCGCGCGCATGCACACTTGAGACAATAACGTCACAAAATCAATCTCTCGCCCAGCTCCAGCGTGAGTGGATCACTAGCTTTATACTTGAGACAAAATAAAATTGTAATTGAAGATCTTAGTGGAAGAACGTGCTAAGTGACAAAAAGGTGAAAACGAGAAAATAAACTTAACTTAAAGTTTATGAAAAAAGAGAAACTTGTTAACATTAAAGAAGCTAGTAAATATGTTCATTGACACAAAAATCTCAATTTTTAAAAAAATGTCACTTGGCACGTTCTTTCACTAAGCTCTTCAATTGAAAAAATTCTTACTTATAATCAATTGGTAGTTTAAATACAAAATGCTCTCTTTATCTCAAATTTTTTGTTTAAAGGTTATAATTTACTTAGAACTTTCAAAGCTAAAAAAAATTTAAAAACGTTTTTCAAGTAAAAATATGGTTACCATTTTATGGATATCTATTTTTTTACAAAATATTAGACTCCTCAATATAAAAACTGCTAATTGTCCCGTTAGAAAAAAAAATTAAATAGTAATTACAGGTTTTAAATCTAAATAGGTCCAGTTCTTATCCACAGATCCTGGCACCACAGCTACTTCTTTAAAAAGTGATGGTAACTTCCGTAATAAATTTTCAACAAACTCTAGATCCACAACATTGTCAATATTTGCCACATAAGAATGGATATAACTAGATTTAACGGGGAATGGTGTTACCTTTAAAAAGGATGAGATAAGTGTTACTAAATGCAGTTCATATTCAGAAACTCTAAGAGACATAGAACCACTGTCCAGAGCAATCTCTGTAGTATTCTTTTTACAATTATTATCCCTTGAAACCCATTGCAAATCGTTTTCTATTAAGGCGGTGATGTCTTTGAATAATTTTTCTTGGCTTAAGCTCTCGTTTTCACTTTGGCACATTGGTTTATATTCAGGGTTTTTCTTACATAATGACGTTTGAATCTCATACAGCATTTTGTTCGACTCCATTTGTTTGGTCTGATTAATTTCTAAACTCTTAAGAGCAAAACTCTGAAATTGTTCTCGGGTTCTAACAAGCTCTGTTTCTGTGTTTGTCTGCTTTTCAGCACCCTTGTCGATTTGTTTTTTCAACTCCTTCAGTTCCTGCTCTTTGTCCTGCAAACATTTATCAAGCATTACTTGCTGATCGACTTGAGTTCGTAGATTTTTGGCGTGCGTTAGTTCATTCAGTTTTAAATTGGCCTCTTTTAAGTTATCCCGGAGTTGTCTTAGTTCTTCACAATACTCATCTGCTTGTCTCCTTGCTTCAATTAGTTCTTCATTCGCAGTTTTTAACTCTATTGCCAAAGACGATTCCGACAAAACTAAGTGCCCCCTCTCTCCCACACTGCTTCGGACATGATTCAAATCTTCAACTTTAGACTGCATGTTCCTTTTTTGGAACTCCGAAAACTCCATGAAACACATTGACTCACGAAGAACCCCAGTTAATATGTTCAATCGGTTGGTCACCGAGTCATGCTTGTTTTCGAACTTTCTTTTCACCAACAAAACTTCTAGGTCCATTTTTTCATCCTCCTTCATTAGCTGCCTCTTCCAGCTGTCGAGAAACCTCTGTATCTTATCGAAGTAAGAGTTTGTGCGATCCCTTGACCACTGAGCAGGGTTTTCAGCGCATTCATCAATACCATTCAGAAGGTCATTCACATTTTCTCGAAATATTTCCTCACTTATCAAAAGAGGGTCGTCTTGGGTCCCGTTGTTAAACATACGGAGATTTCTCCACCTCTGTGTTGAAGGGAGACGATTTTCTCTGAAACCATTTGCAGAATAAGGGTCGAAGTTTTCGCCGTCTGTGAACTGCCACACTGGTGCTATCGGTTCCATGCTATGGTTGATATGTTGCCTGTCCATCCATAAGTGGTCCATCATCGTCACTGATTCATCAACCTGAGAAAATGAAGGAACACTTTCTCGTTTCCGCCGTTTATACCTTCGTTTGGCCAAGCCAGGCCGTCGTTTGGCACAGTCGCCAGCAACCTTATTCGTATCTTGTTTTCGTCCAAACATGATTAACTTCCAAAATACTTTTCAAAATCAAGAAAATTGTAACATTAATTTTCAAAGTTCTTTAAACAGCAAAATGTCAAAACCTAATCAATTCGAATTTTTATCAAAGAGTAAAGACGCAACGCACATGCGCAATAAGAACGAAACAAAAGTTACCACATCGTTACGGACGCAGTGAGTGAATTGTTCTGGAAAAAAAATCCATAATTAATCAAAGGGGTTCCGAGTTCCGAACATATTGGGACAGATTTGCTCGTTAAATATTTGGAGTTTGAAGTCACGACAGCGCTTGCTTACAAAGTTGCTCAAAGTTCCTTTAGGAATACGCTCTAGTTGTGAACTTGTCACTTGACCACCATTTAAATTTACGACGTAAACGTCCCAACCTGAGCGTCTGCTCGTATCGTGGTTTCGGTTTCTCGAGTGATGTTTTTAATCTTTCCCTAAATATTAAACAAAAGAATTCTTCTTTTCATATAGAATTTAAACTTATAAATACAAGTCAAAAATATTTTTAAAAAAAATAATAATTATGGGGAATTTATAAACTTGATTCCATTGGCAGAAAACAAAGGGTCTCCATGAAAGAGTCTTAAATAGTTCTGCTTGAGAGCAGCTCTGTTGGCATTGAAGACGTAAAAGATTCCCATAGTAATATTGTGTTCTAAGTTTCGAAAAAAAAAATAGGAAGCATATTTTGAAAAGTTGCTCGTCTTGTCTGTTACAAGGCACAGGCACGCTTATGAAGCATTTTGTGTCAACTCCAAATCCCTGAAGTAATGCAGAAGTAGGAAAGACAACCTCAATATCAATGCTGAAGAATCCATTGCTTCTTCCTTATGGTACAGTAGAGGGTAGCACCACTACCTTGCTCTCCAGTTTAAGTCTACTACGCAAGTTCCTCGTTCGAGTCTACTACACAAGTTCCCTGTTCGAGAGCAGCACTACTACCACATTGTCTCTGTTTTAATCAGGTTCCCATATGCGAGAGCAACTCAATAGAGTGCAGCATTACCGGACGTTTTTAATTTTAGAGACAGAGGCCAAGCAGAGGATCCAAGAATTGGCTTGTCACTCCCAAAGGTATTAATTTGATATGGGAATTTGGAGAATTTTGCTCCCACGACAAATATTAACGTGCACCAGTCGCCATTATTGTACACGGGGGTGATTGATTGACCTGCAGGGCTTGAACTTGCAACCTAAGGAATGCTAGTCCAACACTCTACCAACCAGGCTATCAAGGCTAAATAGTTGTTAACGACTGTTAATGCATACTTGAAAAACTTTTAAGGAAACATGAAATCAGTAGAGGATTTATGGGGGTAAGAGAGGATAGGGGGCTTCAGTTCCTCCAAACTAAAATTGTTGTGCATTAGGTAAACATAATTCCTATGAACTAATGGATAATAAATAGATCTTAATTGAAGATAATAAACAATAAATAGACTTTAGTCCCCTCTCATAATTTCTAGATCCTTCATGAAATAATAATTTAAAAAAAAACATGTCATTGCTCAACTCTCTGCCCCTACCAAAAAAGTCTAAAGACATCTTAAATGCAATATTTTCATTTACTTTGTAATATATAAATAAGGTGTTTTCATACTTTGTTTAAAATAATTTTAATTTAAATATTTTTTTAAAGACTATACATATATTAGTTAGATTTAATCTAATTGATTCTGTGCTCTTGCAATTTATTTTTCAAGGATTTTAATCAAAATGTTAAAACATCTTGTACTAAAAGAAACACATTAGGAAAATTTATTACATATTTCTGAAGATTTGTATGAGCATTTCAAATAGTTTATACTACAATCTTCAACCTTTGTACCTCTCTTTACAAACAGTTGAAATTTTGATTGCTGATTGATTTAGTGGAAGGTGTCAAATGTAAGAAATATTAGTACAATAGATTAGTGAATTTAAGAAATATAGAACAATCTTCAAATGTTTGCCGATAAAATTTGCCCACTTCAAATTAGAATAAAAGTTTTAAAATACACTGCTCAAAACAATTAGAGGAATGCATGGTTTAAACCCTTTTAGCTCCTGAGATTAAATTTGGAATCATCAGCTTGCGACTTTTTTTCTCACTAGTAGAGCACGCACTTATTTATCGTTAGATGGAAGAATCATGTATTTTGAAGAATTAAATAATGTTTTTTTTTAATTAAATGAAAAACATAGTAAAATAAAATTCACTCCGTAAAAATTTTATGAAATAAATTAACCTTAAATTCTTCATGCTTGCATTATTAGAAGTTTAAAAATTGATGTTAACTTTTTTAAACAAAGTTTTGAAAAAGTTATTTTTATAATTTATTCAAAAGTTATGATTTCAATTTTTCCCCATAAATTTTAATTAAAAAATTAAGATCCCCCCTCTGTTTTTTACCATTTCATTTTGGATGCATAATGAATCCATTTACCAAATTTTTAATTTTTAGAATAAAAAGTCGATACTCTGAAAGGTAACAAAAGTGCTCCCCTAATTGTTTTGAGCAGTGTATAAAAATCCTTCATAGGCTATGTTCTGACTACGCCACAAAGGCAACAAAACTTGGCGACTTGGCAGAGTCAACCACCATGTTATTGCATTGCTTGGCGGTCGCCAAATTTTGTTGCGTTTGTTGCCTTTGTGGCGTTTGATGTCGTAGTGAGGACATAGCCTTAAACAAATATGTACTACACCGAAAAAAAGGCCAGAAAACAAAACAACCCTAGACTACGAGTTAGGTAAAAATTTAATTTTAAATGGAAGCACTTTAAAGGTGGCTGTACAAGTTCATCATTTTGAAACTTACTTAGACTAAATTAGAAATTAGTATTTTTATACATTTTAATTATTTGAAAAATAATTTTTACTAGTTTTAAGATGAACAGTATATATACATAATTTCAATACATTTACACAATTCATCAAAAACCTATGCTTCAGTAGAATCAAAGAAAAATAGTCTTAACAGCTTGTTAAAACAAATCATAAGTGACATCATGATTCAACCCATCATTCATCGGGGATATTCATATCATTAACATATTTAAAGTTTACGTAAATGGGCAGCATTAATATTTCCCCATAAAGAGAGTTAAAACGACTATATTAGCTGCTTGAAGTTAAATCAGTAGTGTTAAAAAATCTCGCAAATTGAATGAAAAATCATGTTTTAAATTATCTTATCAAAATAAAATACAATTAGATAAGGAAAAGGCAAAATTGATTCATTGAACATGATGCATTAAATTGACTTTTGACTGATTTTTTTTGTATTTTTCACTATTTCCACCCAAAAAACTTTTTATTGTTGCTGTTTTGTCATACATTATTTTTTTAATTATTGAATGCTTTTCCCACTATATCACTACTTTTTTCATTCATACCTTTTAAATGAGATTTTATGCCTTAAAATGTTTCCTGACAAATGTTTAATGACAATAACAAAACGGGAGTAGGGTATGAGTTTTTACATATTTAAGATAAACATAATATACACTTCTCAAAACAATTAGGGGAAAGCATGGGTTAAACGCTTTCACCCCCAATGATTCCATTTGGAATCATCAGCTTGCGATTTTTTTCCTCACTAAGTTGAGCTCGTACTTATTTATCCGATCGTTAGATGAAAGAATCATGTCTTTCAAAGAATTAAATAATATTGCTTTAATTAAATAAATATATGAACACATGGTAAAATAAAACTCACTCCCAAAAAATTTTATGAAATAAATTGACTCGAAATTCTTCACGCTTGCATTCTTAGAAAGTGCTCCCCTAATTGTTTTGAGCAGTGCATATAGCAAAATATACTCAAACAACAATTCATCAGAGAACCAAGTTTTAATTAATTTCAACTTCAAACAAGAAATGAAAATAATATTTGGAAAAAAAAGTATTGAACAGTATGTTAGGCAAATCACTATGATTTAAGTTCATTGCTCACTGGCTATTCTCATTTATTACAAGAGAATTTTCTTCTGGCGGAATAACTCCATAATGGGTGACAAGATGTTTGTCAAATCGAATCCTTGAACTAAACTTTTTCTTGCAAAATTCGCAATTGAACACTTTTGTTTCTTTATGCTTGCGATGATGTCTGTCAAGGCTATTTTTGGAGGTGAAGTTCTTGTTACAAATACTACACACATGCTCCGATGTTGCAGAGCCTAAATGCATCAACTTAAGGTGCCTGGTTAGCTGGTCCCTCCTTCTATACTCTTTATTGCAGTCCCCACAGACAAACAGCTTTAAGCCGGTATGAGCAAGCATGTGTTTGTTGAGATATTCTTTTCTGCTGAACTTTTTGTCGCACAAGTTGCAGCTGTGTGGCTTATCCCCTGTATGGTTCATCATGTGATATCTAAGAGACTTTTTCAAATTGAATTGTTTGTTGCAAATTTGACAAACATATTTTTCATCCGAGTGATAAGTCATGTGTTCCTTGAGCAAGTTTTTGGTAATGAATCCTTTGTCACATACCTGACATACATGAGGTTTGGATGCCTCATGGATGAGGAGGTGCTTTTGGAGGTTGCCCTTTGAACTAAAGTCCTTGTAGCACAGCTCACAGCTATGTTTCTCATCTTTATGGATCAAGCGGTGCTTGAGGAGTTTGAGCTTAGAGGCAAAACTTTTGTGGCAGATGCCACAGACGTAAGCGTTGATGCCCTTGTGTTCTTTGAGGTGCTCGTCCAGAGATCTTTGAAGAACAAACTTCTTGTCACAGAGTTCGCAAGCGAGAGGTTCTCGCTCCGTGTGGATGAGGAGGTGCCGGTTGAGGTTACTCGCTGTACGAAACGGTTTGTCGCATACTTCGCAAACATGATGCCTGTCATCTGAGTGCGTGAGGTAGTGCTTATTCAGACCGCATTTATCTTTAAATCGTTTGCAACACACTTCGCACTCGAAATTTTTGATCACGATAGGACGTGGACAAGATTTAACTGCAACAATAAGAGGACGCAGTGCTTTGCCTTGGCCTATATCCATTTTGTACTCAATCGTCCGTCGGCCTTCAACTCGTTTAGTTCTTTAAACACCAGGAAATTTTACTTTAAAAGTATTAAATTTGTTTTTATTTAACTTCTTTTTTGCCTTAAAACTAGCTGTTTTTGTTGACTTCGAGAGACGTTGCCAGTAGACAAGAACAAATGTTAAAATCAAATATTATCTAGACACAGAAAGAATGACACAAAGGAAGAAAGTACACCCAGGGTAAAGGCAAAATTCGAACCCGCATCTGTTTTAGTGCGTATACTGTTAGCGTAATGGGCTGCGATAAAACCACTAGACCATTCAGAACCTTTGGCCTTGGCAAACGGAAACGTAAATTATGCTTTCTATATTGGCAACGAAATTTTACAAATTACAAACAAAAACAGCCACCATTTTTCGCCTGTGGGTAGATTAGTTTTTTTGGGGGAAAAAAAATGTAAACCTTAATTTTCTTCAACATTCTTCGTCGCGGTGTAGTTGAACTTTCACGCTTCGATTATCATTTGGAGCATATCATTAGACAATTTTATCGATGTGTTGAGAAAACCAGCATATTTTAAAATTGAAGCTAAGGTAAGACATGGCAATTTTACCTTTACAAATGTTATTAATACTGTTTTCTTTTTACTTGCAATACCTGTAAGTTGATATTCAGTTTTAAAAATGAAAATTTAATGGCCGTTTATAATTTGTAAAATTAAATTTTCTACCACCAGCTTGTGGGTAATTTATTTGCTTAAGATAATAAAATTGTTATCACTGAACAAGAAAGGTTTGACTTTAATCAAATGAATTTTTGTCAAGCAGATAAGTCCTATTTTGTTATTTCAGCAACTCTTAGAATTCCACAACCATAGGGTGGCTGTTTTTTTGCGATAAATAATTGCTGATACAGCTGAATATAGTGAAATTTAATTACAGTAAAACCCGGTTATAGCATATTTCAAGGGACAGTGATGTTATAAACAAGTAACGTTACAAACAAGGTAGAATATTGTGCGTTATAAGCAAGGTAGAATATTAAGAGTAGTAAATCATGTAAAATTAGTATTTGAAGTTGTAAAATGACATCTTTAACTCTATGGGATATTAGTAGTAGTTTAATTTCTCCTTCTACGGTCAATAATTTGGTAGGCAAGAAATAAATTTCAAATTCGAATTAAAATTGAAATAATGAAAGCATCATTAAAAAATATTTAAGACTGCATTTTAGATATCATGTAATAAACATACATTTTTAAGGGACTTTGCATCACAAATTGCGATGTGATACCGCTTTAATCGAACTCTGATGGGCATTGAGTAATTCAAGGGATTGGATGGCATTGTAAACAAGATTGTTTTAACCGAGTTTGACTGTAGTACTGAATCATTATTTAAGTATTTAGCAACAGGAGCTATAAAATATATGTCCTTAACAAGTCATTAGATTTTATTCTTATATTTAGTTCTTATATTTTAAAATAAATTTAAGTATGAGCCATGTATACATATCTTACCATCTTCTTCTTCTTTTAATTTGGGTTTGTCCGATATGTGGCACCTCTGCTTTTGGGTAGCATTTTTTACCATACCCCATACCCAAAAAGTTCCTTAGCTCCATTTGTTAGGGTCTCCTACTTTAGTGATAAAGTCAACCAGGTCCCTGATAGAGCTAAGGTGTAACTCTTTATCATTAATGATACCTAAGGTTATCAATCGAGTATGGGCAAGGGCATCACATTCAAATATGATGTGATGTGCCGTTTCCTCTTTGTTATGACATTTCCTGCATGTAGGTTCTTGTCGAAAAAGTCCCATCGTATGAAGATGTTTTCTGAAATGATAGTGGCCTGTGATAAAGCCCATAATTATTTGTATCTTCACTTTTGGGTATCTAAGAATTTCAGAAGCAATTTTTGCTGATGATCCTTTGATCATGCTTTTAGAGTGTTTTTGTCCTGGGGAGTTGATCCACTCTTTGTTCATTTCTTGTTTTTCCCACTTAAGGAGAACACCTCCCGCGGTCTTCAAATTGATGCCACAGAAGGGTTCTGGCCCTTATTGGGTTGAAGGACGATCCCTGTCTTGCAAGTTCGTCAGCCCTCTCGTTTCCTTTGATGCCTCCTGGCACCCATACAAGAGTTATCTTGTTATTGATTGCCAGTTCTTCTACATTCCATAACAATCTTGGAGTTAATTTGGAATGATTTGAGTGCTTTTAGGGCTGCTTGACTGTCACTATAAATGAGAATCCGCTTACCTATGTAGCCTTTTCTGATATTTATCTGTAGACCGTCAATGATGGCTAGAACCTCCGCCTGGAAGACTGCGGCCTACTTCCCAAGTCCTCTGAAGAGGTTTATTCTCGGTGATGTACCATGTACTCCCAGTCCTGAAAGGTTATCTTTCTTCCATCCATCTGTAAACCAGATAACCATATCTTACCATAAAATTTAATTGTATTTCTTTTCTTAGCAGAAATCTACTCTCATCATAACAGTAGTCCTGGTGCGAAGGATTAAGTCTGTTATGTCTGGAGATCACAGAACTGTTATCAAAGGCTCCCCTAGTCAGTATGTCAAGCTCAATGTTGGTGGATCTCTGCATTACACGACCATTGGCACTCTTACCAAACATGATAGCATGCTACGTGCCATGTTCAGTGGCCGCATGAAAGTTCTAACTGATTCGGAAGGTAATAATTTCACCTTTTGATATTTTACCGATAACCTTTTTACAATCCCTTAAAAGGGTTTGTGCAGGAGGTGTAATGGGTCCTTTACGTATCTTTCGCAAAATTCCATGTCCGAAAATCGGACAATTTATATAATATTTTTAATGAGATGTTGAATGTTAACAAATAATCGTAAAAAATTTTGTTTGTTTTAATAAATTAGTTGAAGAGTTGCAAAACTTGCAATCTCCAAACTATAACTGAAATATAGGTTTTGGGCATCTTCATTGGAGATTTCGTATAGTTGTACTTAAAATTATCAAAAGTTGCCAATGAACGTACCGTACAATATATTAGAGTCGCACTTTTAGAAAATGCTAGTTTTGCAACGAGACCCTTCTATTAAATCAATCGCATATGTGATAAATGACAGTCTATTTGCAAGATCTGGATAATTGATTGCTTGTTATACTATATGGAAGGTATTATAATCGTTCCGTCCGTCCGTCACCCACTTTCACAGAAAGAACCAGAAGTCCCACAGACAAGTGGGATACGTCATTTTGAAGCAAAAAACAGATTAGGCTACATTCCAAATTTCATTAAAAAAATTAAATTAGAAGTTTATTTAAAATTTAAATAACTAAATTTTTTTATCGACATTGAAATAACATGCAAATTCCATTTTTATTCATATTTTCACTGTTGCCATCCACAAGTCCCACAGACAAGTGGGATACGTCATTTTAAAGCAAAAAATCCGATTAGGCTACATTCCAAATTTCATTAAAAAATTTTAATTAGAAGTTTATTTAAAATTTAAATAACTAAAAATTTAATCTACATTGAAATAACATGCAAATTCCATTTTTATTCAATATTTTCACTGTTGCCATTTCGTTAAACGTATGAGAAACTTTATTTAAAATAAAAATAAACACTTTTGAAAGAATATTTATTTATGCTATATAATTCAGTTTGAATTGTTGTAATATCACAATAGAGTTCTTTTGATGGTTTATTACACTAGGGGGCTCCGCCCCTGCTCGCTATCGCTCGCCAACCCCCTCGCCAAACTCGCCAACTAAAATTTAGGTTTGTTACAGAATCTATCACCTAAACGGCTTCCACACAATATTTGTGCTCAACAAAAAAACCGCACTAATTTATACACTTCAGAAAGAAATTCGCCAAACAGGGCCTTCAGCTTATATTTTATTTCTAATTCATAACCCCCGGGAATTGCTGCGCAATTCACATCAGCCGCTTCGCAACCGGCTCGCTCGAATAAATAAGATTATGTGCTAGCAATTTAAAAAACAAATGTGGAGCAGTACATAAATGCAAATGAAGTAAAAAAAAAGTTTTAAACATCACACGCTAAATACAAACGATTAAAAATATGCTAACGAAACCTAATTATAAAACACGAAAATATACCATTAATGACTCTAAAAATTCTTTTTCAAATGCAACAATCAAAAAGATCAATAATATAGTCCGGCATAGCAAAAACCGAATACGAACAAATAAATAGACCCCCCCCCCTGAAAAATCAATGAATTCCACTTGCCGACACGCCAAATTAACAACAAAATAGATAAACGCGGCAAATCTGATGCGCCAGTAAGCCTCGATGGCAACCCGATAGCGAACAACATCATAAAAAAAACACTGAGATTAAATATAGAAAAAAGGCCAGCTGCTTTTTGTCTTTTTTTTTTAAGATAAAATTACCCGATAGTTTTCACCTGTTCCGAAAATAAAAAAACTTTTTGTTCTTTTTATAAAAAAATGATTTTTTTTTTATTCCAGTTTAGCAGAATTAAGCTAATAAAATAATTTTGTTATAAAATGTTTGTTTATTTAAAATGTTTATTAGAGTAATTATGTTACATGTTTGTTTATTGAAAATGTTTATCAGAGTAATGTTATGTTAAATGATTATTTAAAATAGTTTTGTCATAATATTTTACTATCTTTTTTTACATAATTTAATCCATAAACCTTCTATCTTGCTATAATATATTTTAAGGCAAAATCATATTTTTAATCAAAAAATTTGTAAACCTTTTCTATATATAAACACAAAACCAATGTAAAAAGAACAAGTTAAAGAACTGTTCTTTTTAAAAGAACAGAAAAGAGAGCAACAAAACCCCCTTTTTTTGAAGATTTTCTGTGTCATTTTGCAGAAAAGGAATAAGTTTTTTTGTGTGGCTGACTTATTGTAATTTTTAATTAAAAAACTAATTGGAAATTTGAAACACAAATAAGTGGGCATCGAGGCATAAGGAAGATACACCTTCCCCAAAAAAATTGGGTTTCTGACATCAATATTTCATCATGTTATGGCTGCTGACACTTTCAAATCCTATACTTTAACATAGAGAGAAATAAATTTTTATTTTTAATTAAAAAACTAATTGGAAATTTGAAAAAAAAAGGGTTGAGGCATAAGGGAGATACACCTTCCCAAAAAAAATTTGTTCTTCTGACATCAATATTTCATCATGTTATGGCTCCGGACACATTAAAAGAGCTTACTTTTTTTTAATATAAAGAGACATGTATGAAGAAGGATGCATAGAGAATTCTAACTTGGCATAAAAAAAATATGCAAAGTTTCGCTTTTATTTTTAAAGCATCAATTGCACTAATTATATATTTTTCGAACTGTAAATTAATTTAACAAACGATGAATGACTGAATTTTCGAAAGAAATTTAAATGGTAAATTGTGGCGACACAAAGATATTTATTAAAAAAGATTACATTATTATTCTTCGAACTTCAAGCAAATTAAGCAAACGATTAAGTCTAATTATTAAATCTGAGAAAGAAGATTAATGAAAATATTTAATTTTATCGTTTATATGTTTAATTACAACTAGCTAAAGGCTCTGTTTGGCGAATTTCTTTCTGAGGTGTATAAATAGTTTGTTTCCTGTTGAGCATAAATGTTGTGTGGAAGCGGTTTAAGTGACAGATTCTGTAACAAACCTACTTGTTTAGTACAGAAGTAATGTTGACAGATGGTATTTGAGCAGCTGATTGAATTAATAGTGTTTCTGAATCAAAGGAAGCATAGCACAAGTTTCCTCAGACATAACTCTGGCTATAAAGTTGGGTTAGTTTTTAAGTTTGAAAAGAATATAAATACCAAACAGCTAGGAACACTTATTGTGTACTAATTTTTAAATTAATAAAAAATATATGTAAATGTTTAATTTTCATACTACATGCAGAATTTTTAAACAAATGTTTTAAAATTCTGAAAGGACATTTTTATTCGAACATCCCCATTTTTAAATTTACTACCGATTCGACATAATGTTATTTTTCGAATGATTTTATATTTACATTGTAATAATTCTTTTTTTAATTTAAAAGTAGCTAGACATTTAAATGAAATTTATCGTATCCCATTTCCACATAAAGAAATTTTTCGAAAACATTTTTCAAATTTAGCCCCAAAAGTATTCAGTAAACTACCTACTGAACCTCAAAGTATCCCTTCTTTATACAGGTTTAAAAATTCTTTATTTAAGTTCATTTTGTCAATAGACGATATTGACGTATTTTTTAATTTATAGAAGAGAACTGTTTTTTTTATATATATATTCCCGCTGACCAAAATTTTAGGCATTTGTTTTGTTTATATAGCATTAGCATTGCCACATTTTTTCTTTTTGTGTATATATGTATTTAAATTTATTTTTTATGTTTTTTTTTACTTATGTGTCTTATTATTGTGTCCCATTAATTATAATTATGATTATTCAGTCACATATGCAGGGTTTTTTTAAAACCCCTTGTGACGAACAAAAATTATTCTGTAATGTTTGTTTTTGTGTTAATAAAGTGTTTGTTAAATGCATTTCTTTAAAATCTTATAAATTTTTTTCCCATCCTAGGTTGGATATTAATTGATCGCTGTGGTCGACATTTTGGCACTATTTTAAGTTTCCTACGTGATGGTTCAGTTCCTTTACCCGAATCAACTCGAGAGATTGCTGAACTGCTAGCCGAAGCCAAATACTACTTGATCCAAGAACTGTCCGAGTGCTGCGAAACAGCATTGAGAAAACGAGAAATGGATCTGGAACCAATTTGTCGTGTTCCCTTGATTACTTCGTCTAAAGAAGAGCAGATGCTTATCAACTCTTCAACTAAGGTATCTGAAATTTGAATTTTAAGTGTTTATATTTATTTATTTGACTGCTATACAGAAAATAAAATTTCCAATTACATAGCAGAGGCAAGACACTAAATTCGAATAAAATACAGACAACAAACATTGAATTTGAATAAAATACAAACATTAAAAAATTAAATAAAATACAAACATTAAAATTGAATAAAATAGAAGCATTAAAATTAAATAAAACACACATCGAATTTATACTGAAGATCTAGGAAGAAAAAAAGGTATTATAATGTCACTGATAAAATATCTCTTTTTAATTTCGTCAAGTTGTCAAAAAATCACTATTTATTGGGAATTTGTTAACCAAGTTAATGAATTGTATATATGGCTGATTTTTAAGATAGTTTTTAGAGAAAAAAGGTTCTTTAGGAATATATTTATTTCTTGCAGTATAGCTAGAAACAAAGAAATTAAATTCTTGTAGTATATAAGGACAATCAATTTTATAGTTTAAGATATTGTAAAACTAATAATAAATCTCATTTTCAGTGTTCGAAATTCAATAAGAGCAATCTGGGCTACTAAGTTGAAATAATAGCAGCAAATGCATATTATCTAAGAACATTAAAAAAAAAAATATTTAAAAATATATATTGACATTTTTTTTTCACAAAGGTTAGAGTCTATGCCTGACTGGATGATTTTAAGATTGCCAGGTTTATGCGCTTATTGAATTACTCGATTTTTGGCAAGTTTAAGAAATCACAATTTACTATAGCCGTATTTTCTGTCCTTACTTATTTCGGTCATCTGAGCTATTTAAATTTTTAGGTAGCAAAGAACCTAAATTTGATAATCGCCACAATTTTTGAAGTTTTGTAATTTGTAGACTGTCAGATTTCTGGAGATCTTATGATCACAGCAATGGTTTGACAAATTAAGGTTTGAAGATTTAGGATTTAAAGATAATTATTTTTGGCAAGATCGTTGGAAACCACAATAAAAAAAGTTAGTATTGACAATTTTTAAAAACTAGTCACGATAACTGTGACTAAATTTATTTTGTTGTTGCAAAATTGAAAGATTTAGTCGCATTTTGAAACTAGTGACCGTTAATTTTGGACTCTGTTTGATCAAGTTTTGTGTTGTCTTATGTATTAGTATTCACTGAGAGAGTTATTGAAGGCTACAACAAGTTTTTCGGTTAAAAGTTTGTATAAATTACTAAGGTATTATTGTTTTGGAAATACCTTTGTTGTTTTACCTTAACCTAGTTACAAAAGATTTTTCTTTTTTCCCTTTAAATCAATTTTCCTGCAATATTAAGACATCAAGCTTTAAAATGCAATCGTTACAAAACGTGTATATTTTTTTTTATAATTCTGTTTAGTGAATAGCTTTTTTTTGGTATTTCTCTGAAATTTTCTATATCAGAATAATTGGCATTTAAGATAGGTTATTGCTTACAGAAATATAAGCACAAGATTTTTTCAATAATTAAACATAATTTGTGATATATTTTCAATAAAAATCTTATCTTATGATTTTATTTATTGAATTCTGCATAACAGCACTAAAACTACTAAAAATAGCATATAATATTTCATGTTCCTTTTCATTTAATAATCCAATTGACTTTACATTTTTAAGTGTTAAAATGTTGTATTGGAAAATGCACTGAATATCCGAAAAAAATCCAATTTAAATAAAAAAAATCATGGTAATATTTCCACCCAGCTTATATACTATTTTTCTTTTTCAGCCAGTTGTAAAGCTGCTTATCAATCGACACAATAATAAATACTCGTACACCAAGTAAGTTGGTTCTCTCCAAATTTGGATGAAATTTAAATTCATAAATTTATTCTATGTAGATATTTCATTCTATATAGATATTCATAAGATATTTCATTTCATTCTATATAGATATTTGTAAGAAATATTTCATTTACCTTTTTAAAACTTTCAGCACATCTGACGACAACTTGTTGAAGAATGTCGAATTGTTCGATAAACTCTCACTGAGATTCAGTGGCCGAGTGCTGTTTATCAAAGACGTCATTGGCAGTAATGAAATCTGCTGCTGGTCTTTCTATGGCCATGGAAGGAAAGTAGCTGAAGTTTGCTGCACTTCCATTGTGTATGCCACAGATAAAAAGCATACAAAGGTACAGAATGTTTATAATTTCTAACGATTTTTTTCATTGCTTTAATGATATGAAGTGTTTTTGGATTTTTTTAAAAACTCGGTATGTCTTTTCAATTGTACAATTTTCACAGTTCTTTTAAATAAATTTTTTTTCTCATCTGAATTGAATTTAAATAAACTTAGTGCACTTAACATCTGTTGCCATTCCAATGCCCTTACACCTCGTCACTATGATGGCTTGCACCATGTCGCTACGAGGTTGTGTTGCGTATCTGCTCAGGTGTGAGCATTATCACTTGACTATGGCTCAAAACTAAGAAGCATAGTCTCTGTGAATCTACCGCTATTTCAATTCAATTAATTTCCAACATTGGTGCTTATGAAAGGGGTAGTTTAAAAACTCATTCTCCAAACTATAACTACAGTCCCTGGACAAATTATTAGACGCACTGCAAGATTTCATGTAAAATATTAATTACAGGGTGATATTGTACCGTTTTATTATTTTAAATTGATTTGTTTTTTATTTTTATATTATCCAATCAATTACCGATTTATTTGACATAAATAAACAGCATTAATTTAGAAAAGCATAAGTTTATTAAGTTTTAAAGAAAAGTGAAATTAATGTTAGTAAAAGTCAATATTTAGTTGAGCCACCTGTAGCCGCTATCAAAGCTTTAATTCTGCACGGCATGCTATCAATGCAAGACTGTACTGTCTCGCAAGACTGTACTGTACTGATTCGCGACTGATACAGGTTTGTACTTGTTTACGAATTACGTTCATGTATCACTTTGTCAATACAGTGTTGCCATATGTTAAAAATAAATACAAATATGTAGTCTACAACAATTCTTTTAAATAAAAATCAATAATATTGTAGTTTAAATATACCATTATTGCATAAAAACTCTTAAGAAACATAAAATTACTTTTAAAAAAATACAGTGTGTCTAATAATTTGTCTGGGGACTGTAAGTATAGAGTCATGCTCTTTCATTGGCTTGACTCTATAGTTAGTTATACTAGAGAATGCGAGTTTTTAGCAATTACACCTTTTATATGTATTCACAAATGTTGGATGTTGGTTGAATTGAAGTATCTGTAGATTCAGAGACTATGGCTCTTTGTTTCAGTCAAGGCCAAGTGATATTGCTTACACCTGAATAGATATGCAACATAACCTCATAGCGATATAGTGAGTGCCACATCATATTGACGAGGTGCAAGTGCATCCAATTGAATTTTTATGATTATCAAAAGTTTCCAATTTAAACAGATCATACACTATACCTTAGTTGTACTCTGGAGAAAGTCAGTTTTGAAAGTATACCCTTCATATAATATCATGTTCTTCATTATCACCTAGGTTGAGTTTCCTGAGGCTAGGATCTATGAAGAAACCCTCAACATCCTACTGTACGAGAACAGAAATGCCCCAGATATGGATCTGATGCAAGCAACAAGCACCCGCGGGGCTGTTGCCATGGGAACAACTTACACAAGCGACGATGAAGATGATCGACGCACTCCGGGTTCTTCATCTAAAGAAAGTCGAGACACAGGCCATTTGAATCGCTTGCGTAACACAAAGCAGACCTCATGACGTTCGTGATCTATTTTTGTTCTTTGGGAAGAGTACTGGATGGGTGATGATCTGGGTATATTTTACTGATTTTGGATTCTTAGGTTTGCCACTCTGTCTGGAAATATGGAAATCCCTGGGAATATTCTCAGAATTTGTTGAAAATGATTTGATTGTTTTTTTAAAGTTGATAAAATGTCCTGTTTCTGGGCGATTTACGTAATTTTTTCCAAATTATTTGATTGAAATTTTCTGTTTGACCAAGTTTTAAAGACTAATATATGGATGGCTCAGAATAAAAGGGAACCAAGTCCATAAAGATTTGTGTTACAGAGGTTTAAAGACAAAGCTTTACAAAAATTTACCTCATGAAAATTTAAGTTATAAATTAAATAGTAAAAGTTCTGAACTAGGATTTTTGTCATTATTGCACTAAAATTCTATGTAGTTAGTGCAAGTAATTGTGCTGCTAACTTGAAAGTGAAAAAAATTTGACCTGTCTCACTTGTATTCTGAACCTTCCATATTTACTTATTTCATGGTTCACTTCAAGCCATTAACTATTCATTGCTGTAAAGCTATTTGTGCATTTATGTCTTATATCCCAACCCCTTTTGAAAACAGGTAAGAAAAGATTATAATAATATGCAAGAAAAGGCTATTTCTAAAAAATTCATGCTTTTAAATCCTTTTTAAATATGCTGTAATTGAAATGCGAACATTAGAGAATTTCTCAATTTCTGCAGAGTAGCAACCAGGCTCTTTGTTCCTAATTGTTATTGATAAATATAAATAATATTGTAGATATGTGTTCATATAAAATTTGGGACAAACGACAAAGAAAATTCCTTAATTAGAAAACAATTGTAAACTCTAGTGTCTGTCCAGTTCTTTTCTACAAGTATATATTAACTGCAATTTTTTTTAGTAGTGTACTCTAACCCTTTCTGTGGTTATAGTTATTGTCTTCCAAAATAAAAATGTGCTGTTTTTTGGTATATTAAATTATAGCATTATTTGTTAACTTCTTGATTAAATTTAAAGAAATAGCACTCTTCAGTTTGATTGTCCATGAAGGAAATTTAGATATTGTAACTATATATTAGGGTTCAGGACATAATCCCAACAGCCGAAATCCTGACAAGCCAGAATCCCGACGTAGCATAATCCTAATTGGGAGATTATGCCGACAGGGACAAAATTCCGATGGGGTTGAATTCCTCACAAATCAATAAATTATTGCCATTATGCTTAATTAAGGCCGATTTAATTACTATTTTTTGCTGTCGGGATTTCGGCTTTTCAGGTTTTCAGCTGTCGGGATTACGTCTCAGACCTATTGTCTTTATATATGTGGTATGAACTTTTACTTGCTCATTCAAATACTGTTAAGCTGTTTCCTATCTCCAGAAATTAGTATTATGACATAAACTGTAAAGTGAGTATTTAAGCATTCATCTGTGTCTCAACAATGTTTTGTTGGTAGATTTTTTCGTTCTGATATGTAGTTGGTGCCTGTTAGGATCTTTTCAGTTATCCTTATATGTTTTTAGAAACATTTTGACCGATTTGCTCTATGTAGTTTATTTTTTAAAAATAACTGTTTTCTAACTGGTATTTCTTTTTAAACCCTCTAATTGATACAGAGGTATAAAACAGTCACCTGACTGTCAGGTTTTCCAACAACACACTTTATATTTAAAATATTATGAAATTTGTAATTTAACTAAATTTTTTTAATTTAAATTATGAAGCAGTCATTTATAATAGTTTGCTATAGAAATAAAACTTAAATAGTTAAAAGAAATTAAATTTTCAGTTAAAATTTTAATTTCATTTAGTGAAAACAAGATTACACTTTAACCAAATTATGTATCCCATATCTCAGAGGGTTAATGTTTAAAATATGCATGTTTATTTCATATCAAATAGATTTCAAATTGTTGTATTAATAGTGATTTATGCAAGTTATTTTTCTATTGATGTGTCTCAATGGTAGGTTAGTATTTATGGTTAATCACAATATGTATTGTGATTAATGAAATTTAATATAAAAATTATACAAGACGTTTATTATTTTTGAAGTGTTGGAATATTTATATTTGTCTTTAAAAAAAATACAGGTTCAAATAACACTGCTTAATACTACATAACATTAAGTTGGTATCAATATTTTTGGATTCCTCTGTATAAAATTATGTGTATAGAAAGTGTTTTTTTTTCAAAACTAAATACAATTTATAAGGTTGAAATTATCTTATTAGAGAAATCTTTAAAAAGAAAAACATGAATTTTTAAAGAAACTTTAAAATTTGTAAATATTTTAATTAAGCTTTTCTTCAAAAGTATGTATACAAAAAATATGTGCTTAAAGTGTAACTAGTTCTAAAATTTATTAACTAAATTTCCACTGTTTAAATTATACATTAAATGCAATTATAAAGCTGATTTTCTCTTGAAATGTTCTCAACTTACCAAAATGAATATTTTGAGCATAATATTGATATTCAAGATAAATTTAAAGTTTATGATTACTGTAAAATATTTTTTATTTACATCTTTCAGCGAAAGCTAAATCTCAGGAATAGGAAAGTTACTTTTAAAAAGTAACTGTTACAGTTAATTAAAAAAGTAACTATGTTACAGTTACTTAATATGAAAAATAACTAGTTGCATTTACTAAATACAAAAAGTAACTAATCAGTTACTTTTAAAAATTTAAAAATTTATGAAAAATTGAAATTTAGCCATATTACCATTTTTCAAAGAGAACAATCGGAAAAAGTTAAGAATGAATACCTTTTATACCTTGTTTTCTTGTGCTAAATTAAATGATATGAAGTGTTTTTTTTTTTTTAAATTTTTAAACTGGGTATGTCTTTTCAATTGTACTATTTTCACAGTTCTTTTAAATAACTGTTGTTGGTTGGTTGGTTGGTAGACATATATATTCAGGTTTGTGTGCTTGGTCAGCGACCCGCTTATAAAACCTTCGTCAAGTAAGACAGACACAACAGACAACACACACACATAAGTGGATCCATCTAATTTTTAGAGACATAGGCCAACTAGAGGATCCCCAGAATTGGCTTGTCACCCCCAGAGGTATTGATTTGGTATGGGAACTTAGAGGACTTTCGGACCCAACAGATTTAACGAGCACATACTCCGCATATACTCGGTAGGTCTTCAGTGGTACCGGGACTCGATCGCAGGACCTCCCGAGACCGAGACGCTGACCACTAGGCTCACTACGGCCCTAACTGTTGTTTTTTCTCATCTGAATTGAATTGAAATAAATTTAGTGCACTTAACATCTGTTGCCATTCCAATGCCCTTACATCTTGTCACTATGATGGCTTGCACCATGTCGCTATGAGGTTGTTGCGTATCTGCTCAGGTGTTAGAAGTTAAGAATGAAAATTCAGCGTTGTTAAATTTTAAATAATTATAAGCCGAACTGTGCCGAAAATATCTGTGAAGAGCGGCGTAATAAGAACCAAAAATTTTCATTACCGCTAAAAATAACTTAGTTACTTTTTTAAAAATCTAACAGCGTTACCTAAAGTAACTTTCAAGTAACTCCAATCCCTGCTAAATCTTCATGTAGTGTTTGTCTGATTCTACCATTGGCATTTGTTTTAAACAAAGTGCATTCAGTCACAATTTTTATCTGTGATATAGAATTGTCGTGTGATAATACCCTTTGTTATTTTTGTCACCTACGTTTCTATTTCATAAAAGTAAAATTGTCAAAAAAATATTTAATAATACACTGCCATGTAAATTTCTTTGTGTATGTTATTACTATTGTGTTTGAAGTTTTATTATTTTTACTATTCTCTTTAAATTTAAATGTTCATATATTTCATCTCCTTGCATTAAATTATTTATTAATTTCTGGGTTCTTTTTCTTGTCTTTTACACATTTTTTTTGATATAGTTTGTTGTATAATTTTATGCATTCTGTATTTTTTTTTTACTTTGGCACTAAGGTTTTTTTCTTTCTTAATGCTAAATAATAATATCTAACAGCAGTTTTGCCACTTTTATTTACCTATCTTAAAACAATTAAAACATAAATTAATAATTAATTTTTTCTTTAAGAAATTGCTCAGTATGAAGCATAAATGTTACATTCAGATGTAAAGAATTGTTAAATATTTTCATTGCATTTACCATTGTGCTCTTTCAATATATCTTTTACACACAAACTTTTTGTTTTCATATATTACCATTGCTGATGTTACACAATCGGTGTTGATTTATTACATCATATACTTTATTGTTGTAATTGTTATGTATAATATGTGTGCATCTAGATATGTATTTATTCCTCTTCAATATTAAGCAAAAATGCTTGGGTATGAGATTCAATAGATTAGCAGAATTTTCTGCATATTCAATTGTATGTTAACATTATATTGAATGTGAGATTGGCATGATTCATTAAATTCAGTGTAAATTTTATGAATCTATATGTAAAACTATGTTCTTGGCTTCAAAATAAAGATTTTTAAAATATTAACTTGAGTTTTGCAAGAACTTGATTGTGTAACCATAATTTCCATGACACTTTCTTAATGTTTTTTTTTTTTTTGGGGGGGGGGGGCCCCTTTGGTTAGACGCTTGCCTTGTACGCCAAAGGTCACAGGTTCGATTATAAAAAAGTTGTTAGGTGTCTACTCGGGTGTCGGCTAGTCACTTAACTGTGGTTCGAAATTGCAGCATCCTTGTGCAACGATAATTCAACTAATTGGTTTTAGATACTTATTTAATTTTAACTATGTGTTTGCTTATATTTAATACGATGTAATATAATAAAGCTGAAGTATTATATGATAAACATAAATCGAATAGTTAATTAACAAACAGCAAAACTAAAATTCTAAATCCGCTTTATGTTTAACTTTTTTGTAAATTCAGGAAAGCTTTGCATTATTACAAAATCCAAGTTTTGGAGACATTTACAATTGTTGAACAATGACAATTTTAAAATATAAAACATTTTATTCAAAAAACAATTTTTTATACACAGTCAGTTGTATTTTGTATCATTAGATGATTACATGTATTAGTACAAAAGTCGTTCAAAATAAATATGTATAACACAAATATATACTCATGTTTAATAAACAAATATTTTTGTTGTGATCTGCAAATCCAAGATTAAATAACAAAGATAGAACCATTTAAAATTCAGTAGATTGATATTGTTTTAGTAGGAATAGATCTATTGTCTAATGGTATAAAAGAAAAGAAACATTGGCACTTTTTATGATAAGGTAGAGTATTGTATCAAGATAATAAGACATACTATGTATATGTACAAAGTGGTATACAAACAATATAAAATATCTCAACTGATACAAATCTTTCGTATTAAGTTTCTGATTTAAGATTGCGTTGTTTCAATAAGAATATTCACTGAGTATCAAAGATATCAGCTTTGATTTTAATTTTCTATTGAATTGAACAAGAATAATTTTGAAGTTGAAAACATGATTAGTTTTCTGTCTCGATACTTTCTCGGGTTTTCCAGGAATGCTCAGTTTATTACAGATTAGAGCCCAATAATATCATTGGCTTAGCCTTTAAAAATGACAAGTACATAAAACATGTTTTAATAAAAAGAAAGGATGATTACTTTTAAAATATAGAAACCTAACATTGCAAGTTCCAGGGCGTAACTAGGCCTACTACCATTGTAGTAGTAGTAGCTTGGAAAACATGCTATCTTATAAATATATTGTATCGTTCAAATTAAAGAAATATTGAGTTGAAACCTCTGAAAAAAACACTATTTACCCGTTAGTAGCAGATTTGACTATCATATCCTAATAAAGTGTCTAGCAATTTAATACATTTATAAAGCACTATTTTAATTTTTTAATCCCCCCTTTATCAGTAAAATACTCTGTATATGTCGTAAAACAGATTGTACCACATTCTAAAAAACTCAAACTGTAGCAAAGGGGTAGACAAAAAATGTCATAGTACCTATGTGTTTTTTCAATATTAGTATGTTAATAAGCAAATATTTTCAATTGACAATGAACTTGACATTTTTGCACGTTAAGCCAACAACATGTTCGTAAGAAATATGCAATTTATTGAATGAAATGCTTTGAAAGATTGATTTTTAAGAATAGCTGTCATATAAAAGAAAAGATTCCGGACATATAAGTACCTCTTAAAGAACAGCTTTAAAATGCATATAAGGAGAAAAAAAAATAGAAGAAGCCATTAAATATGGCGAATATAAAAAACGAATGTACCATTTTGCAAGTCACAGTTCCAACAATATGGTAGGTATATCATATACACTTATTATCAATCGAATTTTCAAAAACTAAGACAAAAATCATACAAAAGAATAAGTGCTCAAAATCGTCAGAAGTGGGTCAACGTTGCTCAAATGTATTTTCTAAAAGCATCCGTCTGAAGTGTGTCTGACATGGATATTCACAGTATACTCAGAATTGGTCCTTTGCACACTGATTGCAAATGGGTCAAAAGGGTGGAACGTGAAAGCCACCAATCGCCTAGCAGTAGGCGGATGCGTCTTCCCTTGCAATCCAGCATAGATCTTGAATCTCAAAAGCCCTGAATCCCTGGCATAGAAGCGAATGGGCTGGTCGCCACATGCTTTGGGTCTTTCCATGACAGACACCCACTTGTCGTCATAGCTAAACAGGGCTAGGTCAAGGTACGGGCTAACGCTGTATGACTGAGAACTTATGGGCAGTTGGGCCAAGATACGCTTGACGGCTTCTGTCTGGCCGCCGAATCTAGCATTGACGATGGTTTGCAGGAACCTGTGCTGTAAAGTTCTAGCATGAGAATTATTGGAGGGAGAGCACGACAGCTGGGTTGGGGTTTGTAGCGCGGCGTTCCTGAAATGGTCGCAGAAGTTTTCGAAAATCGTCAGGAGTTTGCTGGAGGTGTTTTCGTAGATAGCCACAACTTCGGTGGTGATCATGTTGTAGACGACAAAAAAGCAAGGCTGGGAGTTTGGATCGGCCAATCGCAGGGTTATCACCTCTTCGCTGGAGTATTTTATGAGGAGATGGGATTTGTCGATCAGTTGCATTTTCCACATTCGGAGCTGGCAGAAGTGGTCGAAGTTCTGGTAGAATTCACAGAGGGGTTTGCATGAACTTGTCTCTTGACACTCGTACAAGGCTTTTTTGTAGAGGAAGACCATTATGCGATGCTTCAGACCATTGATAGGGGTCTCTCGGTATGGTCGCAAATGTGCTTTGGGCTCCCATTCCGGATACTTCACACTCGACAAGTAAAACTCGTCGTCATCGTGACAGAACCGACCAATGTTCCTCACATTCACAAACTTGCCATCCTCGGTGACTTGAAACACATGGATTGTTTGATGCTGAACTGACATCACACAAAGAAAGTCATGGTACAAATACAATCCCTGGTTATGGGACAGGAAAATCTTATCCGTTTTAAAGGATCGCCTATCACAGAGGACACCATTTTTCATATCGACCAAATGCAAAGTATAGTTTTCAAGATATGACCTAGGGTTTGGAGAAACAGACTCGTTGTTTCTGTAGATCTCAAAAAAGGGAGGCATATTGTCGTCACTGATGTATGAAGCAGATCCTACAATAATATGGTTGCCATCATCTGTAAATAAGCTGCACTCTCTATTCAACTGTTCCTCGTTGATGGCCACATTAACAACATAC
The DNA here is from genome assembly GCA_019343175.1 of Oedothorax gibbosus. Lineage (NCBI taxonomy): Eukaryota > Metazoa > Arthropoda > Arachnida > Araneae > Linyphiidae > Oedothorax > Oedothorax gibbosus. The sequence continues at coordinate 11,952,469 of CM033279.1, forward strand.
CTAAGACTGAAGAATTGTTCAAATATCTTGTTACGTATAGCTGGATAGCTAGGGTCATTAACGGACGTCTGTTCCCCTGAAACATTGCTCAGTAATGTTTCTCCTGCTGAAGCACCCTTATAATCGTAGACTTCTATTGAGGTTTGATCTAGAGAAAATGCTACAAAGTGCCGGCCGTCTGGAGAAAATTTACGTAGGAAACAGGGAGGTTTCTCAATATCCACAACAGTGAAGTTGGGAACTAAGTTTTGGTGGAAATACCGAACGGCGAAATGAGAAGATACATTCGGCTTTACGAAATGTGTTTCTCTATTGATTAGTCTTGCAACTATATTCTGGTTCGGGATTTTACGACGGGTAATGGAATTCAAGCTGCCTTTGAGCAGCGTATTGTAACTTGGGTGAGGAGGTAATGTACCATAGTTAGGGTTAGAGCCAGAAATTTCTGGAGATCTGTTTCTGTTGAGCGTCACATGCAAATCACGATTATCTTGCCTAGGAGGATCCATTTTCTTGAAGGTTTCAGAGTCTCATTTGAATTAATACTATAGGTTAAACTAGATGAAAAACCAATTACCATGCTCCCATACTGACACACTGTTATAAGCCATTAAAAATATTCAAGAGAAAACAAATATTATAACAAACTAACAGTATATATTTTTTCAGGAACTTGGGTAATAGATTACGATAGACAAGACAACGATTACAGACAGCAGACAACGAATATAGATAAACAATTAATGTTTGCTTGTTTCGAGCACTTCCTGCTGCCGTTTTCATCTTATTTTTGATATTGACAGTAGCTCAGTTTGTAAATACAAATGAAATAGAAAGAACATAATATAAAATTAAATAAATTGTTTATTATAAATTTCGCGTATTTTTATCTATTTTTATTGAGATATGTATTGATTAAACTGGTCTTTTGCATAAATTCGAATTTGATAACAATTTAGATTGTTTTCGTGGCATCAACTTTTACATAAATGTAAATAAACAGAGACTTCGTGTTCAGTTAATGTTAATTCATTTTTAATCTTACTGATATTCCTCTAATTAATTTCAAAATATTTCTTCTACTACAAAAATGTCTTCCGATATCACTTCACTTTTAAATTTAGAAAATGACCAAAAGAACAAAACGTTTATTTTCGCAACAAAAGACTCGGCCAGCGACTTGAATTTCTTTTACAGTGAAATTCTTTCATTCTACTTGAAGCGAAACTATTCCGTCATCATCGTCAATCTAGCCCAATCCTACAGCCACTACACCCATTTGCTACTGAAGAGTGGTGTAAACCTGCGATCACTCAAAGACCAAGAAAAAGTTGTAATCGTCGATCTCATGGCAGAAGCTGGCAGTTTAATCAAAAACACCGCATCTGAATCATCAAACATTTTTCAACCCCTGATATCCAACGGTGAAAGCGTTGAGTGTTTAAGGCCTTTATTTGATTCCGTCAAGAATGCAGTTGACAAGTTAAAACCAAAAGGTTGTGTCATTTTAATCGACGATATCAATGTGTCAACAACTCTTGGAGTGTCTCTAAGAGCGGTTCAGATGTTTGTTAAGCATCTTTTGTTAATTAAGATGGTCGGCGAACCTTTTAGATTCCTGTTTGGAAGTTTCATTGATGAATGTGACACTGAAAATGGGAAAGTGAGGACTTATCTGAATAAATTGGCAGATATTAATGTGCACGTTGAAGGGTTGAAAACTGGCTACAGTAAAGACACACATGGAAAGGTAATATTAATATTTTTCTTGTTCTCTTTCTATCTAAGAAATTTTAGTTTATGCTGACCTAATCAACAACATGTTGTAATGTAGTAAAATTATGTTTTAATACATGACATATGAAAAAATAAAGGGTTAAAATTAAGAAATTTTTCGTACTCATTTTAAGATAAATCCTTCTGAAGGCACATTGGTTTTAGCTTCCACACTACGTTTATAACGTAACGAGTGCCGAGTGGAAGGTATTATAATCGTTCAGTCTGTCCGTCACTTTCATAGCCCAAACTACAAATACTACAGACAAGTGTGATACGCCAACAAATTCAGCGCAGCAAAATTAGAATTTATTGAAAATTTCAGAAAAGAATTCGAATTCAAAGTACTTTAATTATTTAAAAAAACTGCAAAATTTAATGCTCATTTAAAAAGCATAGGAAGCCATTTTTATTAGAATATAATCACCATTGCCATTCGCAACAATCGCTCGAGAAACTTTAATTCTTTTAGACAATAAATTAAAATAAATTTATTTTTGCGACATCGATCATTTTGAAATGACTTCAAATATATTTCACTACTAGATTCTTTGTACGTTGATATGAAATGTTTTCATTCTATTTAAAAGCGAGGAATATTAAATATTTATTCTTTGAAATATAAATTAATTTTTGCAAACGATAAGTACCAATTATTGAATTTTCGAAATAAAATAAATGATACTAGCCAAATTTAGCATGTAAATGGTTAATATAGAATATCAATGCTGTGTTTGCCGCTTTTTTACCTGTTAAACACAACTGTTGTGTGGAAGCGGGTTAAGTGACAGATTCTGTTACAAACCTACTTGTTTAGGTATAACCCCTTAAAGGACCTGTCATACATCCTTATAATATGGCACAGATTTCAAGATACTTTACTTCATTAAGACACAGACTGCAGTGGTTGCTAATTCTGAGATAAATCCAAAATGAGTTAAACAAAAGCAAAAATCCATTTATCTCTTAGTCCATACTACATTACCATATTTACGTATTCCTTTTTTGTTTGATGTTTTGCATCTGTAAAATTGGTTACACCCAGTAGTTACCTAACTTTTCCTTTGATTTATTTTCTGAATAATAAAATAGTGTTTTCTTAACTCAGTAATAATATTTTACATACTTTATTTGAATCCATGTACCTACTCTTTTTAACATCTTTTTTCTTAAATTTTCTCTTTTGTGTTACTATGGCTTTTATTCCAATCACTTTTTGGTTAAACTTACAATTAGTTTTTATTCTCTACCTTCAGGGTCTATCTAGGAAAAATTGGGTTAGCTTTTGTACCCTTACAAAAAATCAAAATAGCAAAAACACTTCTTCAAAAAATTGGAAAATACAGAACCATACTTTTGGATGTCAGTTTGCTGATTAATTCTAAATTTGGCAACTTGAAGTTTTGAAGAGTTGGGAATATACAGTGGTGGCCAAAAGTGTGGACATTTTTTTAAAGAGTTGCAAATCTAGGATAGATTACTATTAGTTGCATAATTTTTTTGTAATACAGATATTGTAATACTGTATTTATTATTAAATTCTACACTAAATTACCTTCAATTTAATATATAAAGGTTTGTATTTAAGGGAAAATTAATATATTCTACAAGCACAAAACAAAAAAGTTGAAAAACATGAAACATTAAAAAAATGTCCACACTTTTGGCCACCACTGTACTTCTTAATATTTGCCCATAAATTATATTTTGCCACTTTTTTTACCGTCGAGTCGCAATGTCCAAGAATAATAATATTTGCAATGTGCCGATCTTTAAAGTGCCCCCACTCTTCTTTCAATTTCTCGGATATTTGCCTATGAACTTTTTGATTTTCACAAAATTAACTAAATCCAAAAAATTTCATAAAATTAAAAAGAAATAAAAAAAACGACTATATGAACATTTAATGATAGATCTCTGGAATTAAATTTTTTTATTCACTTTTGAAGTGCCTCATTATTTATTCAATAAAAAAAAGATTAAGTTTTCAAATATAGTTTAGTTAAATTATAGTTTTAAAGTATAGTTTTAGTATTAATATAAAATGATATTAGACTCAATAATTTTGTCTCTCTTGTCACTCATTGTTCTTATTTCTTTTCAGATAACTGTTGGAATTAAGAACCAGTCTGACTGTTCTTGTAAACAGCAAACTCTCTTTTTTAAAGTTGGCGATAAGGGTGCCAAATTACTGACATTAGGTTTATGAAAATGTATATTTTGCATAACTATGATGTATATAAATTATTAATTGTGAATTTAAGTTGTTTTTCTTATAGTTTGTAATTAAATTACTTTTTTCCAACAAGTACTACTGGCCTAATTAAAAAAAATAATAAAAAGATCTTACAAAGCTTACCTATTACTATGGGATTAAGTTTTAAGTTAATTCAAGCTGCTTTTCTTTTTTGTAATTCAATTACTTTTTCCAATAAGTTCTACTTAAATAGCTGAAAACAATACAAAGCAAACAAATTTATCAAGCTTTTTTTTAATGATTTTATTAATGAAATTCTTAATAATTATATACCTTATTACTGTTGGATTAAGTTTTTAATTGTATATTTATTATGATCTTATCTTGGGATGAACAATAAAATGTTTATAACTCTTGGGGGTAATAGTATAATAATAATATGATAATAAAATTTTAAATTTTATTTTTGAAACTAAACATTTTTTTAACTCTAAAAAATTAGCCTCCCTTTATAAGGGAGGCTTGGCCCATACAAAAAATAAAATTCATAATTTTAAAGTGCACAATAATATATATTTCAAATTATTTTTGTAAGCATTAAATGTAAAAAAAATATATTATAATTCGACACTCTGGAATCATTTAAAAATCATGTTTACCATAATTAATATTTAGAGTAATAATTTTGTCTTTTATTACATGTATTAAAAACTCTAATATTGTCCACATCAAGTAATTTTTTATATTTATGTTAAATATATTTTATTAAGTTTGTACACAGATTAAAATACACAAGATGCACAAGCCTTAGTTTGAATTTTTTATTTTAACGGCACAAACTGAAAAAGTCAAAGTTAAAGCACACTTTCATAGCTGCTTGTTCAGTCCCTCCCCCCATAAAGAAAAAATCTGATTATATCTTAATATTAATATGGAAGTATTGTACTTGAATTAGTAACTTAGTTTTCACAGCTTGATATTTGTTAGTTTTAGTTATGGTTTTCGTTTTATTCTAAACAAGTACAAATATTGATAATCAATCTTTTACCTTCATAAAGTTATTATCATACGTTATTATTAACTGTGTATTTGATAAACATTATTTATAGATTTTCATAACTAGGTTACTTAGAGAGCCTTGGTCCAGTGGCCAACCCTCCCTTACATAGAGTGGCCAAGCTTCCCAACCTAGACATTTCGTAAAGAATGGCACATGGTGCTTTGAAGCCTACTTTATTGTAAAAACTTTATAGCTTAAATAAAACCTTAATATAACAGTATTTATAAAATACCACATACTTAAACTTAACTCAATTGGTTTGTTTGAAAAAATCTTACAAATTATGTCTAAAATGTTTACCTTTTGGGATGAGAAACTTTCTTTTTTTTTTATTTTCTCCTCAATTGTAAGAAGTAGCTCAATGAAACTTAGGTGCCTGTTTGCTGACAACAGTAGCTTTGAGTACCATCTATTGAGAAAATGCTAAAATATTTTTAAATACTAAAATTTAAAGGTGGGGCCAAGCCTTCCTTAAGGCCAAGGGTCCCCAGGTTCTCTTTTTATATTACCATAGATGTTAATTTAATTAAGAAAGATTTATCAATTTTTAAAAATATTCAGTCCATGATAAATATTTATCAAAATATAAAATAATTTTATATAATACCATTATATAAATAAAATTTAGTAATTAGTTGTTGGTTTAATAATTAAGTTTTTCCGAGTTATTACCATGTATGGTTTTTACCATGGTATTTACCGGAAGTTTTAAAAAACCATGCCAACCCTGTTGTAAAGAGAGGAATCTTCGGCGATACTGAAATTGGCAAACATCATCAATTCAAAAATCAGTAATCTGAAATCAGAATTATCTGGTGATTCTGAAATCGTAAAATTCCAGTGTTTATGAAATCCGGAAAATGAGGTGATTTTAAGATGGCAAAACCTCAGCAACTCAAAAAAGTAAAAGCAAATTTCTGGCAATCCTAAATTTTTGGTAATCCGTAATCTTCTAAAATCGCGAGACACCAAGTGATATCTACTATTAAAAAAATAAGCAATTTTCCCAGAACTCCACCCAGATATAAAAAAAAATTATAATTGAAATTAAAAATGTTTTAGCACTTTCTTCCGTACTATGAGTTTTACTGTTTAATGAAAATTCTCTATTATCTGGAATTTTCGATTATCCGCTACCTCCAGTACCCAATTAGATCTGGTAATTGAGGTTATCCTGTATTTTGTTTTTTTGGAATCATGTCTTTGAATCTTCAATTTTGCACCTTTTGAAATTATCTAAAATCTGTAACTTAAAAACAAGCTGACCCAGTGTCTGGGTTTTAACTATCAATTTTAACATCTCGATTTTGTTTATTCAATTGGATTGAAATCGCTGCATCGGAATTAATTTTTAAATCTTGATAAGGTACGAAGCATCTTCAATTCTTTTCTTGAGACTACTCATTTTGTTTCTTCACTTGAGACTACTCGTTTTGTTTCTTCATCATGAAGTGGTCGATAGCAGGATTATTCTGCGTCCTTGTCGCTTGTTCTGAAGCAAAAGTTCTATTTCGTGAAGGAAACGACCTGCCACTACTTGAAGGAAGCGTCTGTCCTCCACCAGAACTAATCAGCCCATGTACTTGCTTCATAAACACAGACCGAGAATATGCAAACCGAGTCACTGCCCAATGCAGCAATTTCACAAACTCACAAGATTTGGCAGAAATATTCACCAAAAACCCGAACTGGAACATCCAGGATGTTCATATAGATGGAGCTGTCATGCCGTACATACCAGCAGTCATGTTCGAAGAAGCCGTGTTCCAGAGTTTGAATGTGTCATCCTCGACTTTGCAAACTTTATTCGATGAAACGCCAAATACCACGCAAGAACTGAGTTTGTATATGCATAATGTAAAATTTTTGAGAGGTTTCCAGTGGAGTTCCATCGCTCGCGCCAATCTCAAGGAACTTTGGGCTTGCAATACCGATATTTGGAATTTCGGTCTAGAGTTCAAGAAGAACATACCGATTAAGGTTCAGGCGCTACGGTTTGAAAATACCAATACCAAAAAAATTACTGACAAAGCTTTTGAGAATCTTAAGGATTTGATTATTATGACCCTCAAAGGTGGGTCTATTAAAGTTATATCTAGGGACATGTTTCCTAGACCTTGGAATGTCACTTTTCTGGACTTGAGGTAAGTTATTTTTTTTTAAAAATACATTTGATTTTAAACATTTCATATAACTAGTCCTTGCCCCAACTGAGGTTCATACTTTCTCGTTTAAAAAATATCTATTTATCCCTTTTGAGGGAAAATATTGAATGTTTTAAGGGGATACGGTACCCAAAAATTGGTCAAAATATCGATTTTTCAATTTTTGCTTCTTATTATTCAAAATATCTTTCTGGACATTTACTGAAAGTTTCATAATGATATCTTGTATAGAAAAAAAGTTATTAAATATTTTCTGGAGTCATCCCTATAAGTTTGAATACGTATTTCGTCTGCTTTCAACTTTTTTTTTCTCTGTTTCGCGTTTTTCAATTCTTGTGTTTAATAAATCCCTAAGGCTTTTTCGCCAATTAAGTTAGAATTTTGAAATTTTAAACCTGTGTTCTTATATATATGGTGCACAAAATTGTGCATGGAATAAGGTCTACTATGCATAGTTTTTTTTTAAATGTTGAATTCAATAATTTGTATTTTTTGTGATTTTTTTTGAGACTTTCAGTATAAATGCATGTTATTTCTTAACTGTAGCTCACATTTTAAAATCCATGCACAGTTCTTGACCAAATAGTTCTAAAAACAAACTATAAACGTTTGGAAAAAAAATTAAAAACTACTTGTAAATATTTGTTTTTATTGCTAGAAAATGTTTATTTAGAGTGAACATTATATAAAACCACTATAATTTACAAGCTTATGTTATTATTTCTAGAAATAATGTTTTGGGTACCGTATCCTCTTAACTGTTCTAACTTACCTAATATAATTATTTAGAAACGGCACTGTTTAGGCATTTAAATAAAAGGTTTTTTTTAAAGGAAAAATGAAAAATAGATGAGAAATTGGAGATGCTAAGAGAATTTAGGATTTACACTCTTCTAAAAACCTTTAACGTCTACTAATTCTTCAAAGCCAAAAATTTAAATCATTGCCCGATTTATAATGCCAATAATTAAACATTGCCCAACCATCCCCTATTCATTAAACTTTATTTTTGTTAATAAGTAATGTGTGAAAACGTACTATGTTAAAAAGTTTAGTGCAAGGCTGCATCGGAATCCTGGAACTTTCTTGCTGCCACCACTATTTGGGGGTGAATTCACCAATTGTGTGGTAAAACCATATCATTGATGCACCACAAAAAGTGGTAAATCAACGCTCAAAACAGTGGTGGCTGGTGGCTGCAAGAAAGTTTTTTTATTTATTTTTTAATGGGGCTGCATTATTGGCGGTCAAGCCTTTCGCAGACTCGGCATATTCCCCAGAACTGAGGGTCATTTCTTTGTGGCACCATATAGGCGACTCTCGCTACCAATTTTGACGCCCAGATTACAATTAATCTGAGCTCTCTGTGGATGTTAAAGTATGCCGAGATTTAATTTTGCCGAGAGAACCCAAGCCAAATGGGCCCTCAAGGGATCTTTTACATGCCACATAATCATATGACATGCGCGTCCAAGATTTTCCCATCCAGAAAATCCGACGACTCAGCCGGGGCTCAAACCCGCGATCTTGGGCTTACGAGGCGGACACGTTTAACCTCTCAGCCACTGAGCCGCTGCTGCAAGAAAGTTCAGGATTCCGGTGCAATCTTGTACCAACATTTTTAACTGTGTAGGAAAATTGAATAATTTGCAATTTAATTTATTGTTAATTTTTTTTATTCAATTTTAGTTTCCACAAAATTACCATCTTATCAGAAGACATGTTCGCTGATATGCCCGGGTTAAAAATTTTCCTTTTCGAAGGAAATCTTTTAAGGACTTTACCAGGCAAAGCTTTTACTGAAAACGTGTTACTGAACGTTAGGTTCTTCTTTGTTGGTATGTTTAAGTTCCATCTTTTATATACATTGTTATTTTGATATTATTTATAAAAAAATTACTTATTTAATTAATGTAAAACTCTTTGTTGAGATATCTCAGGTAACTCTTTAAGACGTCCATTCTGTTCAACGTCGAAGAGAAATACGTTCGGCTTCTTAAAAAAACCCACCAAACACTTAAATTGGGCTAAGACCTATTTTCAATCCCTTTTATTAATGGATATAATTAATTATCCATTGAAATCAAATAAAATTCATAAATAATCAATTATAATTAATTAAAATCAACTAATTATCCATCATTTTAATTAATATCCCTTTTATTATTCATGTATTGATTGAAATGTTATTTTTCTAGTGCAAGGTAATTTCACTGTGGGGGGCTGGTTCTGCTACTGTTACAAAGCAATTGCTATAACCTGTAACCTAAGAAGTGGGGTGTAAGGGATAACACAGTACCCTATAGAACAGTGGTTCCCAACCTTTTCTGGACCATCGCCTCGTATTTTAGGTTGATCAACACCCATCGCCCTCTTTTAATTTTCATGTTATGGCTAATCATAATTTGAGTTAAAGTGTAGCTAAACTATAAAACAGTTTTATAACACTTACTAACCGTTTATAAAAGCAACCAAAGAAGCTTTATCCGGTCACTTTCAAATAAAATAGATAAAACATAAAAAACATTTTTAAAGAACAAAAGTAATTAACTAAGATATTTTTACTGGTTTCCAGAAAATTTAAGAGCGTTGAATGTAAAAATTGGCTGGTTTGGTTATGGTTGGCGAATGGGTTTTAACTGTACAAAGGTACAACATTATTTTAATTTTCCCCCTTTGAATACTCATCGCCCCTCAAGTATTTTTTGATCCCTTGATAACACAAATCGCCCACTTGGGGGCGATCGCCCCCAGGTTGGGAACCGCTGCTATAGAAGTTACTTTAAAATAAAAAAGTCACTACTGTTTGATTACGAGCACTCAATTGCACTCAATTGATTTGCAGGTAAGGTTTTCATATCAGGTAATGATATGTTACAATGTTTTTAGAGGTATGATTACTAACTTTACACTTATTAATTAAAGTTTAACTCATTTTTAATATCTGCTCTATTGTGTTACTGCGCTTTTTTTTTGCTGTGGGTGGAAAAATTATATTTTAACTCGTAGGGAACACTTAATATATGACATTAATACTTCCAAAATGCAACTACAAATTTTAATGATATCTATCAATGATAGGTCAAGGTTAAAGAACTTTAGTTTTGGGTACTGTATGACCCAAACTATCTTCGTTTATTTTATAAAAATTTCGGTTACGGGTTAGAAACCTTTTTTTATGTCACTCGTGCGGTTTCCAAAGTGTCCCCAATCCCACTGTCTTCGAAATCCAAGAATAATCGAGCATTTTAAACAATGGACTAGTGTCAAGTGTCATCAGGGTAAAGGCATTAGAGTTGGGGGCGATTGGGAAATGACCAAAACACAATGAGTGTGACTCCGAATAGAGGACTTCTTGAGGAAGTTATTACCAACGACTTGAATAAAATAGACTGAGTATCTAATTGTTTGAAGAAGCGGTTAGGTAGGTCCAACATGAATAGTAAATTTGGCGAGAAAGTGCTTCTATTCTTGGTGATTTATTTCTACTATGGGCACAAAACTTTTTGGTTGAATTTAAAAAAAAAATATCAGTTATATACACTGAGTTTAATATGGTATCTATACAATTAGATGAAATAACTATTATCTTATGCAGAAACTGGAACTATTTCAATATTTTCAGTATTTTGTTTGGGAAACACGCCAATATGTTTCGCCAAACACATGTGACTTGAGTAGTTAGCTATGGTCATGTTCGCCCCATTCAAGTTTGCCAGAGTTCTTTGTCTATTATTAACACGAATGAAATGTTTCTTTTGTGTTATGTACGGAAACCGTGAAAAGCAGTGGAATAATACAGGTAAATGTGAAAAGTGCACTGTGCGTTTGGTGTGAGGTAGTTCAGTTCCAGCGGACTCTAACAGGTATTTTCGATTACATTAAAAAAATTTAATAAATGTATGGCCTTTTCGGTACATATTTATAGCATTTTATTAGTATTTAATGCTATTCAATGAAATAAAAGCTCATTATGCGATTTTCAGATATCCTTTGTAGTTTGCATATTTCATTTCCACAAAAATCAATGGGAATATTTCTTATGACGTTCGCTCTCTAAAATGCGATTTCATTGGTTGTTTCGTTTTCTTTGAAAAAGTGTTAAAAGAGCTCATTGGTTTAAAAAAGAAAAAGGTCACGCGATTTGAACTGCGATGCCATTGGTTGTTTTGTTTTTTGTGGCAAAGTGTTGACACAAGCCCATTAAAATAGACCAATAATAATGAATATTGAAATCAATATAACGTATTAAAAGATATGAATAATAATAATAACAACAGCAGCATAAATAAATTTTAAAATGTAAAATTTCATTAAAGTTTTCAATATACTTTTTGCTGTTCTATATTATTTAAAAATTATCTATGGGAAATTAATATTACTGATTTCTGATTGATAAATTTTTTATTCAACTTGACGATCGTTTGACGGTCAAATTTGTTATATTCCATTTTAATATAAGATGAAAATGGTCTGGGTATCGTTACACTAATTCTAGTCACAAATTTAAAACGTCTTTGCATCCGCCAAAAAAGCCGCCCAATCTAGATAAAAATGGTCTGGGTATTGTTACACTAATTCTAGTCACAAATTTAAAACGTCTTTGCATCCGCCAAAAAAGCCGCCCAATTTAGATAAAAATGGTCTGGGTATCGTTACACTAATTCTAGTCACAAATTTAAAACGTCTTTGCATCCACCAAAAAAGCCGCCCAATTTAGATAAAAATGGTCTGGGTATCGTTACACTAATTCTAGTCACAAATTTAAAACGTCTTTGCATCCGTCAAAAAAGCCGCCCAATTTAGATAAAAATGGTCTGGGTATCGTTACACTAATTCTAGTCACAAATTTAAAACGTCTTTGCATCCGCCAAAAAAGCCGCCCAATATGGTCTGGGTATCGTTACACTAAGTCACAAATTTAAAACGTCTGTGCATCCGCCAAAAAAGCCGCCCAATTTAGATAAAAATGGTCTGGGTATCGTTACACTAATTCTAGTCACAAATTTAAAACGTCTTTGCATCCGCCAAAAAAGCCGCCCAATCTAGATAAAAATGGTATGGGTATCGTTACACTAATTCTAGTCACAAATTTAAAACGTCTTTGCATCCGCCAAAAAAGCCGCCCAATTTAGATAAAAATGGTCTGGGTATCGTTACACTAATTCTAGTCACAAATTTAAAACGTCTTTGCATCCGCCAAAAAAGCCGCCCAATCTAGATAAAAATGGTCTGGGTATCGTTACACTAATTCTAGTCACAAATTTAAAACGTCTTTGCATCCGTAAAAAATCTTATCAAGCTATCCCAAAGCACCACCATGTCTTTTAGTGCATATTTCCATCCTAAGGACTTTTATAATATGTTGATATCAAATCGAATTAACTCTTTTTCTACTGACGAGTGACGGGATACTTATAAGTATCACTTAAAAAGCCGCTCTTTCACTTTTCACTGTTCAATTGGGAGAAATATGGAACTTTTTGATTGACGTGTTCGGATTTTAGCTCATAAGAGTGTGTAAAGGTAAATTAAACTTCCCAAAACTTTTTACTTTTGTTATCTTGCGCCAACTCGTGATGTACTGACGGTATTTTTAAGGACCACTTAAAAGGCTTATATATTACATTTCATTGTTCGTGTGAAGGAAAATATATGGTATATGGAATATGGTGGTCTTTTATTAATGCAGTGTGCGATTTCAACACCTTAAAGACTAAAAAGGTCAAACGTATTCAACAAAATGTCATTGTTAGTCAGTGTAGTTTAGTAATTATAAGTAGAAAGGAGGAAAAAAAAGAAAATAAAATATCAATCGAAGAATAAATCAAATATAAAAGAAAATAAAGAGGCATTTTATGTCCAATTATTTGTTACCCTTTTGTATTCTAATTAATTGCAATAGCTAACACTAAATTACGTTTTATGTAAATTATTTGTCTTTGAATAATTATTCAAAGACAAATAATTTACATTAAAACTTAATTCGGTGCATAAAGGGATAAAGGGTTAAAATATAGCCCCTTCATCCAATTTAATCCAATCTAGTATTTCTGCTTCTAACGAATACACTTTCTGTGCTCTTAATATATTTTCATAATCCATACTTGATACCTGAAAAACGTTTTTGTAGCCCTCTGTGCATTTATTGTTCTTAGACGATATGCACATAGTACTACACTCTTAAAACAAACGAGCGGTTTTAACTCAGTCTGAGTTAATTTCCACTCCTTTCCGTGCCGAAAATGCACTTCTCCGATAGGAGTGAATTTCACTCTTTTTCGGAGTGGGTAAAAGAAATAAAAGAAAACAATCTGCGTCCTACACTCTTAAAACGAGCGGTTTTAACTCAGTCTGAGTTAATTTTCACTCCTTTCCGGTGCCGAAAATGCACTTCTCCTATAGGAGTGAATTTCACTCTTTTGTTTTAAGAGTGTAAGAATTGATTAGTACTATTTTGATAGGAGTACTATTTTGATGTAAGGATACTCTTATTATTTTTAAACAATTTTTCTATGCAAGTCCCAGATACAGACAAGGAAACCTTCAGCCTTTTATGAGGGAGTGGCGAGATATCGCCGACTAAGATATAACTAATTTCCATTGTATATTTCATAACTAACGGTAAATTAGTATGAACATCAATAAACCAGTAGCAACTCAATTTGTGCAAATTAGCAACAAATTAAAGCGAAATATCTAATAGTAATCTAATTGGAATTGGTGTCTGCATATCTAAAAATAGATTGGCCGACTCAAAATCTTTGATTTTTATAGTGTATTTTTCTCCTTTCAGGTAATCCTCTCAATTGCAATTGTGACATGAAATGGATAACTGTACCAGGAAAGATTAGACATTACTTTGCAGGAAAGTGTGCGGAACCAGAAAGCTTTAAAGGAAAACTGCTTGCCTCCTTTAACGAAACGGACTTTAGCTTTTGTGCCTAAGCTATACAGTTTTTATTTTGGGCATAAAGTAGAAAAAATGCCACATGTAACGGAAATATTAAAAATATTGTTTTCTTTTCTTAAGTTTTTCATATTCATGAACTGATAAGTGTAAAAATTTGTTTTTTTTTCAAATTCTGAAATTTTAAATTAATTTTTTATTCAATAGAATTTTTTTTATATATTTCTTATTTTTCCTTGAATACAAAAAGGAGATTTTGAGTTTTCTACACGCATTAAAGGATATTGATTTTTTTTTAAAAATAGGTCTTTATTATTGATATGTCTATATCTCTCAGACTGATAACAAATCAATCCAACAAATTATCAAAATTTCAAAATCATTTTAATCTCTAATTTTTGAGTTGCATAGCCGTTTCCAAAGATGGGAGTGCGTTAAAATTGGTTATCTCATTTATGAACCTGCTCTATATTAACCTCTTAAGACCCGAGCAAAATCCTACACGTATATTCTTAATCTAAACATATTTTTCATACAAATATATGATAAAAAGTATTTTTGCAAAGTAATTAAAAAAATATGTTTAATAGTTACTGAAAAATACACATTTTTTGTGCTATAAATGCAAAAAGAAAGGCAGTATCACTTATTTGTAGTTAAAAGTTTATTTTAACATTGTTTTTAATGTAAAATGCCTTTAAAATTAAACTTTTTGAAAAGTTTGAATAAAAAGTTTAAATTAATTTTTTTAAGAACTCTAATATAGTATTGACCCTCGTTCAACTTCATTTTTTTTATAGAAATAAATGACTGATATCTGTAATCAAAGGCTGAAAACTGATATTTGGATTTTCTTCTATCGGACCAGATCAATTTCGAAACTAATTAACACGTTAATTGTTTGTGGGGTGGTTTTAAAAAATGTCCCCAAATAGGGACGCCAGGTCGCAAGAGTATTAGATTGGCAGATCACGTGACCTCCAATGCTAACGACAGGACGCGCATGGAGACCAGAATAAGAGGGCAATGGGGCCAGTGTTGCCGCCAGTTTTATGAGAAAAATACTACGAAAAAATACCATCTAATTCTAAAATTACAAAAAAAATACTAGATTTAAAGTCGCTAAAAAGATTCCAAAATGCATCTAGTATTTTTACGATATTTTTTTGTAATTTTAGAATTATATGGTATTTTTTCGTAGTATTTTTCTCCTTAAAGTGACAGCAACACTGGCCATTTTGCTCCCTTATTTGGCCTCCATGCGCGTCCCGTCGTTAGCATTGGAGTTCACGTGATCTGCTAATCTAATACTTTAACTATGATATCTATGTGTGGGTTTCGCTCTCTATTTCTTGTTCCCGTAATATTTCTGGTCTGGAGTGTTCAGTATAGTAACGAGTCAATAAGATTAAAATTAACTTAAACCTACCAATTAAAATGCCAATGTCTGGAGTGATCAGTAGGAACGTGCCAATAAGATGAAATCTAACTTAAATCCACCAATATTAAAACGCCAAATAAGATTAACTAACTTTTTTTAAATTTAAAGCTAAAAAAAAAAATGAAAAATAAAAACTGAAATATTGTTCATACACATTTTTATATAATTTTCAGGTATGAAAATAGGCAGTTTTGTTACAGATTTCTTGAAAATTATCCAATCGTTAATGGCTTAAACTAATACAAATGATATAAAATCAACCCCAACAAATGTATCAAAATTTTAATTTCTATTTTTAGAACTATATAGCTCTTTCCAACGATGCAGTTGCAGATTAAAGTGGTTGTGATCCTCGCCATTGCGAACCTACTGTACATCAACAGAATACTTCCCACCATGAGTTCTCCAATTACTTCTATGGCGGGCCTTGTTGGGCTGAACGTGGTTCTCCTGTTCCTGAAAAGGTTTTTTCAAGAACTTTCTGTCATCATTGAAACTTCGTTTATGTTCAGAGATAAGTCGTATCTGTTGTAGCGTGAACATCGAATACTGAGACAACAGAATAAATTTTTGTTTTCATTTCTATACGTATTTTTAAAGTTATTTCGTGTGATGGAATAATAAAGATTTGTTTTAAGTGTTTGTGTTATTTTCATTTTTAAAAAAATTAGACTCTTACTTAAACTTTGCTGTTTAAAAAAATGTAAAAATTTCAATATGGACAAAGGTAAAAGATCATTAAACCCTATACCTATACATGAGTTATTGAGTTTACTTTAAAATGGCAACTATAAGTTCAAGAAACCCAGTTTTACTGAAATTATATTTGATCAAACGTTGTTTTATAACAGTATTTAACAGTAGTATCTCAAAAAATATTTGCACGAAAAATTTAACTGGACCAACTATTTCTGTGTAATAAAAATCCCGAAAACTATTGAAAAGTTGCGAATGATTAATGTATTGTAATTAAAAAAATTTTAAGTTATAGTTTAGTGGAAATGTAGTTTGTTGAGAATGTGTATGGGCCAGATACCGGAGTTGGTCTATTTCCTAGCTTTGCTGCGAAACTGATAAATGTACATAATTACTAGTTGTAGTTGAAAGAATAAATTAGATAGGTGTTAATAGAGGGCAGCACCAAAAATATGATTGTAGGAGTACTGGCGTGCTTTGTGGGCTTTTTTCGGACTGATATTTTAACAAAAAATGCATATTTGAAAAAAAAAGACCTTTTAAAGTAGGGTCAATCATCAAATTTAATAATATCAGTCTTTGCTTAATTTTTTAGAGTTCAAAAATCAATAATACTTTTAATTATTTTTACCGTTAAATGATAAGAAATTGTTAGGTGTGAAACAAAATTCATAGGTTTAAAGCGAATTTTGGGGCCGTCTAAAATCACGGGACCTTTTAGCCTTGGCGATGATCAGGGCCTGAACACAGCGCGAAACGCATTATTCTACAGAAAACCAGCATACCTAGGGTCATGCATACCCTGAGTAATAAAACCAAAGAGAATGAAACCAAACCAAAACTGGTTAGCGTCATAAGAAGCAAAATTACAACTAATCCTTCCCCATGGTTTATTTACTTCTTCGCCTTCAAAACATGTGTTTTGAACTTTCTTGAATTTCTATTTTTTCTTTAAAAAGCTAAAAATACATACATGAGTTTTACGTTAAATCTGTAAATGCTTTGATTTACATAAGTAATAAAGAATTTGATCAGTTCAGTTTTACATTGCTTATTAAAATGGTAAATATATATAATTTTAATGTTGATGTCCAGTTTACAATTAAAATCATATATAATATGTCATATTAAAGTAGATTTAAAAACTGCAGCTGAAAATAATTCGGATATAAATAAATTTCTGAGTTGTAGTTATATACTTAACGGTCAATTGTAATGATGGACAACTTAAAATAGCTTGTCTTATACCCACAATTATAAAAAATGCACATAAATATATTATAAAGTTTCAATTTGCAATAAAATGCTTAAAAATGCTTTGAATTAGCCTAAAAAAGCTATGTTATAACCATTTGCTATACATGGCCAATGAAAATGTCCAAATGCGGTAAACATATTTCGCTTCGAACATATTTCCTAGCTGTGTCCTAACTACGACATCAAGTGCCACAAAGGTAACAAATGCAAAAAAACATGGCGACCGCCAAGGGCGCCAAGCGATGCAATAGCTTGGAGGCTGACTCTGCCAAGTCGTCAAGTTTTGTTGCCTTTGTGGCGTAGTCAGGACACAGCCATACAACTCGATAGGTAATACCAAGGCTTAACTGTAAAGGCTTTGACGAACGCAATTTTTTAAATAAAAATTCAGCAAGTTGAAATAATAACATACCACAGTTTATGTAAGTTTATTCTTGTTGCCGAATTGCAGCAGAAAACTTCCAATTTTATCTTTATGACTGAAAATTGCAATCATAATATTTGGAATTTGGAAATGAACTTCATTAGTTGCGTGGTTCCTTGATTTGAAGAGCTTAGTGGAAGAATGTGCTAAGTGACATTTCGGAAAAAAATTATATCTATTTAAGTCAATGAACTTGTTAGTCCCTCCTTTAAAGATAACAAGCTTCCCCTTTTTTATGAACTTTAAGTAAAGTATATATTTTACCTTTTTTTTGTGAGTGCCGCTTTTAACGTAAGTGCAAACAAAAATCTTCAAAGCTTATTTTCTCGTTTTCAAATTTTTGTCACTTAGCATGTTCTTCCACTAAGCTCTTCATTTGTTTGAAAAAAAATTGTGGAAAAACTTTGATTTTTATAACTATCTCTTATTCACAGAAAATTATAAAAATCTTTTAAATAATCAACTTAATTCAAATTTTTTTTGCAGCATCAACTTTATGTGCTGTTTGAGCATGCATGTGGATATGCTCTATTTAGGACAACCGAATTCGAGGAAATTGCCTTATTTTTGCCACAAGTTCGGAAAAGTATTCTAGACATTAGCAAATTCCGGAGCATCGTTTTTCTGAAAGGCTTTCATCTTTTTCAAAATGGAAGTGAAGCACTTGAAAATATGAATTGTATAGCCAAAGGTAAAAGATTTCAGAAACTTTTATTTTGTTTTGACTAATATGGGTTTATTTGAGAAATATTGGTCTTTTCTCAATAGTCTAATTAAAGTTCTCCAAGTCTAATTAAAATTAGTCGTACATAGTCAAAATGTAGCTTCTGCTGTATTCTTGTCAAAAGTAAAAATAACTGCTACCTAATGGCCTAACTTGTTGGCAACATTTACGTTAAGAGGACTGTCAGTCCCATAGAGCTAATGCATTAGTTTTGAAATCACAACTTTTGCAAAAGAATTGCTTTGCCCTGTTATCACATTTTCACCAGGTATGGGAATCATCATAACGTAAATTTAAAACAAAATTGAAAAGAAAATAACATCCGGTTATTTAATTATTAATTTATAAAGTTTTAAAATAGTGTCGCCATCTGCCGGAATTTTTGGCATTTTAAAACTTCAAAAATATGTAATTAAATAACTAGATAACATGTTCGTTTCAAATTTGTTTCATTTCGATGTTATGTTGATTCACATACCTGGGGAAAAAGGGCTAACATGGCAAAGCAATACTTCGGCGGAAGTTGTGATTCCAAAACAAATGCATTAGCTCAATGGGACTGACAGTCCCTCTTAAAAGTGCCAAAACGTTAGTTTTTGTGAAATTTTTGTATGGTTGCAGGCTGCACTTTTTTTGGGTGGGGGTTGAGCACCTCTCATTGTATCCTCACAATTGAATCTTCAATTCTTATTCACTCTTGTTCATAAATTTCTTTTGATCAAGAAATTCGTAATTTTTGATCCTGAAATATTTTTCCTATATTAAACATAATATTAGAAAAATAAATGTATAGTTTACATAAATTTTAACAAAACAGTTCTAGAAAACTTGTTTGAAATATATAGATAAAAAAATATATATACAAGTTTCCATTTGGTTTTATAGTGATTTAACGATTATTATTATTTAAAAAAAAAATAATTGCAAAGAAAAAGTTTTGCTTGAAACATTTTGGTTTCTACAAGTGTTATATTTTTAGTTTTTAAAGTTTTTAAGAAATCTTCTAAATTTGAGTTTTTGAAAAGAACCAAGGGCCACAATAAAATCTTCAAAGGTCCACAGATTGCTATTAGAAGGCATAACTGCTGTATTTCCCCCATGTGCAAAATTATCTTTTTTTATGTATAGATATGTTTTTTTTGTCTAACAAGTTTGTTTTTTTCTGAAAATTTCAGGTGAACTTCACCTGGACCTTCGTTTGTTTTTGGAGAGCAATGTCCCCAAATCCAAGAAATCAACTCAATCAATACTTCTGGGTGTTGCAGATCAACGTTTGGGATCTAGTATATCTGACGCACTGGGTATTGCATGTTCTACCTCTGGGACTGTTTCGGAAGTTATTAGAGGTAGTGTGTGCAATGTTTGAATCGAAAACATGTGTAAATTTTATCAATCACTTTAACCTTTTTATTAGAATAACATAGTGTTTGATTTAGATTTCTAATTGTTTTGAAATGTTTTGCGTCATGTTCAATTTTAATCTATTAGTATAACCTAGTGTTAGGCGCAGTACAGCCTTTGATGCCCTTGCGAAATAAAACCTAAACATCCATCCCTCCATGAATAGAAAATAAATGATGTTTAACACAATAACAACTATTTAAAAGGAGCTCAATAAATCAACTTTATTTTGATGAAATTAACTGATTTTGATATTTTTATTATGGAAGTTTTGGATCTCACTGTAAAGTCTGTACTGAACTTCCTAATCGGTAATTTCAGTCTTCAAGAAAATGTACTGTTACACAATATTAGGACTCTACTAATGTCCTTTTTTTCCCGATAAGCTGATTGTTAAACAATTAAAAATAACTAGACAGAACTACGGTTATGCTGAAAACAAGCAGGTATTTCAAGTTATAATCATAGCATGTCTTGACGAACACTATGTTATGATCTAATTCAGTGCAAATAAAAATGTATAAAGTTTGAGTTTAAGAAATTGTTTTCCCCATCGTAAACATCCAGCATATAAATGTTTTTCAATGTCGATGGACCGATTTTTCTCTAAATCGAAATTGTCCATTGCTGGCTAATTTCTTAAACAATGGGCACTGATGTATCAGTTGAGCCCTACAAAATATTTACCGGAATATATTAAACTTTTCCAAAAATGCATAATTATGGATTAAGAAAGAATGTTGCAATGTATTGTATTTTTTTCTTATTTGTTCTTGAAAATTATTGGTTGGTTTCAGTAAAACACCTGTTCTGCTCAAAATCAAAGAGCATAGTGGAAAAACGTGCTATGTGACATTTTTGAAAAAAATTAACATTTTTGTGTCAATGAACATATTACTAACTTCTTTAAAGATAACAAGATTCCCCCCTTTTAATAAACTTTAAGTTAAGTCTATTTTTACCTTTTTTTAAGTGCCGGTTTTAATGTATATCAGTGCAAACGAAAAATCTCTCGTTTTCACCTTTTTGTCATTTACCACGTTCTTCCTTAAAGCTTTTCAATTGTGTTAGGATAGATGCAATTGATAATTTTTTTTAAACATATTTATTAATAGTATCCTACATATTATTTTCATATCCTACATATTAGCTTTTCAATTGTGTTAGGATAGATGCAATTGATAATTTTTTTTAAACATATTTATTAATAGTATCCTACATATTATTTTCATATCCTACATATTAGCTTTCAATTGTGTTAGGATAGATGCAATTGATATTTTTTTTAAACATATTTATTAATAGTATCTACATATATTTTCATATCCTACATATTAGCTTTTCAATTGTGTTAGGATAGATGCAATTGATAATTTTTTTAAACATATTTATTAATAGTATCCTACATATTATTTTCATATCCTACATATTAGCTTTTCAATTGTGTTAGGATAGATGCAATTGATAATTTTTTTAAACATATTTATAATGTATCCACAATATTATATCTACATATTAGCTTCAATTGTTGGATAGATGCAATTGAAATTTTTTAAACATATTTATTAATAGTATCCTACATATTATTACAGGTATCAGGCACCACTTTCCTAAATTAATAAAAGGCTACAAAGACCAAAACATTCTCATTAAATCCCAGCAGGCATTGAGTCACCAATTTTCCAGAGCAAAGATTACAAACTTTGATGCCAAGAGGTCCGATTGTATGGTCACTGAGACAATCACTATGCTGGATCAATTAGGAAAGGATATTACTTCTCTTGCATTGCGAGTCAGGTATGCATGTTTAAATATTTTTTTACTTCTCACTTTTTTCCAGGAATTGGAGCAACATGTTACTTGTAAGTTACTTTTTTCAGGTAACGGTGCTTGAACTTTTAGAAAGTAACTGTAATTATAACTTGGTTACATTTAGCGGTAAGAAAGTAAAATTTTTTTAAAAACGTTTCCGTTACTTCTCGCGCTGCTCTTCATGGATATTTTCGGCATTCGGCTTAAATTTTATTGTTCAAGATTTAACTTTTTACAATTATGAATATTCATTTGTAACTTTTTCCGATTGTCCTTATTTCTTTATTCTTGGTTCTCTATGCAAAACTGTAAGATTATTGATTATTTGTTGATTAACTACAATATTATTGATTTTTATTTAAAAGAATTATTCTAGACTACATATTTGTATTTATTTTAAGATAATTATGATTAATTTTGATTAATATTAATTTATATTAATTTTTTATTATAAGATTATTTATGTGTGGAATCATCATCCTCAAATGCAGGAGACAGTACAGTCTTGCATTGATAGCATGCCACACATAATTAAAGCTTTGATAGCGGTTAAAGGTGGCTCAACTAAATATTGAATTTTACTAACATTTTAATTTTTCTTATAACTTGAAATTTCTAAAAGTAACTGTGATTAGTTTCTTTTCTTATTAATGACTGTAACATTTACTTTTGTAATTAAGTAACTATAACAGTAACAGAGTTATTTTAAAGTACCTATCCGGTCTCTGCTTTTTCTATCTCCACAGGGCTTTTTTTTGGCCAGATTAAGCCTTTTGCTGGATCAGCATATTCTTAAGAACTGATATTTTGTGTAGCACCATCTAGATGACTCTTGCTACTAAATACGCCATTCAGATTAGAATTAACCTCAGCTCTCTGAGGTTTTTTATTTCTTACTTAAAGTTCTGAGAAGTTCAGGTCATTGTAAAAATATACTGTTCATAATATGGTCATTAAGAGTCAGACTTAGAAATTGCTTAAATTGCTATTTTTATAAACCTTGTATTAAGGACTTAAAATGCAAAGCTTCTTGTTTGTCTTAAACTCAGTGCCAAAGTCTGATATTAGACAATATAATAAAAAGAAAAACAAAGAATTTTCAACTTAAGTTTTTTAAGCATCGAATAGATTTTAATAAAATAAAACATATATTTAAAAAATAATTTTATAATTGCATGCATATTTCCGTTCATTTTATAAGTAACACAAATGTTAAAATCCATGCAATCTATATCTCAATTTTTGTACCATTAAGAGAGTCGTCCATATATGCTTGTTGTATTCTGATGCATGATATTTGAAACCGCTGGTCAAAGTGTGTCCAAACAAACACATGTTTCTTCGCAAAACGACCCACTTTAGACTGGAACTAATTTGTTTATTTTTGAAATTATGGTTCTTAAATGGTACTTAATTTTCATTAAAGAGTAATTTGTGCTAACTTTAAGTACTTTGTTCTTTGCAGAGAATGGTATTCCTTTCATTTCCCAGAGCTCATCAAAATTGTTCCTGACACAGAAACCTACATAAAATGTGTGAGTGCAATTGGAGATAGACAAAACCTATCCGAAGACATTGAAGATACTTTGCACTTGCTTCTGCAGGATTCAGAAAAAGTACGGAAAATTCTGGAGGCAAACCACAGTTCCATGGGTAATGTCAATACTTGCTGTTATTCAAACATATTATTTATTATAAATATATATCAAATAGTATAGGTCTCATTGAGTGTTATAGTAATTATATTTATATATTATATATATATATTATATATATATATATATATATATATATATATATATATATATATATATATATATTATATATATATATATATATATATATATATATATATATATATATATATATATATATATTATATATATATATTATATATATATATATATATATATATATATATATATATATTATATATATATATATATATATTACGAATGTTTTTTGCTCCTATGCAGGAATGGAAATAGCAGAAGAAGATGTAACTAACATTGAAAGTTTCATCGAACAGATAAATTCCCTGATAAAGCGTCGGGATGAGATGAAGAAATATCTCAAGTTAAAGATGCAAAAAGTGGCTCCCAACCTTTCTGCTCTAATTGGGGAGAAAGTGAGTTTTTTTTATCATTTCATTTCAATGAATTAAACAGTAAATGCAAATTGTCTCGATACCAAATTTGTGAAAGTTAATAGTTCAGTTCTTTTGATGTAGATATTGAGTTTAAAGCCAGATCGTCGTTAAAAGTGAGATTTTGTTTAACGAAACTTTGCTCAACCTACATTCAAAGTTCACTTTAATTATTTGAAATTCCAAATTTCATACTTATAAAAAAAATCTGAAGTTAACGCCACCTTAATTTTTGTCATTAAACGATTTATTTTTAAGTATTTAATTTAGTTATCCAACCGTAACAGTTTTTATTACAAAACACACCTTAGTCTAGAAAAGGAATTATGGGAACAATAAAAGGTTAAAAGTTTGAGCTTAAATGAGTTTATATTTATCCACTTCATAGTGATACTTATTGTACCTCTTCTGTAAATTAAAAAAAAATAATATATTTGATCTGTTTTAATAGTATTTTTTTAATAAATATTTGTGTAATTTGCATGTATTTAGAATACAAAATTTATGTATTACCCTAATTTGTTTTTAAAATGACCTTTTATGTTCCTTAATTTTTTTTAACTATTCTTTTAAGATGTTTAATCTTAATTAAACATCTTTTAACTAATAATTCAAAGTAAGATATGAATTGTCTATTCTTTACATTTAACAAATATTTGTCAGGCATCTTGTGTTATCTGCAATGGGCAGGTAAACTGCAGTAACCGCAACAATGTATTGGACCATTAAAACTCTAACATAAGCTTCAGTATTCTTTCTTATACAGTCCCTGGACAAATTATTAGACGCACTGTATTTTTTTTCTCAGTAATTTTATGTTTCTTAAATGAATGCAATAATGGTATATTTGAACTACAATACGTATTATTGATTTTTATTTAAAAGAATTGTTCTAGACTACACATTTGTATTTATTTAAGATAATTATGATTAATTTTGATTAATATTAATTTATATTAATTATTTATGAGTGGAATCATCATCCTCAAATGCAGGAGACAGTACAGTGTTGCATTGATAGCATGCCGCACAGAATTAAAGCTTTGGTAGCGGCTAAAGGTGGCTCAACTAAATATTGACTTTTACTAACATTAATTTCACTTTTTTAAAAACTTAATAAACTTATGCTTTTTTAAATTAATGCTGGTTTATTTATGTCAAATAAATCGATAATTGATTGGATAATATAAAAAACAAATCAATTTAAAATAATAAAACGGTACAATATCACCCAGTAATTAATATTTTACATGAAATCTTGCAGTGCGTCTAATAATTTGTCCAGGGACTATAGGTTAGAGTCATTGAGTGTTTGCAACAATGGTTCAATTCATGAGTCTAGATACTGCAGTTTACCTGCCTACTGGCAGTTATAAGTACAGATATTCATTAAATCACTGCATATTATATAAGCTTGTTAAAATCTATTAAAAACTTGTATTATAAACTTTAATTATTACTTTTTTTTTGTAAAACTATGTTATTAGTTGGCAACTTAATATTTGTTTGATTGTTTATTTGAATGTTATTTTTTTAATCTGTTTTATAATGCTGTAAATACTTTTTTTCAAGTTAATTTACTTACTTTAAGGTTGGTGCTCGCCTAATTTCACAAGCTGGAAGCTTAAATAACTTGGCCAAATTTCCTGCTTCTACAGTTCAAATTTTAGGGGCTGAAAAGAGTTTATTTAGGTACCTAAAGGTTTTCCTTTCATATATAAATTGTTTGGTACTTTTTAAGTTAAGTTTCAATCTGTTGACTATTAATATTTATCTTTAAATTTATATTTTATACTATTTATGATGGTTGGTTGAGTGGTTGATATACCTTTTTATCCAATGCTAATATTAAAATAGTTATTTTCTGGACTTTTTTAGGGGTATGAAAATGAAAGGCAAAAAAGTTCCAAAATTTGGATCTCTGGACCAATCAAGTTTTATTGGGAAAGTTGGGAAAACGTCTCAAGGTCGTATGGCTAGGTACTTAGCCCATAAATGCTCCCTAGCATCCAGAATCGATTGCTTTAGCAGTAAGTAATGTATCTCTTTCTATCAGGGTTGTTATGTTTAAAACATTTTGTTTAAAACAATTGTTTTAAACATGTTTAAAACATAGTAATAAAAAACATGTTTAAAACAATTAAAAAAAACCCCGATTTATGCTAATTATCAATGTGGTATATAATTTTAGTTAATTAAAATAATACCAAACATAAACTATTGCATTATTAGTTTATAAATTCTTCTATTAGCTCATCTGATTTAATCAAAGGAAGACACTGAATCGCCAGATAATCGAAGGATTTCTTGTATTCTATGATTCTTCGACAAAGAACGATGCAAGGCATATTCCTAAAATTATTGGGGTTAGAAGTAAATATAGAAGACCAAAACGCAAAAAGAACAGTGTTTTTTTAAAACTCATACAACTTGTTCAATAACCAAAATTTAATAGTTTAAAAAAAAACATGTTTTAAACAAAAAAACATGTTTAAAACAAAAAAATGTGTTTTTTTTTGTTTAAAAAAAAACCCATGTTTTTCCAAACCCTGCTTTCTATAGTCCTTCTGATTACAATGCAAGCTTCAAAGGCACTTTCTTCCTGTAGCCCCTCATGTGGTTTTCCAGGAAATGGCGTGAGCGTCAAATTGTTCTAAACCCCCTACCTTGTTTGAGGCTCTGCTGTGAGGTTAATCGCGATTGCTTTTCAAGCCCAAGTAGAGTGTGGAAAACGAAAACAGCGACATCTTGGAAAACCTCACAAAGGTCTAGGGCAGGGGTTCCCAACCGGTGGTACGCAGGAAAATTTCAGGTGGTACGCGTGAGTAATGTGAGTAAAATGATGTTATAAATAGCTTCGGTACGCTTGATGAACAGTGAGCACTCAAGAATATTACTCACTATTCATAAACATTTACATTGAGAAATCTTTAATTAACTTCTGGATCTGATGTAAAACCTAGTACCCTTTGAACTTCCGGCAAACTCTGCTATTTTAATGTCATTTGTTACGAGTTACTTGTGTGAGAGTGGGTTTTCTGAACTCTTGTACATAAAAAAAAATAAACATAGATGCAGAATAAGCGTTGAGGAGGACTTAAGAGTGAAGATAAGTTCCATTACTCCTGATGTTGATATTTTAATAACAAGCAAACAACAATCAAGTTTTGCACTAAAGTCTGTAAAAGTATGTTTTGTATGATGATTAATTTTTTGCTGTGTTTGTACTATTTTTTTATTTGTAAATTGTATGTATTTAGACTTATGGGTAATATAATTATTATGTTTATTAAACACCGCTATATTTAGGTCTGGTGGTACGCCAAAATTTCTCAAAATGTCAAGTGGTACGCAGGTGCAAAAAGGTTGGGAACCTCTGGTCTAGGGGAAGAAAGTGCTTTCAAAGATTTCAATGTTCAATCGGAAGGACTTAAAATGAACTTATTCTTGTTTTTTTCCGTTGATTGGCTTATTATAATTGTATAAAGATCTAATTCCTCAGTATCATTCCCCATATTTAACAAGTCACATTTTAGTTTATAATAAGGTTAGGATTGCAATACTTTTATAAAATAAACTGATTGGATTTTGGTCTCTACAAAAATTTTATATTATATGAATTGATATTAGGTTTTTGTGTTAAGTGAAAAGCTACTATATGGATTCTCCCTGGTTATTATTTTTTAGAAAAAATATGTTTGGAATGTCAAAGTTCATGTTATAAATCTTAAAGAATTTATAAATAGTTAGGCTGGATGTTTAGTTTATTTGGCATTCATTTACCAATAATGGTAGTGCAGTGTTGAATATTTTATACAAATTTTAAATCTGCTTATTCCTATTAATAAAACATGGAAACTAAGTCAACTCATCATCCTCTATTTACATACTTCTAAACAGCAGACTTAAAAAAAAAAAAAAATCCTTTTAATGATTAATTTTTTTTGTAAAAATGCCCGAATAAAATAGTCTTCCATGCAATTCTGCAATGATTTTGTATCTGCATTATGTAAGTTAATAATGTATATTATTTTAGAAATATCATCTGATAAACATGGGTTATGTTTAAAGCAATTAGTAGAAGATCGTCAGAAAGTTCTACAAATGAGAGCCAACAGGTATGCAAATCAAAAGTTGAAAAAAATTATTAAATAGTTTTATTTTTAAGTTTATTAATTTATCAGTTTTTTTTTTAAATTTCAGCTCCTCAATGCTAACATATTTAATATTGTAATTTGTTAATAGTGTTAAAATTAATTCTGGTTAATAGTTGGAATGGTTATCAAAACAATTTTGTAAGCTAAACTAAGTTAAACTGTAATTCTGTTAATAAAATTATGGTGTTTAATTATTTGTTGAGTCAAAAATGGGTTTTGAATTCTCTGGGTACATGTTTATTATATTCTGATTTAAAATGTTCTTTCTTGTTATAAATATATAATTTAAATAAATATTTTATTTCAAAGTTTTTATAAATATAATTATTTGTATATAAAACTAAATATATAATACTTTGTATATAATTGTTTTATAAATATAATTAATATTACTGTATCTTCCAGGATTACGAAAGTGAGTTAAAAAATTCTCCAAGACAAACACTAGATCATTCATTTTCAAATCATGCATTTTTACGATCTGTGCATATTGTAAATACTTCAAGTTGAAATAAAAGTTACTTTATTCCACCTGCATATCTAATTTTTTTCTTTATCAAACTAATATTTTTTTTATATATTTAAAAAAAATAGTTTAAGGAACCTCCAAATCTTAAGTATAGTATAGAGTTAAATTTTTAGACTGACCAGGCCTTGCATTTTGAATTCCATAGGAAAATCAAAATAAAAAAGATTAAATATATATAATAACCTACTTTACCTAGTATTTTAAATAGTTTTATTATGCTATAACTATCTAACACATTGGACAATAAGGCATTATTATATTAAACATAACTTATATGATATTCTTCATAGAAAACTTATCACAAATATCTAGAACAATACAATTTCTTTCATTAAAAAAATAAACTAAAAGTTTTTGCCTATAAAAAAACATTTAAATTTGAAATTTAATAAAATGGTTGCAAACGGGTATTTAATGCTTAAAAATAATGTAAAGGATATATTGGGGACATCTCTTACAATTTTGTTCATATAAATATGTGCATAGTTAAATGATTTAATTAGTAATAAAAATTTTCTTTGTTGTGTTTCGTGAAGTGCAGTGAATGTTCCTTTTTAATATGTTATAGTATTTTTTTAAAACTATGCAACAAAGGGATGTGCCATTTTTTTTATTACATTGTTTTGTCTCCATCTGTCCCCTGTACTTTTTTTAAAAACTCAATGTGCTTATTTTAACATTGAAGAAGTTTTAAAATTAAGAAAAGGAGCAAGAATTTGATGTAATATATTGAACAACTGTTGGATCACTTTAAAGACATTAAAGTCACTTAAAACATGATAATAAATAAACACTTGTGTTAATTCTGAAGTGTGTTTATGGGTAATTCTACCATAATTTTAAATTTTATGTCCCTTGGGAATAACCTTTGAAAAAATTAATATTTCTTTTCGATTTTTTCTTATTATACTAATAGACTTATGTAATTGCAAAATGGAATTTTAAAGCAAAGAAACCCCCAAAAATTTTTAAGACGCAATTCAATGAAGATCCTTACCGTCACATGCCCCGAATGTCAAATTTTTAATTTAGTGCTCAAACTAACACATTTTTGAGCTAAAAATTACATTCATTTGGATTTTAAATTGAACTAATACTCTATTTTAACAAATTCCTTCCATAAAATTTTGGCTTTTAATATTTATAATGTGTATTTCTCTTTTCCTAACTTTGTCCCTGGGTTTTGGACCACATTGCTAAAGTGGTGAAGAGAGGCACTGGATGTAGCTACAGTGATTCTTTAATCATGAAAACTGTAATTGCAGAAAACTCACATTTCAGTTAGTAACCGCATTTTTTTGCTATACTTCCCTATAATTCTATAAGTCTGATCTCAAAGTTAAAACCCCCCAGTAAAATAGCTGCGTGGCTTTATGGCTTTCCTTACAGTTTCCTAGGTTAAGGTTAATTTTGCGATTTTAAATTTAATAATTTTAATTTTTTCCTTGAATAATTTTGAATTAATTTGTTTTATGGAGTTTTTTTTTTATAATAAGTGAGTAAATAAAAATCGAATTTTATTAACTGAGTTAGTTTCAACGCAAAAAAAGACAGAAATCATCGTGAATTTCCTTACCTCCGTTCTGACTTCCGTTCCTTACCATCACAATGATCTAGGGATGGAAAACTGAAACGGTTTTAAAACTAACCGGTTTGTTCGGACTTCGGTTTCATTGAAAATTAGTTATTTTCATAAGGCCAGTTTAAACCGGTTTCTTTTATACCGGTTTTAAAAAAAAATTGCCATCCCTAATTAAAAAAAAATTTCAAATTAGCCTTGCTGAACTTTTTTTTGTAATTCTAGAACCCTTAAAAACCTTTTTAC
Source organism: Oedothorax gibbosus (assembly GCA_019343175.1). Classification (NCBI taxonomy): domain Eukaryota; kingdom Metazoa; phylum Arthropoda; class Arachnida; order Araneae; family Linyphiidae; genus Oedothorax; species Oedothorax gibbosus. The sequence continues at coordinate 11,982,989 of CM033279.1, forward strand.
AAACATTTAAAGTAATTTTGAAAAAAATAATTTCACAAGTTTTTTAATACCTGAAATTAAAATTATGGTAGAACTGCCCTTATATTTGATCCTTTACATACTTTTATTGTTAGTCAGATTTTACAACTCTAGTATCATATGAAGTATCACAACTCTGAAATCTATGCAATGTCTTTATTTATTGTTATTTTTGTAATTTGGATCATAAATCCTTATTTTTGAAATTCTTGTCCTATTTGTTATAAAAATAAATGTTTACATTTACAAACTGGTATGGCAGGTTATATAAATTCATCGAACAGATGTAGTGTACGTCAAGATAGATAAAAATAATACATTCATCTCATTATCAATTGACTATTGACAGCACCGGTTCATTTATCAGTTATTGCAGTATTTACTTTTCATCCTTCAATTTGTTTATAGATTACATGTGTCAAAAATTAGGATATTAAATTTGTGGAAACACAACCATTTTAGAAAGTGTAAAATAGTCTCAGAGTTTTTTTTCAGAGTCAATTGCTGCTTTTTGTTTTAATACAACTATAGGTACGTATTTTTAAATTGAAATTTATGAGTATTTTAAATGAATTTTTTGTAATAATTTGCTTGATACCGTCGAAGCGGGTATCTTTTGCCATGGAGGGTAATTTTGGTCCACTCGTCGGAAAAAGATTTGTTTCTTAATTTCTCTTCATAAAATGATCCCATCTTAAATTGTTTTACATTTTTGGAAAGGTGGAAACATTGCCTTTCATTTTATGTAAAAAAATATCATTCTAATTTTGGCAATAGTACAAATGACGTTTATATTCTTACGAGCATTTAATGACAAAAACCTATTTCTTCCAACTTTTGTCTGAAACACCTAAAAATATCGAAAATAGCTAAATAAAACACTATACTATTATTTTATTTATGGGGATGAATATTACACCATTTGTTTCAATCTAAGTAGAATACTTTTTATGCTATATTTAATTATTGGTCACTGGCGTCACTGGAAAACTTTTGCTGATGAATGCGGGTAACTTTGGTCCAAGATGTACGGATTTCTTTATGGAACTTTGCATTTTCAACAATGTATGTAAAAGTGTATTCTGTATAAATATTTTTGAAGAAGTCTTACTTTTATGATTACCCATTTTCGAGATGATTTTTTAAAAAAATTAAACGATTTTAAACGTTAAAAAATATAAAAATAAAATGCAAGAAACGTACAACATTCAAAATAGCTAGTGTCGAAATGTAAACATTTTCAAATTCCTAATTACGAATATATTATTTTCTTCCTTTTATAATAAATCGTTTGCTTTTTATAAAGACATTTGTTATTAAATATTTCTTCCAAAAATAAGTTATTTTCCCTTATTAAAATTGAAGTTTACTTTTCTATTACGCGACAATCAATACTGGTATTCATAGTGTAATGTCATTCTACGATGCACTGCAATGTAAATGTTAAGTTATATACCATTTTTAATAACTATGTATCTTATAACTTTATTAATTTTTATGTTTAAGCATTTTACTATTACTATTTAATTCGGTAACACTGCCATTAAGGATGTTAAAAAGTATGTTTCTTATGTATTTCATGCTATGAAAGTTACACGCCCAGATCCTAACCATGTCCTAATTTTTTAAACTAACAATTTTTTTTTTAATTTATAAAATTTAACAAAAATGCTTGGAAATTATTCCTAAAAGTACAATACTTAGTATGCATAATGATTTTTAAGTGTTTAAATCGTTTTTGTAGTTTAATTTTTCTTCTTTTGTAAAAAAACCTATGATTTTGAACCAAAGTTACTCGCACTGATGGTATTATGAAACATTTGATACGAAATATAATTAAAGCGCATGATGTATTTTTTTAAAAACAAAAGTAGTTGCATATGTAAAATTATAGTAGTAATTTAAGTATAGTAATTTGCTGTACAAAATATTTAACCTTCGTAGTTTTCCTTTAATTTTAATTAAATGGAACCATATGTCATACCAAGTTTCAAATGTTCGCACATTAAAAAAACAAAATTTTGTCTCTTAAACTTAACTGTATTTTAAAAGTTTGTGTACAACTTGATATATTATTATTTATAATCCTGAATGGGGTGTAATTAAAGCTATTGTCCCTCCCCCACAAAAAAATAATGGTAAATAGCATTGTTTTATTAATTTTTATTTGTAATTTATCTCAAATATTAAAGATTTTAGAACTTATTGTATTTACTAACAAATTTGTTTTTAAAACAAGGAATAATTACGATACAATTTAATTCGTAATTTTAAAGATAAAAAGTTGTTATTTTTGTATTGATAATAACATAAAACACAATCATGATGATTACATATGTCTGGATAAAAAAAAATACAAGAATGACTTTTTTCTGCATAATAGATAGAATATGTTGGTTTTTATGCAATAAAAGAGTTTAAATCCCCCCCCCCCCCACAAAAAAAATATATTAAATATAATTTTATATATATATTATATTTATTATATATTATTAAAATATATAAAATTATTTATAAATATATTTATATATATAATATATATATATTATATAATATATATATTATATATATATATATATATATATATAATTATATATATATAATAATATAATATAATATATAATATAATAATATATATATATAAATATTGGGTGTACAATAAAATATTTATAAACTCATTTTTCAAAATTCTATTTCCGTATATTTTTGTCCTTTATGTAGGATTGAACATGTGGTCAAACATCGTTTGCAGAAGTTTTTTTCTAAGCTGCATGGTTCTCATCGGTTAGTATAAATAATTTGAATTTATTGGTTTCGAGGTACTAAATCTCAGTTTTATGCTTGAATTTTGTAAATGTGGTCCTGTCAAATATAATAATTCCACTACCAGAATATTTTAAGCAGAAATGTTCCTTTTGAAATCCATTTATTTATAAATATTTTTTGCTGACACGCCAAAACGGCATTAAAAAATTTAAGCGATAACATATGATAAAATGTGGTTTAACATTTAAAAAAGAATAAATGGTGTGTAGGAGGAACAACGAATGTGCAAGTTTATTTTCAATCAGAAACATTCATCTTCCTTTTTGATATTTTCTTATGTCTATCTGCATTAAGCTTTAAGTTTTTTCAGAACAAAAAGCGCCAAGTCATCGATAGATTTAGTGATAGTTTACAAGGCAAAATAGTTGACCATAATTTTCGATAACACTGGCTTCATAAGGGTAGCCCATAATAATCTTTATGGGTTATACTTATCCCCAACCCATGACCTCATATCTCATTTTCGATTTTTGTTTAACAAATAAAATCACTTAGATCAACATGGGGCAGTATGTGCATACCATAAAGCTTATTATGGGCTGCGCGATTATTGATCTGTATATTATGTCACATTGTAACTGTATATTATGTTGAACTGTAAAATTATGTCATTGTCAATTTGATATCATCCTGCCGCAAGAATTTTTACTGTTTCCTTATTTTGAATAATTTCTCTGGAGAGATATGTAAGTTAGACATCATTGGAAATGGACTTGTGTAGGATAAGCCCTATGTGGGCTGTTGTGGTTTGACCAAAAGTAAAGGTGATCGTTTCTTCCTGGGCCCCATATGGATAGTGCTCACACTAACCATGTGAGCCCATATAGGTATCATATTTGTGTACTACATGGGTTATCTTCTGTTGATCTGTGACTCAGAAAATGTGTCAAAGAATATGATACAATTTGTGGCGGTTCACCACACGCGTAACCTCAAAATAACATCCACGTTAGATAGGGTTGAAACTACTGCTTTACCACCGGTCCTCTAGATTATAACAGTTATTGTAGTATAAAAGCCGAAGTAACTCATCTCCACCGTGAAGATCCTTTTGGTGGACTATGGGTTGCAGAGGAAGCTACAAATTCATTAAATTTTATAGCGTTTGAATTACAGGATTGTCCTTCGCCACCGATGACCCATTTACCACAGAAGAATACGACGAGAAGCTCACCAGCTTCATCCGCGAGATCCTGGAAAATTTCCGGGATCAGATGCCGGAGGGGATCCCGGACATCGGCATCCCCCCCATCGACCCCTTAGTCATCCCTGACATCAGTGAAGACATCAAGGAAGCTGTGGCACAGCTGGTTTTACGCATGCGCAACATCTCCATCGAAGGCATCTCGCAGTTCGAGATACAGACACTGAAGGCGGATCTGGAAAAGGGCTTCGCCAACTTCAGCATTTCCTTGCCTGTCTTGGAGGCGGAAGGGTATTGCTACATGAATGGGAAGGTCTTAGGGATTTTCCCTATCACCAGTGACGGGCCGTTCTTTATCAAGGTGTCAGAAGTAGGTATTTTCAAAGTCACTTAATCAAAATCGACTTGTTCTAGAACGTACCCAATACCGTTGGAAATTTTGTGCTTAGTTTCACCATAATAACTAGTCACTAGTAGCTGCAATATGGCTTGGGTGGTGAGACGGTTCACCATTTTTTTTTGGTATTCGGTGGAACCATTTTTCAGGTTTTTTATATACAAAAACATGAGAAATGGTTCAACCGAATACCAGAAATATAGTGAACGTTTCACCACACAGCCATTGCAACTACTAGGAACCACATTTTTGATGAAACAAAAGCACTAAATTTTTAACAGTGAAGTTAAACTTCACGCTGAATATTTTTGTTAATTAGAAACAAATATCACACGGTACAATGTAATACATAATTAAATGATATCGAATTAAATATGCCAGTTACTTTATATGCACAAACCGCATTACAATTGTAGAATCGTATAGGTCGTATCGCAATTAAATCATTCAGACACAAGCGTAACGGTTTATTTTTAAACCAACTTTTATTATTCTAAAGTCTCAACTGACTTCAACGTCTCATTTTTTTAAAAACTACTACAATCACGCGATATCGCGCGTTCTTACAATCATCGAAATATGGGTGATGCCAACATTCGGCCATCCTTTACACATCCATCGTCCTCGATGATCCAATAATTAAATTGCCTTGGCTATTTCAGCTTCCTCTGTGAACAGTCCTAGACTTCGTCTTCTACTCCTTCGTCTTCAGTCTCACATCGCCAAGCCTTCAATTGGCTAACATGTGCGGTAGTACAGTAGAAACGACCCCTTTCATTTGGTTCAAGCTGTGCAATCCTGTACGTGTCGTTAGGAAAAACTTCCGTCACCACTAATGGTCCGCGATACTTAGGGTGAGTTTTGGTGTTGAATAAATTTTTGATGAAATTTTTCAGGACTAAGTTTGAACCTTTTTAGTAACAATTTCTTGACATGCTCGTATTCGTTAGCCCTTTCTTTCGGTTCTCTTGCTATTATTTGCGTTATTTCGTAGGGAAGTAGGCCCAATAGATGCGAAACCCAATCCTCCTCCGGAACTTCAGCTCTTCGTGCTTGGCGTTCAAACAGAACTAAATAGAGACTAATTTCTGACTCCTTCAGATCAAACTTGCGGATCAATTTTTGCAAATCTTTGTTTGGTCTATTGACAATCACGTCTCCATTTATGTTTGCTTCGTCTTGCTTACCTCGGCTTCCAATTCCGTTAGCAATTCGTAACTTTTCTAATTCAAAAGCTCTCTCCTTTTCTATGCGTTCTAATTCAAAAGCTCTCTCCTTTTCTATGCGTTCTAATTCAAAAGCTCTTTCCATGCGTTCTCTTTCCTCTTGCTTTTCAAGTCGTTGGCGCTCATTTTCTTTTTCTATGCGATCATTTTCTAATCTTTCGTTAATTATTCTTTCAGACATTAATTTAACAAACTCTTCCTCCTACCTGGCTGTATTCCATTTTCATTGATGACGAATCCTAGAAACTCAATTTCTCTCTTAACAAATTCACATTTTGGTAACTTTAAAGTTAGATGCGCTGACTGCAGGCATTTCAAAACTTCCTTTAATCTGTCTATCATCTCTGTCCATGTTTTGGCTGGTATGAGAATATCGTCCAGGTAACACAATACTGTCTTATTTAAAAGAGGTCCTAGTGCCAAATGCATCATGCGTTGGAATTCTGAGGGAGCATTAGTTAGTCCAAATATCATTCTATTAAACTGCCCAGTTTCGTCGGGAGTTATGAAAGCAGTCTTTAGCTTTGCGTCTTCACTTAAGGGAATTTGTAGGTATCCATGTGCCAAATCTAATGTTGTAAATATATTACAATTATTCAGCGTCTTAAGCAGATCATCTATTCTTGGCAATGGATACTTGTCTTTCACCGTCTGAGAATTAAGCCTCCTGTAATCGACTACCAAACGATGCTCACCTGTTTTCTTCTTAACTATCATCACTGGACTGGCGTACGGTGACCTAGTTTCAGAAACAATTCCGTTGTCTTTCCATTCCTTCACTATTTGCTAAATTATCGATGGTTCTTCAGCATTTGTTTTATAGGGTCTCATGGGAACTGGTTTGCTGCCCTCTACTTCCTTAATTTCCATCGTAGTTAAATCTGTGCAACCAAGCTCTTGTAAATCAAGCGAAATGCAATCTCTGTACTCGTTAAGAAGTTGAACTAGTTGTTGCTTTTGGTCGTAAGATACATTATCATCTGTTTTTATGTCTTCATCTTCAAGTGGACGTTTACTAATATACTTTTCTTGTGAAGTAGTTAAGACATTAGTGTCCAGAATTTCAGAGTATGGAGTTTCATTACTTGAACTTGAAATGCTACTTTTTCTGTTTTCTAAAACAATACTGTTTTCAAGCAATTCAATTGATTCACCTCTGCCTACACATTGGTTTTCTGTTAACGTAAGACTTTTATCTCGAAAGTTGAAGATGGGAATTTCTGCTTTTCCTTTAACTACTGTGACTAAGCAATCCATGTTTCTTTCGTTATTGAGTAAAAGCAAACCGTCACTTAAATTTTCGGCTCTACACTGCACTAAATTGACAGATCACTAAGATAATTGACAGACCCACTTCTGAAATGTAGAATCGTATAGGTCGTATCGCAATTAAATCATTCAGACACAAGCGTAACGGTTTATTTTTTAAACCAACTTTTATTATTCTAAAGTCTCAACTGACTTCAACGTCTCATTTTTTTAAAAACTACTACAATCACGCGATATCACGCGTTCTTACAATCATCGAAATATGGGTGATGCCAACAACAATATTTCCAGGTGCTGATACAAGGCTACGGTGACCTGAACGTTACAACCGGTGGCCAAACCAGGTTACACATGAACGACCTTAAACTCCATTTGACATTCGGAACCCTGGACATCGAATTCCAGAGTCTGCTGGGCGGTGGTCAATGGACCCAGACCCTGGTCAGACTCATATCTTCTCTCGGGAGGCAGATCTTCATGAAGTTTCATAAAGAAGCCATGCAAGAGTTGGACAAGGCTCTGCTGAAGCTCATCAACAGTGAGCTGGACAAAGGAACACTGTCGGATCTTCTGGATCAGATACCGATTGGGGCGTGAATGAGAGTCATGTCAATGATGAAGTGTACAAATACGTTGTTTTGCGGCTTAATTCGTGGGAATTATTTTTTTCTGAAAATTTTATAATAAATACAAAATTTTTCAATGGCGTAGTGTATAAGTATGTTGTTATGGCTTAATTCCTGGAAATTGATTTTATCTTTCACATAATCTTGGAAACTACACTCTAATTGAGGTTTTTGGAAAATATTGCGAACAGGAAATTCATCCCTCGGAAATTGATTTTTAATTTTTTTATAATAAATACCAAATTGTTTAATGGTGTAGTGTAAAACTTCCCGAATTGAGTTTCCTGGAAAATGTTACGAAGACCAATTAAACCCCTGGAAATTGATTTTTTTTAAAAAAATTGAATATTAAAATGCCAATATTTTAATGGCGTAGTGTAGAAATATGTTGTTCTGGCTCAACTCCTGGACAATTGATAACGAAAGACCTTTTATTGTATAACATTTTGTATTAAATTTTTTTAAGGTTTTGATGTATCGTCTTTGCCTTTAAACCCGACGATCACTCCCAGTTTAATTTTTTATTTAAAAAGCATTTAACTTCTACATGCTCAGATTAGAGAAATAAAATTAACAAAAACGTATCTGAATTAGTATATTTAAAATTACCTTCGTAGTGTAAGTTTTTTAATACTTCTGAATATCATTTACTTGTCTTCTTTTTTTAAAAAAATATTTTATCTTTAAATGAAATAATTTATAATTTTTTTTTGATTATTTAAGTGAAACCACGATTTTACGTTTCTCAAGGGACTGGGTAAAAAAAAACGTAAAATACGGGAAATAGTACATAGAATGCAAAAATCTCTTTTTTTCTTAGTATCGCGCCATTTATAGGTACATTCGCGGCACGAGCTTCTTTAAACCACTTTACTAAGATATCTTCCAGCTCATCGTACGGCCAACTAAGCCAAACCAGGATCCATGAGAAAAAACCGGTTTCAGAAAACCGGAGCCTGTGGAATGGAAAAAATATTTCTTATTTTCGAACAATTTTTTTTTTTTTTACTTTCCAGGGAAAACGTAAAATGCGGGAAATCCATAAATAACAAACTTACAATCCGGGTTAAATTAACATTACAGTATACGGAAAAAGGATGGGAAATGATGAAAAAACGTTAAAATGCGGGAAAAACGTAGATTCGGGGGACGTAAAATCGGGGTTTCACTGTATATATAAACTGTATATTAAATAAAGTATTTTATTTTATCTTTCTTTTTAATTTATAATATCAATTCAAATTGAGAGAAGTTTTTACTTTCAATTGTCTAATATTAAATACATATAAGGTAATGGAAGTATTGCGCTGGGGTCGGAATTATAAATGGAGATTTTGTGTTCTACACTTTTGGAGGGGGGTGAATATTTACTACAATCTTTGTTTTATATATTAAAACAAATACTTCACTCATTTCTTTTTTAAATATAAAAATACTAAAAAATTAAATTCTGTATAAAACCTGAAAAAAAATACAGTAGGCGAAAAAAGGACGTATTGGTAATAGCCAATTTTTTAGGAGAATCAATTGTATTTGAGCTTTTCAATTGTATCACTTTATATATAAATTAAGAATCTTCCAAATGTATACCAACTAGTTTAAGCTTTTCTTCAGTTCCTATACCTTCAAATATTTAGGTATTTTTAACTAAATAAGAATCATACGATACGCCATTTATTTGCCACAGTGTTGTAGTTTCTTCTGCTTTTAGAAAAAAGATATTAATTACTGTTTAAAAATAGGAAAGGAAAGACCTAACCGTAATTAAATTCGAACATTTCTTTTAGAATATTAATCTAAAATCTCACCATCTTATTCTAAAAGAGTTATTTTTAAAAGGAAAACCTTAATGAATTTTATGCCGGAAAAATGAATTCGTGTAACATTATGAATAAGTTATTACGTAACTAATTTTAGTGAAGCTTCAGAGCAATGTTATGCGTATTTGTCTTTCAGAATTTTTATTGTAACGTAATTTTTTTTGAATAATTATTACATCCATTTTTAATACTCACAAAGAATAATTTCATTCAAGCAAAATATATAAACTAAACTTTTTAAACACTAACTTTTTATTAGATTTGGATATTTTAAAAACATTGATTGATCTTTAAACGTTAAATCAAACAATAATTATTAAAATAATTATAAAATAAGTTTATTAAATTAATTTACTGCTTTTTAATTAATATTGATGAGATATGAATTGACTGTTTGGGTTACATAATTTTTTAGAGACTTTTAAGTATCTATTATTTTGAAAAATACAAATAAGACCGGGTATATTTTACTGCTCATACATTTCAAATACATGTATTTAAAAAAATATACTTAATTTAAACTTACGTAACTAGTTAAAGTTATTATTATATTCTCTAACAAAATTGATTTGTTTTTGGTTGAACTAAAGTCTCACTAAAGTGACAAAGAAAATGCAAACACCGAGAAAATATTGGCAAAGAATTACGCAATTTTTACGCAATCGCTTTCAGGTGATTCAGCTGGACAAGGGCGGATGTCCTATGTTATAGGCCTAATTTCTACTAAAGTACTTATTTTATCATAAAAAAACTGATTCCATTATTACACCTATTGAATATTCCTTTGTATTTCAAATACGATAAGAAACCTGGATAAGAAGATAAGCAGCTTGACATCGAAAGATAGTCAACGATTATCATTCCACAACGCTTCTGTGTTAACTATTTTAGTGTTGTGATGTTTATTTTTGCTACAGATATTGTAGAATATTTGTGTAAATGTAAATAAAAGTAAATATATATTGGATATATAAACCCCAGGTAAGCTCTATTTGAGCCTTAGATTTAGTTTATCTTTAAAAAAATTATCTTCATATAGTGATATACTTAACGACTTAGTTCAGTTCTCAGACCCAGATTAGATTCTATCACATTAGGTCCATTTCACAGTAGACTGAACAGCTTTACGTAACATTTTAGATGAGCTAATGCTTAAGTTGATTTAGAATAAAGTAAAATATTTTTGAACTAACCGTCAATAAAATGTTTTTTTCTTATACCAGCCAAATTAAACGTTGCCATTTTATGCAGGGATTACTGGTAATTGCTCCCTGAATAGTTTAGGCCCTTTATGCGGAATTATCTCTTAACTATAAAATAAATGCTCTAATGCTATTTTTTAAAGCAGTATAGCAATGGACTTGTTTCAGGTGACGTAGATCCTTCCAGCTTTCATTCATGTTTCTTTTTTTGCTCCGATTGGTGCTCTGTCCCGCGTGATTCACAAATAATTTGGAGAAAGAATTTATTTTTATTCAGGATTTCTGTTGCCACTCACTACCCGAAACATGTCCATTAGAAGATATTATTTTACTTTTTTTTAAACTTAAGGTTATTAATAATTCGAAAAAACAATTATTTTTGATATTTAAGTGTACCGGATTTACACTTAGACGGCCTACTTCTCCTCGCAATTGAAGTTTTCAACACAGTCTCAATCGTATTTAGAATAATCTGGAAAAATTAGACACTACAATATACATTCTTCATTAAAATGGAAATTATTACTCGAATTAAAAATTTATTGAAAAATAAATTACGTTGCGTTGTGCAGTTGCGAATTATGTTGCGCTTGCAGTATACCAATATTTTTTCCTATAGTTTTTGAATATATTAGATTATTAGCTTTCTTTTGAAAACTTTGTAAACATATTTCTGGTAGAAGCATCTGAAATAATGAGATTCTTTTCAGAATATAAAATTAAGTCTGTATGTTTGCAATCATAACACGATATCTTCTGAGCGCAGAAAGTATAATAAAATAGTTTAATACCAGTATTTGATTGCGTTTTAAATGTTTTATGGCTGCTTTTCTCCTCGATAAAATGTAATTCTCTGACAGTCAAACAAAAAAAAATTGCTAAAGACTAGTACGAAATATTTAATAGGCGATTAACAGCAATAAAATTTTATTGCTTGACTATATTTTATAATTGAATGTATAATGTTCGATTGAACATGCCCTTACAGTGGGCTTATGTTTTAAATGGAAATAGTGTGGAAATAGAATAAACGAATACCGTTTTTCTAGATTGATATTACAATATAACATTGCGTTTGAATCTATAAAAGGCATTAAAATAAATGTGTACCAAATAGCGTCATTGATATAAGACTTTGCGTTTCAATGCATAAAAGGCATGCAAATTAATGGGTACGAAATCACATCATTGATATTAAAATTAAGTCAATAATATTATAATATAATTTATTATATCATAATTTATGAAATACTATAATGTTGCCTTGCTGTCTCAAATTTAGTAAATTAATTACTTTATGGATTTGTAGACAATACTTGATTAAAACACTTTTTAAACCACAGCAGTATTTAAATTCAACAATTTTAACTATTCATCAAAACCATTAGTATTGTGAAATAGAAAACATTGGAATTTATATTTACACACATAACTTTAAAATTTACTAAAGGCAATTAAAAAAAAATCGTACTATTTTTAATTTTGTTTCTGTACCAAGAAGTGTTCAAAGTTCTCAGATTCTACGCGCCTTCTGCTTGAAGTTTAAACTCCCGCTTACAAAATGAAATATTAAGCGAAATATTTAACACTTAAATATTAAACGCTACCTACATATAAGAAACATTAGTGTAAACTCACATTCTGCATTTACAAATCAGTGAAAGATATGCATGTTTCCTATGGGAAAGTTTGCACCTGTTATCTACAAGAACTATCAGTCCTTCTCTATCGTGGAAGGATCCTCCGAAAGCAAAGGCTAAGATCGGGGTATTGTAGCTTGATTTCTGGGAATGTTTGGTATGCTTTCGGGACAATTTCAGTTATATGTTTTTATTTATAAAATGAAAAACCATATTTAATGTCAACTATCAGTATAATTCTGACTTATTAGTGAAAGCTTAAAATATTAAAACAAATGCTTTTAAGAAATGAAGATGTAAGATAAATAAAGCTTTAGGTGACGATTAGATAAATTTGAACGTTATGTTTAGACTGTTAATGTGTTTTTGTAAGTCTGAACAGGTTTTTGAGTACAACCGTTTCTACTCAGAAGTAATAAAAGTTGTTTAACGAACATCTTTTTGAACAATTCAATATAATGCGTCTGCATTTACGAAATAATTTTTTCTCATGAAAACTGGTTAAGAAGCTGAAAACCAATGATCTCCACGAAGTTTAAACTTCAAAAAAATTTGCAATAAATATTCATTTTTCTATATCCATATTAATCTAATGATTTTTTCATAAATAAGCTCTATTGTTAATTTATAATGCAATAATTCAGGTAGCAAAAATAAAGTAAATTTCAAAGGTATTTCGTCGAATTAGTTGCTCCTTATTTTAAGTTTTTTCTACAAAATGTATTTTTTAAGCAATTTTCTTAAACTCAAGAGGAAAAGAGTGGAGTATTTATTTAAGTATATGTAAAAAAAATTGTAGTAAAGATGGTTAAAGCGGAATTAAAATGAATTTGTTTCTTAAAATAACCTGCGAATAAGATAACGGAATTTTACAAATCTTTACATTTGATCGAAGTAATACTTCACATGATTCGAGCCAATCATTCTATAGAAACAGTTTACTAACCATCACACCGGAATATCATGCTTGCCACTAAATACCAACCTTTCCTTGGTAGATTTTAAAGAGATTTAAAAGAACTCATAAAAATCCCGATGTGTTATTTTCAAAAGATTTTAAATACGCTTTCTAAAGTCCCTGACACCCAATCATACTCTAATCAAGCAGAAATATATGCAAATTCTTCTCCGAGCTCAGTTTAGGAACCTATTAAAACTTATTTATTGCTCAATATTTCACTCTACTTTATAAACCAAACTACCGCACTTAAAAAATCAATTTGCTTCTTAATTCTCATGCATATGCAATATTTTGAGCATTTACTTAGTGTCAGAAGCTCTGTTACGGGCGAGTTTAAGTTCTGGGATATTTAATGAAATTATTCTTATGCTAAATTAATTATTCTTATGCTAAAAGTGGCCAGGTCAACGTAGTAGTTTTAAGTTTAAGGGTCCCGTCACAAACCTTTACGTTGCTCACACTGGCGTTGGTTTCTGTTTTTCAGTTTTTGTTACTACTACTACCATTACATATATATTCCGGCTTGTGTGCTTGGTCAGAGACCCGCTTATGAAGCCTTCGTCAAGTAAGAGACAGACACAGAAAGAATTTTTACTGTCACAGAGAAAGGAATATACACCCAGGGCGAAGGCGGGAATCGAACCCGCACCCGTTACAGCGCGCAGACTGCTAGCGTAATGGTCCAAACCCCTCGGCCATCCGGGCCCCTCCGTTTTTGTTGTTAACACGATGCGTTTTTAAAAGTATCTAGATAATTTGTCCTATACCCTTTTACTTGGATTCTAAAGTAATCAACTAAACTAAACACGAACCATTAAATATTCGATTAGTTTTTGTTGATAAATGTCATAATCTGACAAGAAGTACCTGATAATGCTTTTAATGACAAACGCAAAAAAAATAACAGCAACAAATAATTTCTGAATAAACTACGTTTAACGAAAGCGTTAAATGTCGTAATAACGCCAAGATGAATTATAATTTTTCCTTGTTGCAGGATTATAAAGCTTTTTACAAAAGGAAAACATCAGTTCTGTAAACAGTTACTGCCACAAGTCTTAGCTAATCTTTACAGTTTCTAAACAGTTTTGGGTTAATTAAGGGTGAATGGGCGCGCTGGACCACGGGTCTCCAAAGTGCCTCAGTGTTAATCCAATAGGAAAAAAATATTTTCTTTGCCACATTTTCCCGGCTGTATTAAACATTTTTACAAATGGTTTTTTTTAAATGATAAATGTCTATATTTTACAGGTCTCTATAATCCCACTTTTTTAAATTGCTTCTTATATTTTGTGTAAAATTATTTATTGAATATTAAAAAAAATATTCGTACCAATTTCAAAAAGTGGGATTGTCGGGACCTGTAAGTCAGCTACATTTATCACATAAAAAAATCCGTTTGTAAAAATATTCAATACAGTCGGAGAAATGTGGCAAAGAAAATACTTTTTCTCTATTGGATTAACACTGAAGCACTTTGCTTTGGAGACCCGCCGTCCAGCGCGCCCATTCCCCCTTAATTATGTGAATGGAGAAAAGTAAATGAAGTTGACAAGTGCTACATTTACTAGATAATTCTTCATAAACTAATACTAATAAAAATTCCCTGTATAAAAGACGTGCACGTTAAGTCTGTTGTAGGCCAACGTCCTGACGCCACGTATAATGTCGGTATAGGGTTTCCAGATAAGGTACCGGCTTCGTCACTTGACTGCGTTTTAAAATTACGAGATCCATTGGCAGCACACTCAGGAAAACTTGTGTTGACAAGTTGTGTTGAAACATTGCAAAAATTGTGTTGCCACAAAATAATGTACATAGCACAAAAATTGTGGTGAATGTATTCTTCCGAACTAGTTCAGCATTTCCTCTTTAATGTTTCGGATAAATAGCTGTACTAAAGCTTAAACAATATGCAGGGTGTCCGTAAAAGAATGTCCGAGTTCTGTTACCCTGGCCGCCTAGTTCACCTGACATAACGCATTGTGATTTCTTCCTTTGGGGCTTCGTAAAAGATCGGGTCTACGTTCCACCCCTACCCCACGATTTACCAACCTTGAAAGGTAGAATTGCACATGCTGTTGCCTCCATTACTCTGGACTTGCTGCAGACAGTATGGGAAGAAATGCATTTTCGTTTGGATGTGTGCCGTATCACTAAAGGCGCACACATTGAGCACTTCGTAAAAGATCGGGTCTACGTTCCACCCTACCCACGATTTACCAACCTTGAAAGGTAGAATTGCACATGCTGTTGCCTCCATTACTCTGGACTTGCTGCAGACAGTATGGGAAGAAATGCATTTTCGTTTGGATGTGTGCCGTATCACTAAAGGCGCACACATTGAGCACTTCGTAAAAGATCGGGTCTACGTTCCACCCCTACCCCACGATTTACCAACCTTGAAAGGTAGAATTGCACATGCTGTTGCCTCCATTACTCCGGACTTGCTGCAGACAGTATGGGAAGAAATGCATTTTCGTTTGGATGTGTGCCGTATCACTAAAGGCGCACACATTGAGCACTTCGTAAAAGATCGGGTCTACGTTCCACCCCTACCCCACGATTTACCAACCTTGAAAGGTAGAATTGCACATGCTGTTGCCTCCATTACTCCGGACTTGCTGCAGACAGTATGGGAAGAAATGCATTTTCGTTTGGATGTGTGCCGTATCACTAAAGGCGCACACATTGAGCACTTCGTAAAAGATCGGGTCTACGTTCCACCCCTACCCCACGATTTACCAACCTTGAAAGGTAGCATTGCACAGGCTGTTGCCTCCATTACTCCGGACTTGCTGCAGACAGTATGGGAAGAAATGCATTTTCGTTTGGATGTGTGCCGTATCACTAAAGGCGCACACATTGAGCACTTATAGGAAAAACTAGGTTACTTTTCCTTCAATATCATGTATGATTTGTTATATTTAGTATAAAATAAACTCTTGTAATATACCATTAAAACTCGGACATTCTTTTACGGACACCCTGTATATTATGGTACTCTAAAAGGAATGTTATAGTTTTGTTATGCATATTTTAGAAAACAATATGGTTTACAGTTTTTTTGTCAATCGCGCACGGGTATAATAATGATCACTTCTTGCAATCGTCAGTTTGTAGGAAAAACTCAAATTTATGTTCGTACATCATCAACACAATTCTTATATTGAAACAACACAATATTTTATTGTTGCCATTTTTAGCCTACTTTTCTTTATTTAATTCCAAAGAATTGCAAATAAGAAGTTCTAAAGTATCTAGAATAGCCTACTTTCCTGTCACTTAAATACTCACTGAAACTCGTATAAAAAAACATGTAGGTTTGTACCATTAGACAATACGTGTGTTCCACTTGGACTGTTTAAACAGAAGTGTTTTCTGAGTGCATCCCTGGTGTTGATCTAGTGTGACGTTAATTCAACCAAACATCATAATTTGACAATATTTATCTAATTACGGTAAAGTAAAAAAAAATATCGGCGTTATTCTTTAACCTGGAAAATGACTTGATTATGTGTGTGACAAGAATGGAACCAAACATTCAAAAAATTGTTAAATCAAAACAAGCACAAGTTTCTCATTAGCTTGTTGCAACGTAAACGTACTAGAATTAAAAATATGTATTAATAACATAAAAAAGTTGAAATGTAAATTTACCAAGATATAAAGTAAAATATGTGCTGAATTTTTTTCTTCAATTCTAGTTGTAAAATTATTGTATAAAACGTTATTTAAATATATATTTTATTTTTTTAAAAAAAATTTGCGACCCCCTTAGGATCCCTTCGAGACCCAGGGGGTCACGACCCACCGGTTGAGTACCACTGCATTAGACAATACGTTTGTTCCACTTGGACTGTTTGAACACAAGGGTTTTCTGAGTGCATCCCTGGTGTTGATCTAGTGTGACGTTAATTCATCCAAAAATCATAATTTGACAATATTTATCTAATTGCGGTAAAGTAAAAATAACGTCGGCGTTATTCTTCACCCTATTTAACTGATTTAACACTCTATGCCGATATGTTGAATCGACTATGGAATCCCTGATAAAGCACCCCGTTCGTACATATGTTGATACACACAGAGAAGAGATAACTTTACTTACTTTTATGTTTTATTTTAAAATATTGCAAAAGAGGAGGGGGTGATGAGTGATAAGTTATCTTATCGCTTGTTTTGAAGATGCGGTTCTAAAATATCAAAAATAAAATGTTGAAGTGATAAGGGACGTATGTGTTCATTAACAAAACTTTGCCACAAATCACATTGGAATATTCATTTTAAAAGTGTAAAGGTACATGAATATTTTACCGAAAAGCATTTTTGTTGTTGTCTTTCAAATTATTAATCTGACGTATTTACATTTAAGGAATATTTAGGGAAGAAGGTGAATTTTAACACTAGATAAAAGATTTTAAGTAAACAATGTAAAACAAAGCACAATAGATTGGCATGTTTCAATAACTGTAAAAAAATTGAAGGAACGTTACTCCATAAACACGATGGAAGCTGACAAAATGTGCCTCCACCGTGTTTACTGCGTAACGTTACTACGTAAAAATGGTGGCAGCCAATATTGCCAGCTTTCACCGTGTTTACGGTGTAACATTCCACCAATATTAACAGTGATGAAACAGAATGAAGTATCTTCTTGAGTCTCAATAAAAAATAAAAGAGGAAATAATACAAAAGTAAAGAAGCAATTTCTGAATTATTTGTCAAGAACAATGAATTAATAAATAAATATTGAATGGGTGCGAAGAAAGTAAAAAACAATAACTGCACGCACATTGTTCAATATTTTGTAAATTATTGGGTTTCTCTAAGCATTTCACTGTGAGCATGAAATAATGATTTCAAAGATTAATGCATAACAAATATCAATTAAAAGCTTTGTAATAAAATGGCTCATTGTGATTTGTAAGTCAAAAACAGGTGTCTAGACTTTTTCTTTTTTTTTTAATTTTGGGACTATTTTAAGCATATTTGTGTCTTCAAGACAAATTAATACAGATTTATGGTACAAAAAAAATCGAAGGGTCATGTTTACTAGAAAATAACCATGATCAATTATAAAATTATCTGCCTTTTTTTATTATTAAAAGTTAATAATATCTCAGCAGAAATTTTTGAGACACTGAACATAGATACAACAAAATAAACCTTAATGTTTTATTGCTTTTTATAAGTTAAGTTAAAGATTATAGCTTTTAATTAATATATACGTATATCGTAATAACTACCAATGATAGTTAAGACGTTATTTATAAAAAGTTAGTTACCGATAAAATATCTGTTTGACAACTATACTTTAGTAAAGATAAATTTTCTTCATTATCTGAACTATCTTATCATATACCAATTTATCTTTATTTTAATATCGTAAAACATTGCCACTTGAATTTATCATAGCATCATCGATTCGAAGCTTATATTAAGGATTTATAAAGTTTTTCAAAGCTAACTCCACGCGTTTGTCTTTGTCAATGTCTTATTTTGTTTTGGATTCAGTTGTCAAAAGAGATATTCCAACAGATGTTTTTGTATGTAATAAATGTGACTGATAAGATAGAAACATGTGCAATTCCTTATAGAAAGTAAATTTTATAATATTTTTTTAAATGTCACACTTTGGAATTCAAATTTAGTAAAGTATTTATAAAAAGGTATTTTGTACAATTTTTTATTACACGTTTAAAATTAACCGTACTCTATGTGTAGTTTTAATTTCATTTGCATAAAATAATTTTTTTGAATACATTTGAAAAAGCACATTTTAAAAAATACGTATTATATTTTCCTTTACACTTGTTGTTATTATGGTTTGATTATTGTTTGACATTATTTTGGATTTTCCGTACTTAATAAAATTGTATTTTTATATAATTTTTTAAATTATTTTCGTCCCTTAATTTAAAAATATTTAACTAAAATAATTTTATTTTATAAAAAGTTAACTTTTCAAAACTTCTGTGTATTTATTTAACATTCTTATTAAAACTCAAGTGTTAACAGTTTTACTTTTTCATTTTTGTAAAAAATTATTAGTTAAATATCTTTTAGGGAAAATGATCGGTTTACATAAAAAATATTAATTAAGTATACTCTAAATAATTTTTTCTTTTCATAAGCTTTATCGGTTTCAATACTTCAAATAAAAGTTTAAATTAAGTCTGGAATCTAACTGCTATTCGCTAATACTAAAAAATCATTCATATAATAATATTATCTTTACTATTTTTATTATCTGTTATTTTTCTTTTTAAATACCTAACTAGCTTTTATGTTTAGCACATTTGGCACGTAAATACAAAAACGATTCTTAATTTTATATAGTTTAATGATTTTAAATTTCCTGTACATTTGTAGGCAACTAAATTTTATTTCGTTCAGATGTGGAGGGTTCTAGCCATATATATCATTTGAAATTTATTAAAATCTACTACTAAAACTTAAATTTTATAGAGTGATTAATTCAAATTAAATATATAGACAACATTTATCAACTATATGATAATCAAAGTTTTATATAGATACAAGCTATAATATAAAGTTTGCTGAATCATTTGGGACTTCAATTACATTCAATAAAAACGTTGTAGGAAGTTAATTAAAACTTAAATAGTTTTTCATATTAAAAAATGAAAACTGGGGTGCCCAATTGGTTAAGGGGCTCGCCTTGCCCTCGAAAAGTCCCAGGTTCGAGTTTAGCCCAAATAACTACCGACCTATAAACGGGACGTGCAGCCAAAAAAAAGAGGACAAGTGGCTTAGTGGTAGTGCTTCGCATTGCCACGCCACGGGTCCCGGGATCGAGTCCCGGATTGGGCGAGGTTGACTCAGCCTTTCATCTCTTAAGTGGGTCGATAAAATGAGTACCAAGCATGCTTGGGAACTAAACACTGGGGATTCCGCGTGAGGCTGACCACCTTACCATTTGCCAAGCACCCCAGAGCCCTTGGTCACGAAAGCTGAAATGGGCACGGCAGGCCTTGGCCCACTTACAGGCTGTTGCACCGAAGAGTTTAGTTTTTAGCAGCCAAAAAATGTCATACAAATAATACCCCGTGTTGAGGGAGTGCACATTAAATGTGTTCCAAAGTCCCGAAGCCACGTACGATGTCACCCTTAATATATGGGTTGGGCGCTTACTCAGGTGTCGGCTCTTCACTTGACTGTGGTTCTTAATTATGACACCCGTGGCCAATAGCCCTCGTGTAGCTTTAGTGCTACGATAATTCTACCCAACCTAACACAGTAAAAAAAATTGAATTTCCCCTATTTCAAACGCGTAGGAACCTAAGCAAATATAACACTCTTTTTAAAAATGTAACCAAAACTAGGTCAAAGTATTTAAAGAGTGCTATAGTCAGCTATTTCAAAGATCGGGTATCGACCATGTAAAAATAACAGCGCCTTTATCTTCAATTTTAACACAAAACAACGAAAGAGAAAGATAAAAACACATACGCATTAAAACTGCAATTGAAGACTTAATTTAAATATTTCGTCAGAAAAAAATGAATGTAATCATTACGGATATGAAAATAGTTTTTTTTGTTTCATGGTATATACAGTGAATTAAAATCAAGTACATTTTTTCTTATATTTACAAATGTTGTAAGAGAAAATTAAAATTTAATATTAAGTTATTTATATCTGAAAATATTAATACATAGAATTTTATAATACACTCTGAAATATGCATTCTTTTAATCAAGGCACATAATGATTTGGAGTGTTTAAATTAATAAATGGTTAGCGTAAATATTATTTTTGCAAAGTATTTAGTTCATTGTTTTAATGTGTTTTACTTTGTAACACGTGTTTGTCTTTAAAAACATTAAATTCAAATTTGATTTAATTATATTTTAAACACTTCATAAACAAAGCTAAATATGTGCAATCTATTTCTTTTTATATTTAATATAGTTTTTTTTCATTATTTAATGCATTATTTTTATTTTGTATCTTTTTTTTTTATTTAATTATACTTTATCAAATATATAAAGCAATACATATCTTTTTATGGCTGTACTTCGTAATTTATTAGTATTTAGCTCATTTAAGGTACTGTTTAATATTCATATTCTTTTTAGGTTTTAAATAAAGAAAAATGATTGATCCAAAAACTGTGGCAGTTTTTACCTCACTGCTAGTGGGAGCAACATTTCTATCTTATAAAAGTTTAGATTTTTCTGGGAAAGGTAGGAAGTTTCAAAATTTGTTATTTATATAACATATTTTGTTTTTTTGTGAGTATTTAATTTTCTTCTCATTTTTTAATCCTCTGAGGATTCGGTTGAAGTGTAATCTAGTTTTCATGCATGAGATTAAAATTGGACATTTTAGCTGAAAGTTTATATTTCTTAAATTGTTTTTAAGTTAAATGTCTGTGGAAGTTGATTATAAATGACAGCTTCATACTTAAAAATTTAAAATTAAGTAAAATTATAAAATTATATATATATTTTAAAATTATGTGTGTGCTGGAAAATCTGACTGTCAGGGTTTGTTCGTCTGTATCCATTAGAGGGTAAAATCTATTTTCTTTTATTTTACTGTACGATTATTTAAACACAGTTTCAAACAACGCTGTTTTAAATAGTTACAAGGTTTGCTGGGCAAATTAATTTGAAAGATTTTCGCCGCTTTGTACATCGCATTGTAATGGTTTATCCTTGGTCTTTATTGATTGTGTGATATAAATATTAGATTAAAAATTACTAATAAGCTAAATATAAAATATATAATACTAAAAGAATACCATTGGAGCTTTTGTTTTATGTTATTGTAGTTCTATTATATTGCATCATTATAGTTTATGCGACGATTTGGCAACACAAAAAGTTAAAAAAAAATTACTAATAAACTAAATTTAAAATACATAAATAATACAAAATGACAACAGTTGAATCTTTATGTTATATTATTGTAGTTCTACTGCATTATATTTATAGATATCATAGTTAAAGTATTAGATTGGCAGATCACGTGACCTCCAATGCTAACGACGGGACGCGCATGGAGACCATAATAAGAGGGCAAATAGGCCAGTGTTGCCACCACATTAATGAGAAAAATACTACGAAAAAATACCGTTTAATTCTAAAATTACAAAAAAAATACCATAAAAATACTAAAAAAGCGTTTAACGTTTTTTTTTTAAGTCACTAAAAAGATTCCAAAATGCAGCTAGTATTTTTATGGTATTTTTTTGTAATTTTAGAATTAAACGGTATTTTTTCGTAGTATTTTTCTCCTTAATGTGGTGGCAACAATGGCCCATTTGCCCTCTTATTCTGGTCTCCATGCGCGTCCCGTCATTAGCATTGGAGGTCACGTGATCTGCCAATCTAATACTTTAACTATGATATCTATTATATTATTATAGAGTGTGCTACAATTGTCACCAAAGAAAATGAAAAAAGCGCTTAATAGATTACGAATTTGATTAGCTTTCGCAAAAAAAAATCCTTCCCGTCTTCCAAATCCATCATGAACTGTCTAAAACCCATAGAGATAAGAAGATGATGGAGATGCTTGGCGATAAAGAAAGTGAAGTCGTTACAAAGTCACTAAGCAACACTAGTGAGCCCAAACAAACTGCCCACTCAATGTTAGTTCATGCTGAAACAAACCATTTTTTTCTTAAAATAGCGTTGATTAAAATCAAACAAGTAGGTTTGTAACAGAATCTGTCACTTAACCCGCTTGCACACAACAGTTGTGTTTAACAGGTAAAATGGCGCATTAATTCTATACACATATAAAACTATAAAACATAGCATTAATTCTATATTAAACATTTACATGCTAAATTTGGCTAGTTTCATTTATTTTATTCCGAAAATTCAATAATTATTACTTATCGTTTGCAAAAATTAATTTATATTTCAAAGAATAAATATGTAATATTCCTCGCTTTTAAATATAATTAAAATATTTCATATCAACGTACAAAGAATCTCGTAGTGAAATATATCTGACGTCATTTCGAACTGATCGATGTCGGAAAAATAAATTTATTTTATTATATTGTCTAAAAGAATGAAAGTTTCTCGAGCGATTGCTGCGATGACAATGGTTATTTAATTCTAATAAAAATGGCTTCCGATGCTTTTTAAATGAGCATTAAATTTGGCAGTTTTTTAAATATTTAAAGTAATTCGAATTCGAATTCTTTTCTGAAATATTCAATGTATTCTAATTTCGATGCGCTGAATTTTTTGACGTATCACACTTGTCCGTAGCATATGTAGTTTGGGATATGAAAGTGGGTGACGGATAGACGGACAGAAAGACAGACAGACGGACTGAACGATTATAATACCTTTTACTTTTGACGTTATAAACGTAGTGTGGAAGCTAAAAGGACTGTTTGCGCAGTTTTAGGCTGTAGCACGAGATCTGAATTTACACAAGATGGTAGTAATTTCCTTCATAGGTAGGAAAAATGCGATGTAATTACAGTTTTTACTAGAGTCACAAATTGTCAAGTCGATGTAGTAAGCCTATGCAAAAACTCCACTGTAGAATTTTGCCAAATGCTTCGCCGCGAGGGTTAGTTTAGGCTCACTACAAAACGATTCGCTCACTTACATTCGTTCAGGGACAAAAAGGTGTACCCTGTGTGCCTAAAATGCAATACTAACCAAGCTTCTCCGGACCATTGCTTGGATTTGCCAAAGAGTGACCTTCTTGAAGACACTGCTCTAGTTCGAGACTTTTTGTGGGCGAACGGTCTTTTGGGGGGTACATACATATATATTCCGGCGTATGTGCTTGATCAGAGACCCGCTTATATTAGCCTTCGCCAAATAAGACAGACACAGAAAGAATTTTTACTGTCACAGAGAAAGGAAAGTACACCCAGGGCGAAGGCGGGAATCGACCCCGCACCCGTTACAGCGCGCAGACTGCTAGCGTAATGGTCCAAACCACTCGGCCATCCGGGCTCCACGGTCTTTTGGACTTGGTCTAGTTGAGCTAGACCAAGTGGAATAAGAAACAACAACAAAACGATCGATGGCTTCACTTGGCAAACCAGTTTTTGTATTGGTTTTTGCCCCGGCAGCATTTCTTTTTCTTGACTCTGTGCTAAAACCCCACTCTGAATACAACTCTCTCTGTATTTGTAGTCAATGGTGACAGCATTCTATTTCATTTGCAATTCAAGAATATCCCCTGAGCCAACTTGATATCTAGCGTTTGAGTGATAGCCATAACGGAATGCGATTTCTCATAAAACTTCCATTAAAAACAAAGTTTTTATTATTTCTTACTTTAAATACTTGGCCTGGGGCATAGAATAGAAACGAAGGAGTTAAATTAAAAAAGAAAATTATATATGTTCTTGTGATATAAAATTTACTCTTGAATGTGTTACTGAAAAAATATTTTAATCGAAAATAGTATACACTTACATTTTTCTTAATTAATAATACGCGATGTTTATAGAAGGAAAAAAATATTTTCATCTGAAATAATTGGAAATTTATTCATTAAGATGAAAATGGTTAATTAAAATAATATTTTTCTTGAGCGATAACTGTGTGTTTTAGCTTTTTGATAAACCCTTGATGTACCGAATTAGGTTTTAGTTTTAATTATTTGTCTTTGAATATTTTAATGATAGCTATTGTAATTTATTTGAATACAAAAGGGCAAAAAATACTTGAGCCATAAAATGAACTTTATGTCCCGAATTAATTTCCCCCCTTTCTAATTATAACTACTAAATTACTCTGACTAACAATTTTATTTGTTGAATGAATTTGTTTTACCCTTTTAGACTTTAATGTGTTAACTGCATACTGCATTAATAAAAGCCCACTACCATCTATTTTCTCTCACATTGAACAATGGAAAGCATTACAACGGCATTTAAATTGTTACTTAAAAGTACCGTCAGGGGGCATCAAGAGTTGGCGCAGGATAAATAAATTAAAAGTTTTAGGAAGTATTTACTTTACTTTTTTCGACTTTAATGTGCTAAAACCGAACATGTCAATACCCCGCTTACCCCGTTTTCTCCAAATTGAACAATGAAAAGTGAAACAGAGGCTTTTTTTAAGTAGTATACTTATAAGTACCATCAGTAGATAAAGTGCAAATTCGAAAATAGTTAAATTAGAAAAACTTATCAGTCTCTTTTTTTAGTTTAGCGTTCACTTTTAAAAAAAGCTAAGAGATACAGAAATATAGGGTTCCGGTCAATAGAAGACAAGTTAAAAAAAATCTTTCCAACGTATTTCATTAGAAATTTAACGATACTCACGGGTCTGTCTTACAGGCACCGATCCCTAGCCTTTGAGAGATAGTTCTAGAAAAGAATAAGATACGTCATAAATCTTCTATCAAAAGCAAACTTTTATTTATTATTAAAGTATTGGAAACTCACTTCTTTGAAGTTGGGAGGGAAGAAGACGTTTTTTCCCCTTCAAAAACCAGTCTTAGATTCTTTAAAAAAAATTGAAATGGATGTCTTGAAGGTTGTGCTTAAAGTAATGGGGCTATAAAAGTTATACCCAGTCTTGTTTTACGGTTGAAGTTATTAGTATTTATTTTGTCTTTAACGGTTTTGTCGAAGTAAATTTATGATAGTTATAGATCGTAGGAATTGCGGATATAAAAAAGGAAGTCGTTTGAGGTGGATGCGATTAAAAGATAAAACAGACCACACTAAACTTTTAGCAATGCTATAGTTTTTAAAATGTTATTATGTGTTGGAATCTTATGACTAATTACCAAATATGTGTTACAATAGTTATTTTTCTTAAGATTTAATAGTTTTCTAAATTTCATAAAATTTGTTTCAAACATTATTTTTGAAGATGTGGGAAGAACATGGCTGTCGATGTTTTTTCACTCAGCCAGAACAAAGATAAATCTATTCCCATTTATTCCTACCATAAAATAAACACCGACTGCCACCAACGACCGAAAGTTATTGTGTAAATCTTTAGTTTTGGCAAGTTCTTGATTTGAAAACTTATGTGCAAACTAGGTATCAACTTGTACTAATAAGTACACAGGAGTCGCGACAACTGGTAGTTTTGGCAGGAAGGCTCCCTGTACACAAGGTAATTTAGTACCAATCAAGAATATTTCCATGGCAATCCACCGTTGCGCTTATCAGAATAACGACCCTGCACTGTTAAAAACTTTGTGCCAGGTTTCACCCTAATTAATGGTTCCTAGTAGTTGACAACGACTGTGTGGCGAAATGTTTTACCATATTTTCTGTATTCGGTTGAAGTATTTCTTAAGTTTTGTTCCTGACAATGAATCAACCTAATACCAAAAATAGGGTGAAATATTTAACCACACAGCCGTCGCAGCAAACAGGAACCATTCTTATGGTGAAATCAAGAGCAAGCAAATTTTATTCTTATGTAGAAAGAATTACGACAGTGTGGTGCAGTATGCTTTATAATCAAAGTTGTCACGATCCTTGCTTACTTAAATAGTGCCAATATTTAGTGGATGTTGTGCTAAACTGTTCCGTACGAATTTTTTGTCTTCACACAGCCACATATGCCAGCGAAGGTTGGACAGAAGACAACGAAAACGAAAACAGCATCCAGTTCTCGCCGTCTTTGGCAGCAGAATCCAAAGTTGACATAGATGAGTTCTTGATCGGCGTGATCGAGAACTTCAAGGAGGACATGGTTACGGGCATCAAAGAGCTGAAGGTGCCGATCCTTGATCCATTCGTGTCCCAAAAGCCGATCAAAATCAACGTGGAGGACTCGAAGGCCACGGTACATGGAAATTTCACCGATCTCAAGGTAGTAGGTAAGCTTGTTTGATGATTTTTTATGGATAGTTTTTGTTTTTAGCCTAATTTCCGGTTTTAAATTCGGGAATATTAAAAAAATGGAAGGTAGAGATTGATGGGATCCATCGGTTTGCCCGCAACCCCTTTACAATTTCCGTTCGAACTGTTGAATTGTTTGAAAGACAAGTTAAAATATTTAGATCAATTGAACAACTGACTTTGACTAAATGGGAGCAGTGAGTAAGGGCATCGGCTATCATGACTTTCAACTTATTTCCCTACTTTTGATAAGAGATATTCCTATCTATCGGATTTTCTGCACCCTGATCAGGGCTAAAAGTCAATAGTTTTTTTTTTGTCTTCTTGTCTGTCTGTCAGTTCGTCTATTTGTCCAAATCCCCTATTTAACTAACCCTCTATTAACTTTTATGCTTTACTTATCTTTTATGCTTTTTGTACGTACGGCTGTCGGTTTCTTCTCTTCCAAAGAGGAGTATAAAAAAATAGGCTATTTAAGTTATCTCGGAACTTCTTGCTTTAATAAAGATTCTATATTATTGGCTAGCTTTATGGGAGTTTAAATCATACCGACCTATAAAAATCAATCAAATTCATCCCTAATCAATCAGTTTCATATGGAAACGTGTTTAGTAATTAAAGCCATCATTAATGCTTTAACAGAATATTTTCTCGCCACCAACCATAAGTTAATTTGTACTTTTTAATTAAGTAAAATTTATACACTGCAGTCAAATACGAGAAAATATTTTAAAACCCAATCATTAAATTTTATAACACCCACAAGCGTTTCAAAAATAAATCCCATCATAATATTTCCATGAGTTTGTAACATAGATTCACGTCTTGAATATTCTCAAGCGGTATCAATAAATCTATCTAATTTCCCTAGAAATATTCTCCATACTGTGCCTGAAACTCAGAGTCATTGTATCATATAAGTTAAATAAGTCCCGGAGTATAAAAATTTGGCCTAACGTATGCGGAATACTTAATAAGTAATTCAGTCGATATTCGGGAAAATCTCTGTACTGGAGGGTCAAAGTTGTAACGCACTGTAAAAATTTCGTATAACATTACACCAAATTTATGGAGGAACGTTACTTCGCAAAACGGAAGCAAAACTGTTGTTTGTTTAACGTTACTCCAACTTTATGCAATAACGTTAAACCGCATAATGTTAGTAAAAATTTTATTTTATAACTTTTGTTACTCTATAATACTGGTGGATATCTAGCGGCCTCCAGCTTACGGAGAAACGTTACACTAAATTTATGGAGCTACTTTACACCACAAAATAGGAGTAAATTGTTTGTGTGTAATCTTAATCCATAATACTGGTGAAAATCTAGTTGGTTCCAGTTTTATTGAGTAACGTTGCACCTTATTTATAAGTAACGTTACACCCCAAAGTGGGAGTAAAATTTTTATTTGTGTAATGTTACTCCATAATACTGGTGGAAATCTAACTGCCACCGGCTTTAAGAAATAACTTACACCGCAAAAATGGCAGTAAAATTTTTATTTGGGTTACTTTACTCCATAAATTTGCTGTAATATTACTCCATAAAGTTGAAGGCAGCTAGATATCTTCCAGTATTATGGAGTAAGGTTACACAGCCCATGTTTACAGTGCGTTGTCGAAATAAGTGAAGATGAATTGAAAATTCATTAGACCTATTACATTTTTTTCTTAACCACAATATACGTCAAAGTATTGCTTTACAATTTATACATGTCCGTATAAATATCTGACCTTCTTCGCGTAACTACGAGTTTATTTATTCAAAGTATTATATAAAATAGCATAGAAATAGGTTGTTACAACTGGATATTATAATAACCAACTTTTAGTGACCATTATTTAAACAAAATTGTTTATAACATTAAAATAAATAAACAATTTAACTATATGTAATAGCTTTTGAAATACTTTAACCATTTTCATATAGAAATGCATTTTCTTTGAAAAACAAGTACTTTTACTCACTATAAGCAATCATTTAAAAATGTTTTATAGTATCTACTTTACATACAAATATTTTTCAGTTAAATAAGGTATTTTCGTATTCAATTCCTCGTGAAACGTTTCGTATATGTTCGAAACTTCCAGCAACAAAAGTTTCTGTTTAAAATGAATTTCAAAACGTTTTTCGAATGCATTTCAAATCTTGTATCTTCTATTCTCAGTCAAACTTGGTTTGCTTTTAAAATTAAATACAATTAAACAACTTTAACCAACTTTTAGTGACCCTCTATGTTACACAGGCTAATAAAACCCCTGAATGTTGGCTGCCTTGCTCTAAGACTCTTATAGTAGCAAAACCAGTTCTACAGAACAACTGATTTCACTTGTGGATTAAACATAAATGTGAGATATTAATTGGATATTTTTCATATAAATATAAGCAATTCAATTTACATGACAAGGCACATAATACATAAATTATAAAAAAACAATAACAGACAATTTTTAAAAGAAAATAATATATTATTTACAATATTAAAACATATGTTTACAATAGATATTATTTACATTATATTACTTGCATAATGTATTAATTAAAATGTATTATTTACGATATTGATAACAATTTTTTAAAAAAATATGAGATTGCAAGATAAAAGGTATGAAAAAAAGTTTAAAAAGAAATTCCAGTGAAAATGGATTCCAATTTATTAAAAACTTTTTTTTAAAATCATTGGCAGAAAGCCTGCATGATTGCCATTTTATTTCGCGAAGATTGTCACAACTCTGTTTTTAATGATAGAATTAATAGAGTGACTCTAAGTGGTGTTGATATCACGATAAAATTTATTTTCATCAAAAATAGTTACATTAGTTACAGCCCTTTCAAATGAATGCAACACAATTTCTTATTCAAAGCACAGGCTGGAGAAATTGTTGGCTTGTCAAAATGGAGAGTTTTCTCTAGGCGAATCTTCGGCAATAATCGTGATGAAATTATTAAAAATTAGAAAAATATTTCTCGATAAAGATTTTACTTATAATCAAAACTTAGACTTTGATATTTTAAAGATCGCTGGCAAAAACTTCAACTGCATATGGGATAAATGTGTGATTTTTAAAGTTTCAATTAAAGAGCTGCAAGCAAAATTTAAAATGCATGTCGGGTGGGGTAGCTTTGACCCAAACATAAAACCCTAGTGCTGACTTTCTTCTTGAATAGTTTTTTTAACTTGTCGAGTTAGAATTGCCACTAATTGAAAAAGACAAGCATAATTTTAAAGAGTGTATTTAATTAGAAGTTTTTAGCTTGAAAAGGTTGGGCCAAAGTTATCCTTCAGGTCCAAGGTTACCCCAGTAGACGATAAAAAAGAATTTTTATACTGTTATGCATATACAGTGTTGCATAACAGTATAAAAATTCCAGGGACTGCATTACAGTCCCTGAACAAATTATTAGACGCACTGTATTTTTTTAGTAATGATGAAAACATACCAAAGAATGCCATATCATTAAAAAAGATGTCGATATAAGTATTAAGTATAGCAGATAGTATTTTCTATTCAATAGCTTAAGTTTAGGAACACAAATGTCCTTCTAAAGGTATTTTGTTCATCATTGATAAATACATGAAATCTTGTATTGCGTCTAATAATTTGTCCAGGGACTGTAATAGCAGAATAAGAAAATACTTAAAAAAAAAGACACTCACTTATCTAAAATGAACAAAGTTTAAAAATTTCTGAGTTGTTCGTAGAGTTGTTTACGAATCTATTTATGGGTCTCCCAAGTCAAAGGCTATTCTATGCTAAAGTTAAACCGATTCACGATGATTGGAAAGAATGGCAACACGAAACTGAACTTTCTGATAATAAAGTTAATCTAAATAAACGAAATGTAAGACAAATAAAAGCCATAGACTTGAAAAATTTATGTAGGGCAAATTCACGAATAAAGAATTAAAAAATAACTTTTTTATTCGTAAAAGGAGGTGCTGATCGTATTCACGAAGTTGTCGATAAAGTGTTAAACTGTGTAAACACGATTGCATCAAATTCTAATAACAAACAATATATTGGTAATATTTTAAATTACTATGTGGGTTTAAAATCACTCAATAAACAAAAAAACCCACCAGAATTTTTGTATTTAAATTTTAAAAAGCAAACACAAAAGCTTTTGAACTGAGAATAGAAGATGCAAGATTTGAAATGCATTCGAAAAACGTTTTGAAATTCATTTTAAACAGAAACTTTTGTTGCTGGAAGTTTCGAACATATACGAAACGTTTCACGAGGAATTGAATACGAAAATACCTTATTTAACTGAAAAATATTTGTATGTAAAGTAGATACTATAAAACATTTTTAAATGATTGCTTATGTGAGTAAAAGTACTTGTTTTTCAAAGAAAATGCATTTCTATATGAAAATGGTTAAAGTATTTCAAAAGCTATTACATATAGTTAAATTGTTTATTTATTTTAATGTTATAAACAATTTTGTTTAAATTTCATCGCATACAAACGTTTTGCTTTACCTTCAAAGATCGATTGCATTGCACTGGAAAAAACTTGTACTTGCATTGTAAAAAAAAATATGAAAAATTACAGCACATTTTACTATTGTTTTTACATCACCGTGCCGTAATGTTTGTTTACCAGTAAAGTGATGTTTTCCTAACGTACAGAATTACATGAATAACTTACTCTAATAGCGTATAAACAGAGAAGATGGTTGCATCCAATCAATACCCTTGAAGCAAACATTTTCGCCGGTATCAAACAATTAATTTTACATCACATGTGCATTCATAGCACAGGATGATGGCAGCACTTTTACCATCACACTGTAGTGATGAATTATAGGGATATTTTTTTACAGTGTGGGAAAGTGTTGCTTTTGATATGGGGACTGTATAGCAAAATTATTACTTTTCCGTATGGATTATTATCTTGAACAAATTTTGCAAGGTAATAAATTGATTTAACACTTAGAGGTGTGAGTTATTTCGAATAATTATCTCCCTTGGGTTTTCCAGATTAAATAAAAAAACAAATCTGTTAAATTTATAGACAATAATTAAAGTTTAAAAATTGTCAAAATATAACTCGAATTTTAACCTCATCCTCTCCATATTATCACTTGAGCATAAATGATATTAATATAAGAAATATTAGTATAGAAGGGAGTATTTTAATTGTTCTGTTCATCCACTTTTACAGCTCTAAGAACACTGTAAACCCTTCCCCTTATTTTCCACCACAATGTGATGGTAAAAGTGCTGTCATCACCATGTGTTGTGAGTTTACATATAATGAAAACTTTATTGTGTGACGAAAACATTTGCTTCACTGGCAGTGATTAGAAGCACCCATCTTTTCTCATTAAACTCTTTTGGAGTAAGTTTTTCATGTGATACTAAAAAAGTAATGTAAAAAAGTAACCGCAAAATGTACTGTAATTTTACAGATATTTTTTTACAGTGCACAATAAGTATAACACTTATACGTTTTAAATGTGACTCTGTAAGAGGTGAAAACATCAATTTGCTATTTGCTAACATCACAACACTGTGATGTAAAACGTTACGCAGCCGACCCGGCGGCGCAACGGTTAGGGAGCTAGCCTTTGGAGCTTTTGGGTTCGGGCTCGAATCCCGGTAAGGCATGGATGTTTGTGTTTGTCAATAAATGTTGTTATTTGTCTATGTGTTTGTGTCGTCTCTTTCTTTGTGTGTCTCTTGTGCCTGTGTCATTTCTGGGGTTAAGTACAATAGACCTGAAGTCGCAGTGCTTGGCGAACTTGCCCCCCCCCCCCCCACCAAGAAAGTCATAAGTCGTAGTCATAAAACGTTACGCAAAATGAGCAGTATTTTTACTTTAATTTTTTACAGTGCACAAAGTGCTACTCTTATTAAATCTAATTAACAAGCTAAGTCACAATGATTATTCATTCGAAAATTCTGAATATATCACTTAACAAATTTATTGCCATTTTAAACAGCATTTAAAACTTTTCACTTTCAATTACCTAATATAAAATATAAGGCAAATAATAAATAAGTAAATATATTGCGATGGGGTCGAAAATTCAAAATGGAGATTTTGTGTTTTATGTAGGTTTTGGAGAGCGTTGATTCTAAAAAAAGTGGTTTTCGAACATCGCGCATGCGCAAGAAGTAGCTTTCATAGAACTTTTTTTTGGGTTAAAGGAATTACTGAAAAAAGAAAAAAAAAAGATACAGACTTAATAATACCAGGATCTGTCGAACGTCTTAATAAAGTTATCGAGAAAATTGCGCATACGCAAGCTGCCATATAACTGTTTTCGTTTTAAATATATTAAAATTACCTTATAAGGTATATAATTACCTTTAAATGTGTGTATTGATTTTTTAAATGAAAATTTGAAGTCGTGTAGGGTTATAATCACCTAATTTTATTTATTTACAGGCATGTCCGGCTTCGTGTTGGAGCAATTACACGCCGATCTCCAGAATCTGTCTTTATCTTTCGAGCTGCGCATCCCTCGCATACGCGCCGTGGGCAACTACAGCCTGGAGGGGAAGATTATCAAGATCATTCCTCTCAGGGGCAATGGAGAGTTCTGGGTCGAATCACACAACCTAAGCGTGGCAGCCAAGGCATCCATGCATTCTACTCAGGAGGACGATCATTTACAGCTGTCCAAGTGAGAAAGTTTCAAAATTTCTGTAAATTTACACATTTTGTAGCTGTCGAAGTGAGAAAGTTTCGAAATGTTTGCAAAATTACAACTCATTTTGTAGCTGTCTAGGTGAGAAAGTTTCCAAATTTCTGTAAAATTACAACACATTTTGTAGCTGTCAAAGTGAGAAAGTTTCAAAATTTCTGTAAATTTACAACACATTTTGTAGCTGTCGAAGTGAGAAAGTTTCAAAATTTCTGTAAATTTATAACACATTTTGTAGCTGTCGAAGTGAGAAAGTTTCTAAATGTTCGCAAAATTACACACATTTTGTAGTGTCTAGTGAAAAGTTTCAAATTTCTGTAAAATTACAACACGTTCTGTGGTTACTTTTTACATCAGAGGATTGTAATAGTAGTTTTACAGCAGTGATTGTATTAATGATTTAAATTGCAAAAAATTTGTTGTTTTTACAGAAAAAAACTACCAGGTGTTTGTCCAGAAAAATACTGTATTATTTACAGAGAGAAAATCTGTTCATTTTATGTGAATATTTGTAGTTTTAATTCAAAATATGTTTTCAAGCAACTAATTGTAAAGGTAAAACGAAATTTCATTCAGTCTCAGGTGGGGATACAGCACTGGAAGGTTAACAAACTCCGACCCCGGATTCGTAACATGGACCCTTATATATCCAGTCCAACGCTATCCCAAATAGCTGTTTTTTCACACGAAGTTTCCGCAAACCGTTGAAATGCCTGTTCAGTTACAGTCTAATACTCTTTATGTAATTAAAAGCAGATAAAACTGTTTTTCTTTAAAACAGGTCTTTTCTTTGATTTGGCCTTAAGATTTTTTTAAAGACATTCTAAAAATATTATGTAACCAAAGCTAATGTGTTTCTAATATTAACTAGTTATATTAAAAACAAAATATTTAAAATACAACACGTACAAAATTTATTGATTTGGGATTATAAAGGTTAAATTCCTAAAAAATACCACATGAATCGCATTTTCCTTTATTATTGTTATTACTATTATTATTCTTATTATTACTATTATTTTTACTCGTACTATTACTATTGTTATTCTTCTTATTATTTGTAATAATACAAATTAAGAGTTGAAAAAAGAAACAAGTCCACTGAAGTTTATTCCCTTCAATATTAAAGAAACTTTTTTTAATATCAAGATTATTTATTTTAAAGTAGAAGAGACTTTTATCGTTTGATACTTTAACCATTCGCAAACCAAAATATTCATTTTCTTTCTGGAAAAGGGACTTTGATGTGGAGATGGACTTTGAAAAAGTGGAATTGTATTTGGAAAATTTCCTCGGCGGAGGAAGATGGACCGAAATCCTCTTGAAGATAGTCAACGACATCAGCAAAGATCTCTTCAGGATGAGCCTTCCTCTCCTCAAGGTAAGATTGGTGCCTACCATCTTTTTTTTGTAAGTTTAAAGGAACTGGTTGTTTATGTTTTACAACACGGTGACAACCTCCTTTACTTTTATTGCAACTGTATCTGTAAAGGAAGAAGTCCTGACTGACTCACGTATCGACGACCAGCTAAACCTATATGAGGTACAGATTCCAAATTTTAGGAACTTTTTCTTTTTGCGCTAAAAACGGCATTTAAACAGCGATTTTTCGAAATTCGAAACCAAACGCGTGTAGTAGGGAAAAACATGAGCCTATTTCTCCATAGGAATAGCATTGCCATATGTTGTAAGTATCTCGTTTTAAAAGTATAAATAATAGGCATCTGATGTCATTGCCTTTTATATAAAAAAATAGATTTTTTTAGCTTTGATTTAGAACCGAGTTTGGAAGAGAAGTACGACAACTGATATCTTCAGCATATCAATACCTACTCTTCCCTTTTTTAATTCCTACAAATAAAAAAAAGAAAAGAAAGTAGGCTAAAGAACTTAACTTAAAGAACAGCGTTAACTACAACAATTGCATTAGAAATCCATGAAGCAAGCCTTTTTCTCCATAGGAATAGCATTGCCAATTGTTGTAAGCATCTCGTTTTAAAAGTATAAATAATAGGCATCTGATGTCATTGCCTTTTATAAAAAAAAAGAGATATTTTAGCTTTGATTTAGAACCGAGTTTGGAAGAGATGTACGACAGACTGATATCTTCAGCATATCAATACCTACTCTTCCATTTTTGAATTCCTACAAATAAAAAAAAGAAAAGAAAGTATGCTAAAGAACTTAACTTAAAGAACAGCGTTAACTACAACAAAGGCGTTACAACAATTGAATTAGAAATCCATGAAGCAAGCCTATTTCTCCATAGGAATAGCATTGCCAATTGTTATAAGTATCTCGTTTTAAAAGTATAAATAATAGGCATCTGATGTCATTGCCTTTATATAAAAAAAGAAATTTTTTAGCTTTGATTTAGACTCGAGTTTGGAAGAGAAGTACGGCAGACTGATATCTTCAGCATATCAATACCTACTCTTCCATTTTTAAATCCTACAAATAAAAAAAAGAAAAGAAAGTAGCTAAAGAACTTAACTTAAAGAACAGCGTTAACTACAACAATTGCATTAGAAATCCATGAAGCAAGCCTTTTTCTCCATAGGAATAGCATTGCCAATTGTTGTAAGCATCTCGTTTTAAAAGTATAAATAATAGGCATCTGATGTCATTGTGTTTTATAAAAAAAAAGAGATATTTTAGCTTTGATTTAGAACCGAGTTTGGAAGAGAAGTACGGCAGACTGATATCTTCAGCATATCAATACCTACTCTTCCATTTTTAATTCCTACAAATAAAAAAAAGAAAGGAGGGCAAAAGACTCAACACTAGCTGCAGTGAGTTTCTCTTCAGGATGCGAATGCAGTGGCCCGATATAGCTTAGAAAAATCCATTCAGACCAAACATTTCTCTCTGAAATAACTGCGAACAGATCTACTCTTAAAACCATAACTAGGCTGAGAACCGGACACCACAGGGTATGAAGATAGATGGAGATGGCAAGAAGATCTATAGAAGCTGTGACATTGTCCTGATACACAGCTTACGCCTACTCACATCTATGAGTGTCCGGCTATGAGCGGCAGCCTGAAAGATTGGAGTACTGCCGACTATGCTAGATCCGTATGGAGACAACATCAAGCAAGTCGTAGAAGAAATTATCAAAATTCACGGACACATATAGAGTTCGACTCCATGGACACGACAAAAAAAAAGAAAAAAAAAGAAAAGAAAGTTTGCTAAAGAACTTAACTTAAAGAACAGCGTTAACTACAACAAAGGCGTTACAACAATTGCATTGAAATCCATGAAGCAAGCCTATTTCTCCATAGGAATAGCATTGCCAATGTTGTAAGTATCTCGTTTTAAAAAGTATAAATAATAGGCATCTGATGTCATTGCCTTTTATAAAAAAAGAGATTTTTAGCTTTGATTTAGAACCGAGTTTGGAAGAAGCACGGCAGACTGATATCTTCAGCATATCAATACCTACTCTTCCATTTTTGAATTCCTACAATAAAAAAAGAAAAGAAAGTATGCTAAAGACTTAACTTAAAGAACAGCGTTAACTACAACAAAGGCGTTACAACAATTGCATTAGAAATCCATGAAGCAAGCCTATTTCTCCATAGGAATAGCATTGCCAATTGTTGTAAGTATCTCGTTTTAAAAGTATAAATAATAGGCATCTGATGTCATTGCCTTTTATATAAAAAAGAGATTTTTCAGCTTTTTATTTAGAACCGAGTTTGGAAAAGTACGGCAGACTGATATCTTCAGCATATCAATACCTACTCTTCCGTTTTTGAATTCCTACAAATAAAAAAAAAGAAAAGAAAGTAGGCTAAAGAACTTAACTTAAAGAACAGCGTTAACTACAACAAAGGCGTTACAACAATTGCATTAGAAATCCATGAAGCAAGCCTATTTCTCCATAGGAATAGCATTGCCAATTGTTGTAAGTATCTCGTTTTAAAAGTATAAATAATAGGCATCTGATGGTCATTGCCTTTTAACAAAAAAAAAAAAGATTTTTTTTAGCTTTGATTTAGAACCGAGTTTGGAAGAGATGTACGACAGACTGATATCTTCAGCATATCAATACCTACTCTTCCATTTTTGAATTCCTACAAATAAAAAAAAAGAAAAGAAAGTAGGCTAAAGAACTTAACTTAAAGAACAGCGTTAACTACAACAAAGACGTTTCAGCAATTGCATTAGAAATCCATGAAGCAATATTTTACAAAATTGTTAGTTATAGCATTGACTACACCTCGTAGCAAAGGTGCTAAAAATGTAATGCTACCAAATTTTTTTTTCCATAATTTTTCCATAACAAAAAAGGAAAAAAAAATCGTGCATAACTAATATTTTCTGTCATGGATGTTGAGTGTTTATTTCAAATATTCTTTTATAATCACAAAACAGAAAAAATATGCTATCAACAGATACAGTTTGCATTCACTGGTTACAGATTTTATATATGTTTACAGAGAAAACGTGTAGTTTGACAAATTGAGATGGAATTTTGCAATAAATTTCTGTAGTATTTAAAAAAAAAAGTTGTAGGAAAACAACATAAATATTCGGTTTCCTAACATATTTTTTACAGAACTTTTTATTACACAAAATGTAAAGGATAAGACACAACAAATACCTTTGATAAATGATGTCGCGAGAAACGAATTTAAACGAAAAACCTTTCTAAACGAATACATTAAAAAAAACAACCTACCGACTCCATCTGAATAATTTGTATGTCATTCTGTGTATTTTAAGTATATAGACGTTTTGTGAATTATGAACACTGCAAGATGGTGGTAATTACTAAACACCTTTTGTAAATATATTTTACTGTTTCTTAGTGATAAATCTTAAAAAATTACCTCATAATTATCATACTCAGCTATTCAATGCGTATAATTAAGCTTAGTGTTAGAGAAACGTATAATAACGTCTATCGAATTCTCAAAAAAGAGAAAATTATTTAAAACATTCCGATTGCAAGTCATTAAAAAAGGTATTTAAAAGTGTTTCTAAAAAAATATCAAGTTTCAAAAAGAAATAATCAACTTTTGAATGAAGTCGTTTTCGATCTTTTGTTTTATCTTACCGTCGGAAAAAGAAGTGTCGAAATTTGATAGAAGCTGAGTTGGCTTATTTAAATTGTAACTGTTATTTATACTATGGAAAGAAAATATCGTAAAAAGAAGCAAAGCTTTATTTAAAAAAGTTATAGAAACTTTTATATCTTTTCACTTTACACTACAAAGCTAAAATGCGTTATAAATAGAGAAAATGCTTTTTATTTTAAAATTAAAAGGTGTGTAATTACACAGAGGTTACTGTAGGAAGAAATTTTCGTAAAAATTTTGAAGCAAAGCTTTATTTTAAAAAGTTATAGAAACTTTTATATCTCTTCGTTACTTACACTACAGACAAAAAGGAGATTTTTATCTTTCTAATTAAGTATCTGTTATTTATAAATGCCGATTAATAATGTGTTTTTAAGATAGTTCTGATAGTGTATTTTAATAATTTTACCAAAAAATCTGATAAAAAATAATACTTTACTTAGAATTCAAAATTATGAAAAACCATAACCCATGCTTTCCAAAAAAGCGGCCACTTTGAAGGTGAGGTGTTGCCACAGATAAAAACATCAATAGTTTTTGATGCAATTTTTTTACAATTCAAACTTTTCTAAATCACATATAAAAGTTTCAACTGTAATAAAAAATATTTTTTAAATTCACCTGAGGTATGTATTTACATGGAATTAACCATTTGCTGCTTTATCAAACCATCCCAACGTGGTGTAAAGTTAATTATGTGTTAAGGTTAAGCATCTTTAAGAGAAACCCATATCGATTAAAACCCCAAACAAAACATACAATACGTCCTTTCATATCCACACCGTCCTTTTAAACCACTGGGATATTTATAGGGTCGCATGGATCAAAAGAATTCTATGGGCGCTGTCCAAAATGGTGGACTTAGTTTCTTGAATGATAGTGACAAAAAAAACCTTAATAAAGAGGTATTGATATGGTAAAGCTAGACTAGAAGACATTTTTGTATCGTCAAATAGGGGTTTGAATAACTATTAAAAAAACGGTTTACGATACTTGTTTGTAAGGCTTTAATGCGTCGATATAAGTTTAAAAGTTATTTTTTAAATAATATTTTTTATTAATAGATTAAATGTATGAATGATATTTTCAACTCAATTATTTTTTGAAACTTTTTCACGAGGAAATAATATCCCTGAAGGAATAAAGCATAGTATATCGTCAAATGAATGAGTTATATATTGAAATTAATATTCTAATTGTCGGTAGTTCAAGTGTAGAATAAAATTAAACAAATAAACATGTGTTTCAAAACTTCCTATATGTATTTTTTACAATGTTATTATTGAACTAAAAGTTGTTGTTTGTACACTAGAGAAAAAAATACTGTAAACAATACAAAAAAATGTTTTTGTAACGTTACAGATAACCAAATTTAAAAAAAAAATATCCTGTAATAATGCACCAGAAAAAATTCGCAGATGTCATTTCACAGTTACAGGAAAATGTTTAGTATTCGGCCAATTTTTTTCAACCCAATCATCTTCGACTGGAATTGCGCGCGTAATCGCTTCTAAAGTTCGTTGGATCTGGATTATTCACGCATTAAAAATTGATATAACTTTAAATTGATACACATATAAAACTATATGTGAGTAATGTATTAAAGGCTTTCTATTATACTATTTAAATTGATATTATTTGTATTCGGAATTGTTCAGATTGTTTAATTTTTTTTCATTAACTATTGTCGTAACCTAATGAAGCGACCCAGTGTGCAACGGTTTAGGGAGCTAGTCTTTGGAGCTTCTCGGTTTCATTCGAAACCGTAAGCTGGGAGTTTTGTTTGTCAATAAATGTTATTGTTTATGGTCTTCGTGTGTTCTTGTGCCTTGTCATTTCTTTGGTTGAGTACAACACACCTAAGGTCGCAGTGCTTCGGCGAATTTTGCCCCCGACCAGAAGTCATAGTCATAAAATATATGAAAAGTGTTCTGTTTTGCTAGAAATAAGTAATATAGAAGACATAAAAAAGTCTTGTAAAATTACAAAAACATTACATATACATACAAAAAAATCTTGTAAATATACAAATATTAATGTAATGTACCAAATATATTAAGTGTTTTTACAGTACTATTTTTAGTAGTTATTTACTAGAAATTTTCTAGGAAAAGTTTTTTACTAAAATTTTTTTTGTTTTGGTTACAGATTTTTTTTCACAGTGTACGCATAAGTAACCAACGCTTTAAAAAAAACCTTTCTAATACTTATTTATTACTTAACAAAATTAAAAAAATATAACATCTTTTACTCAAGTGGTATCAGTAACCAATATTTAAACAAATCATAAAAATATCACGCATGAACTAACTAATGCCACTTCAATTTAGATAAAAAAATCATTTTCGCAGCAATGGGCACGTTTCAGGTCTTGAGTGGCAACAGTAAAAAATAAATTGTTTCCCGGTCTTCAATTGGTGAATCAATGTCACTTGGCAACAGAGCACCAATCGAAGAAGGAAATGCAGGAATAAAAACTGGTAGGATTACGTCACCTAAACAAGCCAATTAACTCGATATTTCGACAGGTACTTGGCAGACATATTATCCGTCAAAAACCTCTTAACCTACGACACAACATATCACAAGACCTATCAATAACTGAGAATGTCATCTCAAGCATGGGCTTGCAAGTATTATGAGGTGGCCAAATGGCTCTTGGAAGACCCTTGAAAACATTGATTAGCGATACGAAATAGAGTATCTTGCAATTAAATTATTAGTCTTAAATTTTTTTTTAAATTAAACTAGGGGTGCGTAACGCTACACGACTTTCAATTACCCCTCAATAGATCAATGCATATTTAAAGGTAGCTATGTACTCTAAAAGGTAATTTCAGTAACATTAAAACCTAAAAAGTTCTGTGGCAGCTACCCTTTGAGCATTTTCTCGAAAATCTTATTAGGACATTCGATAGGTACTGACAACGCGTGTTATTATAAATGTGAAGTCCGTATATCTTTTCTTTTTTAGAGCAATACCTTTAACAGCAAAAAGTTCAATGATAGCTACAATTTGCGAATGCGCGATTTTCTCGAAAACCTTATTATGACGTCCGACAGGTTCCAGGAACTCGAATATAAAATTTTGGAGATCACAGCTGTTTTAGTTCGAGCAGTGGTTTCAGACAGATAGGCCATCGTTCAGACCATTGTTCAAATATAGACAGACCATTGTTCAAAAACCACTTTTTTAGGAACAGCACCCTTCAAAACGCGTAGAAAACACAAAATTCCCATTTTCGGATTTACAACCCAATTTCCACACTTTAATTACCTCATATTTCAGATTAATTAGGTAATTGAAAGTAAAAATATATTTGGGTTATTTTTATGTATTTGTTGTAAATAAATATAGGATTATTTAACTTTTAAACCCTTTAAATTTGCGAAAAATTGGGCAAAGTTTAAAAAAATTTCCATAGTTGTAGTTTTAATTAGTTCATACAATTATAACTGTTATAAGATAAGTTTTGTTTGCACATAGAATTGAAAGTCTCAAGATGTATTTAAAGCTTCATTATTCTTTATATGAATGGGGGTGATGATTACAAGGAATTTTCACGTTTATTTTTGATAAACGAATGAATTTTTACGAATAATAATTTCAGATTAATTAGGTAATTGAAAGTAAAAATATATTTGGGTTATTTTTATGTATTTGTTGTAAATAAATATAGGATTATTTAACTTTTAAACCCTTTAAATTTGCGAAAAATTGGGCAAAGTTTAAAAAAATTTCCATAGTTGTAGTTTTAATTAGTTCATACACTTATAACTGTTATAAGTTTTGTTTGCACATAGAATTGAAAGTCTCAAGATGTATTTAAAGCTTTATTATTCTTTATATGAATGGGGGTGATGATTACAAGGAATTTTCACGTTTATTTTTGATAAACGAATGAATTTTTACGAATAATAATTATAATCTCAAACGATGAAAAGAAAATAAGAGAAATTAAACATGGATAATAAATGAAAAAAAACCAGTTAATGCCTCAAGTTACTTTTTCTTTTCATAATATTTACATACTACTAAAATCAAAATTAGAAAATACATTCATGCCCTTTTCATAAAACTACATCAAAATTTTGAGAATGAGCCTCATGAGAAAACTTTAGCTTTAAACAAGCGACAAAAATAAAATTCAACAGAATTCCTTTTATAAAAGACAGAAAAACTTATATCAGACTGAAAAAAAGATACCAAAAAAATAAGTTTGCTTGTTTCCAAAGAGAAAAGCAACTTTGTGCGCACTGTTTATATTAAATATGTTTTGCATTTATTTCAAATAAAATATTCTCTTAGAACCCCTTTAAGATTTCTTTTGACTTTGGAAATAAGAAATAGGGAAGTACCAAACACGAATAGAAAATTTTGTCATGCACAAATTGCTTTACGAGGGGAATGTTGGCGGGTCTCTAAACCTAAGTGTGTTTCTGTATTAATCCAATACACAAAAAAAAAAATTAAGCCAAATTACTTTGGCTGCATTGAATCTTTTTACAAACTGTTTTTATATGGTAATGATAAACTTATATGGGTTACAGGGCTTTATAACCCCACTTTTTGAAATTTGTTCGAATATTTTTAAATTTTCAATGAATTATTTTACAACAAAATATTCGAACCAATTTCATAGGGGGGATTATAAAGCCCTGTAAAGTAGCTACATTTATCACAGAAAAAACCGTTTGTAAAAATGTTCAGCACAGACGGAGTAATATTGCTAAGAAAATTATCTTTTCTATTCGATTAACACAGAGACAATTTGGTTTGGATACCCGCTTCCTCACTCTTAAAGGGGATGATACCGAAAGTCGGGTTGCCAAACCGAAGTCTTCTCTTTATGTTAATCCAATAAGAAAAATAATGTTTAAGCTTAATTATTGTATTGAATATTTTTACAAATGGTTTTTTATATGATGAATGTAGTTGGCTGAAATGCCTCGATAATTCTTTTTTAATTAATTCGAATATTTTGTTTTAAATTATATATTGAAAGTAAAAAAAAAATTCGGACCAATATCAAAG
Organism: Oedothorax gibbosus; assembly: GCA_019343175.1. NCBI lineage: Eukaryota > Metazoa > Arthropoda > Arachnida > Araneae > Linyphiidae > Oedothorax > Oedothorax gibbosus. The sequence continues at coordinate 12,026,732 of CM033279.1, forward strand.
TATAGAGTTAGATAAATTATATACACAGTTTTTAAAAATATTCAATACAGATTGGAAAAAATTAACCTTCAATGTTAATTGCTTTTTTTAATTATTATTTCTACTATTTTGTTTTAAATTATATATAAAAAGTAAAAAAAAACCCTATTCGAAGCAATATAAACAAGAAGTTCATAAAGAACTAAAATAGCCTACTTTCCTGTTACTTAAATACTTACTGAAGTTCTAATCGGGAAAAAAACTAGGTTCCTAAAGTAAATATCATCAACAGCCGTTTCTACACTAGATTTATACACATTAGAAAAATAATCGAAACACAGCACCCAGCTATAATTTAAACTTCTAAAAGCCAAAATCAACTATTTTCCTTAATATTCTTTCGCAAATTAATTAAATATTATTTATCATCTGCTCGTGATTTATTTGTAGTTCGAAGAATAATTAAATATTTATTAATAACAAAAGTAATGAAACTACTCCGAACTGCATTAAAAAATAAGAAATGTAAATTAAAACTAAGCATAATTGCTTGCAAAAGTATGCCTTGCCGCTTTCTTGGTAGATAAATAATGAATAATCAAAGAATCAAATTGCGCTACATTTTATGACGTCATTCCAAACTGATTCATGAAAATATTATTTTGCTTCAAATATGTTTAAATAAATAAAGTTTCTCATGCCATTGTTGATTTGGCAACAGTGATTTAAATGACTCAAAATTGAATTTCAATGCTAATTCAATGGGAAATTCGCCTAAAGATAGTAGATTTATGTCCGTCCGGACGTACAGACAGACGGACAAAAAGTATGAAAGTTGGGTATCTGACGTCATAGCTTTCTAACAAAAAAAGAATTTTTAAGATCCGATGGATAGAACCGATTTTGGAAGGGGGGGGGGTACGGACAGACAGACAGACGGACGGACAGACAGACGGAAAGACAGACAGACATACGAACAGACAGACAGATGAACATCAACCGCATTTCAATACCTACAGTGATTTAAATGACTCAAAATTGAATTTCAATGCTATTTCAATGGGAAATTCGGCGACCGATAGTAGATTTCTGTCCGTCCGGACGTACAGACAGACGGACAAAAAGTATGAAAGTTGGGTATCTGAGGTCATAGCTTTCTAACAAAAAAAGAATTTTTAAGATCCGATGGATAGAACTGATTTTGGAAGGGGGGTACGGACAGACAGACAGACAGACAGACAGACAGACGGACATCGACCGCATGTCAATACCTACTTTTTCATTTTTTTAATTCTTTCGAATTAAAAAAAGAAAAGTAGGCTAAAAATAGAGTTACATAAATTATATTGACTATTTGTAAAAATATTCAATACAGGTTTGGGTAATTAAACTTCAACAGTTTTTTTCCCTATGAATTAACACGGAGAAAAGATTTTGGTTTGGAGACCCGATCTTCCGGTATCACTCCCCTCCCCCCCCTTAATAATCGTGAACTGTCAGAGATTCCAAAGTACAAAGCACTCCAAAGTCTGGCCGTTTATTTTGGCTGGCTTATCATAAAATACAAGCGAATTTTGAAAACATTCGCAAATAAAAGAATTTGAAGAAGATAAAAGTGCGAAATTGTAAGTTAAACATTCTACGTATCTGCATATTAAATGGAGAGTGTAACGTGCAGTAATCGATAATTTGCGTGGAAGAGTTTGGAAAGCAAAAATTGACTTTTTTTAAAAAAAAATCTCTAGGGAAATTTGCAAATATTTTCTCAACACAAATTCAAAAACATATCTTAATAACTTTTATTATTGTAAGAAATTTTATTATTATTCTTAGGTTTTTTTGTTTGTTTAATCTTACGAATAAAAGCGTTTTTTTTATTATTTTAGTTAGATCTCATAGCTTCCTTTTTGTTGTAAAATAGTATGAAAGAATAGGACATATTTTCTTTAATTATTGATAAAGTTAATTTCTAATCATTATTTAAACTGAATATATTTTAAATATTCAAAAATAGAAATAAAAAAAGATTCCATTCTGATGAAAGTTGAATTTAAATATTTGTTTAAGTAAGAAGAGCTCCTAAGCAAAAGCTTAAACAAATGTTACAGCTTTTTTTTGTAAATTTACTATCAGTTTAAAAGGAAGTTATGTTTAATATTCATATAAATTCTTAATGTACGGATAGACAGATGAGCAAAAAGACTTTTGAAACGGCATTTTCAAAACTGAGTAAAAAATTCATAAAATTGAGTATGTCGCATAGTCAAAATGGCTCCAAGTTAATATTATATAATTTTGAAACTTGCATATACTTATTTATATATTTTTTTCTTATGCTCGAGAATGAAACCCTGGTTTTGATTTTTTAGCACGGCCATTTAAAAAATGAGTTAAAATTGACCCTTAGGTGCTCATTTTTGAGTAGGTCTTTGTTTCAAAACTCTGTATAAACCTTTTTTAAAAATCAAGTATCGTGATATATTGATTATTTGTTGTGTTGTTTTTCAGTACACATGCGATTTAAAGGGTGGCTAATATAGTATTTAAGGTACGAACCCCGTCCCTCCAGATAAGATTGTATCTCGGACTCAGTACGATAACCATTCGGCTAATTACCTTGGTGAAACTCATTATGTTTAACGGATGACAAATAATTTTGATTGAAACTAAGTACGTTTGAAAAATTTTAGAGTTGAAAGCATTGAGTCGTCATATTTGAAACAAAATGTTTAATTTCAAAATGAAAACATATTTACGCGAGTTTGAAAATGTCATTTTTCTCAGTGTAGGTATCTAATGTCTTACTTTTCAAACACAAAAAATCAAAATTTGACGATTATAACGTAAGTTGAAATTGACCGTCTACAGATACACAGACGTACGTACAAAAAGTATAAAAGATATGCAATGTCATATCTTTCAAACAGTTCTTTTATCAGATGATTAGAGCGGAAGTTGAAAAGGAGATTCGGACAGACAGACACAAAGGTCGACTGCAATCCTCACGATGTCATTACCTACTTTCCTTTCTTTTTAAAAAATCTTTTGATTTAAAAAAATGGAAGTAGGCTAAAAATTTATACAATGAATACTTTACTAACTCCCTTTCACTACAGTCCATGCTGAGCCATGGTCTCCCTAACAATACGACTCCAAAGTCGTCTGTATCTCGCCTTTGTTTTCCAATTTTCGATCTTTATTGTCTTTAGATCTTTCTCCACGTCATCCATCCATCTCTTTCTGGGTCTTCCTCTTTTTCTTTCTCATTGACACTGTCCCTTGAAAATCTTCTTTGTGCCTCTGCTATCGTCCATTTTTTTTCATATGTTCCAGCCATTGGATTCCATTTGCTTTTATGATGTTAATAATGTCTTTATCTCCAAATAGTCTAGCCAGTTCAAAATCAATGAATAATTTCTTGGATTCAATTACAGGAAGAACTGAACAAGTCTCTTCTGAAAGTCATCAACAAGCATCTGATGAAGTTGCCCATCACCTCCATCATCCCGGGATCTTCGGCCAACGAGTACGTCGACCAGATACTGTCCAACGTGCAAAAGTACGTGCGCGACAACAGCCTGGATCCCATGCAGCTTCCCGACTACGCAACCAATTTCTCCAAAGAGGTATGAACCAGAACCTTATAATAAATGAATTGCTAACTGTAAAAATGTCCACAGAGCAAAGTTTGAGAGATATGCAAAATTTCGAAATTCCGAAAAAAGTTTTTCTTCTTCTTCAATTTGACGCCCTACTTTATTCATATGCGTACATTTCATATTCATACATTTATTCATACAAACATTTATAGATTAAAAAAAAGGGTTAAAATATTTATTATATAATAATATTAATCAGCGCAATGGACTGATAAATTTGTAATGTCACTGATAATTTACCTTTTAACATAAGTTTTATGGTTTGCTTCCAACAATTTATTTAAAAAAACGCTGCATAATTTCCTTAAACATTCCTCAAAATATCCAACCATCAATTGAAGAGCTTAGTGGAAGAACGTGCTAAGTGACAAAAAGGTGAAAAAGAGAAAATGAACTTTAAAATTGTTCGTTTGCACTTAGACACGTTAAAAACAGCAATTACGAAAGGTAAAAAATCTACTTAACTAAAAGTTTGTGAAAAGGGTTAATCAAAATATCTTTAAAGGAGGGTATAATAAGTTCACTGACACAAAAATATCAGATTTTTCACAAATGTCACTTAGAACGTTCTTTCACTAAGATCTTCAATTAGATCCAACAGATCCATTTTTTAAAAAATTTGGGTTATAATATGAAAAATTATGTAATACTTCTTTTGTCTTAATGCAAAATGAGAAGAACAGTAGAATTCAAAGCTGTTTAACAATTTAGATTTTTTAAAAATGTTAATTAATTAGAATAAAAATTGCTGCAGACACTTGTTTAAGGATATTTCAAGGCATTTAGAAACTGAAGTAGCGTGCAGACAAGAAAAATCGACTAACTAAAAGGAGAAAAAAAACCGATTTAACAATTCTGGTCACGTTTTATTCTACCTATAATACTACTTAAGAACTCTTCGTTAAATAAAAATCTTCATTAGTAATTATGGAAATTTCGAAAAACTTGGATATGTACGTGATAAATTAGTAATAAAAATGTACTTTAGCTTGAAACTGAACTATATACTTCAAAATTTTAGAACGATGAGTTGGCAATTTTAATAAATATTTAAAGTTTTTCATATCCGGTCCGTTTTTATTTACTTCAATTTATGTTCTTTTGTATATTTTTTGCATTTTATATCAGAATATAATAAAACTATTCGTGGTTTATCATGTACTAGTTTTATAAACCCGGCGTTGCACGGGTGCACCCTTAATAACCCTAATTAGTAGTTTTTTTTAATGTAAACTTTTATTTTATACCAATTGATCCCTCCATGTGGTCCACTCCATCAGGATATTATAATCTCCTCCCATTCTGATATGAGGGGTTGATTGTATCCAGGCCCTTCCGGAGTTTGAGGGCTTTCTCATAGGGCCCTATTCAAATTGCCAGAACAGCTATATGTTATAATGGCCTGTTTGTATTTCACAATTAGCGCAAAACGAAACTGCCCAAATGTGGTAAACATTCCACTTCATATTTCATACAACTCGATAGGGCTTGGGGACCCAGTAGGTAAAGACTTTCGTCTTGCATGCGGTAGGACCCAGGTTCAGGTCCGGGCATGGCCAAAATAACTGCAGACCTATGAACGGCTCGTGCAGCCAAAAAATGTCCGACGAATAATACCCCGTATAGAGAAAGGGCACTTTAAATATCCTCCATTTTCCCAACGCTGCGTACGATGTCGCCCTTAAAAGTTGCATTGGGTACCTACTCACGTGTCGGCTCGTAACTTGACTGTGGTTCTAAATTACGAATCCCGTTTCCAATAGCACTCGTGTGTAGCTTTAATGCGACGATAATTCAAACTAACCCTAACCGATACAACTGGATGGGAATAGCTACCCTACGTTAAATTTTCAACTTCGCCAAAAGCCGCAATGCCAAAATTCAATCTACCGTTACGCCATCTTTACATCAGAAAAAAAACAGACATTCATCCTCTTGTATGGTTGGAAAAGTTTTATAAAGTACAAATAAAACTTTCCTTATTTATGCCGAATATATTCCGGTTAACCCAAAGAATCATGGCCGGCAATTTTACGCCAAATCTGGTAACCCCCATGGCAACCTTTGGCGAAATTAGCAATTGCATTGACAATTTCTAAATGTTAATCTATTTAAATCTTAAACGCATATAATTTATTCTGAAGTTTTCTTATATTAATATTTTATTAATTAGATGCTTAGATACTACACCTACTGATATTAAATAATTATTTACTTTTTTAAAATCAATTCTTCGTCATTTTAAAAATTCACTTTTTTTATAAATCTGGTCTGCAATTTAATGAATCTTTCCGCTGTTTTAATTCGGCCATTTTCAAATTAGGTAGTATTTTTGGTCATTTCGAGATGGTAACCATCTCGGCAAGTGCGGGGTTTGTTATCACTTCGACTTGGCGACATTTTTGAAAATTCGCCAAATCCGGCCACGATTCTTTAGGTTAACCTATATTCCTCCATATCATCATTTCTTACTATTTGTAAACATCAATTAAATTAAATTAGGAAACGTCATTAAAATCTAGTTGGGGAAATCTGATCCACCATAAAAAAATAAAGAGATTTAAAATCAACAAATAAAATACTGATATTCAAATAACAATCCAGCAAATTAAACCGACGTGCTCTTTTTTTTCTTTTTTTAATTTTCGTTCACGCTGAACGCGCTGAAATTTCTTATAAATTGAAGTAAAAAATATAAATTCTAATCTTACAATGTTATTCCTATGGGGAAATTGGCTCACGTTCTGCACTCCTACAACCGTTTGGGTTCGAATAAAGAGTATCCTATAGCCTATTCCTGGTTCTAAGCTATCTCGACACTAATTTTCAGCCAAATCCGTTTAGTCGTTCTTGAGTTATAAATGGTCTTACTAACACGACTTTCTTTATATATATAGATATCTAGTATACATTATTATACGAGTCTGCAAAAGTCATAATCAGCAAAACGCAGCCTCGTTGAAAAAAACTGAAGTGTCAAATCTTAAGTTTACTTACTATATTCAGTTAGGTTTAAGCAGTTTTTAAAGTAAAAACATTTACTTTTCCATTTCCCTTGCGCAATTTTCGTCGAACGGAAATTTTAGCGTTAAAAGAAAATTTTTGGCTGCAAAATACAGTATACACAGTAAAAGGACTACATTATAGATAGTTAAAGGACCAAAGCATACTCAGTTAATGGATATTAGACAAATAAGACGGAAATATGTTTTCTTTTCGTACAAATGATGTAGGTGGCCTACATCACTTTTAATGGTGAGGCGAAGCTGTACGACGGATGGCTGGCGGGCATCTCCACTCTGCACAGGACGGACGAGTGCCAACTCAAGACGAACAGGACGACCATCACCGTGTCGGCACACCTTGGCTTACTGGATCTCAGACTGGCATACAAAGGTCGGTAGCTAGGCTCAATAGCTGAATCAACCAACAATCGAAATTGAGTTTAGTGGTTGGTTGGTAGACATATATATTCAGGTTTGTGTGCTTGGTCAGAGACCCGCTTATAAACCTTCGTCAAGTAAGACAGACGCAACACACACATATAAGTGGATCCATCTAATTTTTAGAGACAGAGGCTAACTAGAGGATTCCCAAAATTGGCTTGTCACCCCCAGAGGTATTGATTTGGTATGGGAACTTGGAGGACTTTGTGACCACGACGTGCACCAGTCACGTTAACGTGCACCAGTCACCATTAGCGTACACGGGGTCTTCGGAAGGCAGCGGGACTCGAACTCGCAACCTTAGGGATGCCAGTCCAAGATCTTACCGACCAGGCTGGAAGTGTAGGACTTTAGTGGAAGAACGTGCTAAGTGACGTTTTTGAAAAAATTAAGATTTTTGTGTCAGTGAACATATTATTCTGTCCTTTAAATATAACAAGTTTTCCCTTTTTTATAAACTTAAACTTAAGTATATTTTTTTACCGTTTGCAAGTACCGTTTTTAACGGATTTAAGTGGAAACTAAAAACTTTCAAGCTCATTTTCTAGTTTTCAAATTTTTGTCACTTAGCACATTCGTCCACTAAGCTCTTCAATTGAGGTAGACTGAACATTTAACACTAAAGAAAAATGGCACGGTGGCAAAAATATATTAATAACAAAATGAACTATCCGAACTGGGTGGAGCGTGGCTTATATGTGTGGTAGAAGACAATATTTTACATTGCTATGGAGTGACCATACACTGTTAAAAATTTTGTGCTTGGTTTCACCATAATATTGGTTCCTAGTAGCTACAACAGCTGTGTGGTGAAATATTTCACCTTTTTTTCGGTGTTTGGTTGAACAATTTTTCTGAATTTGGAAACAAAAACCTGAGAAATGGTTCAACCGAATACCAAAAATACGGTTTAACGTTTCACCACACAGCCGTTGCAGCTACTAGGAACCATATTTTTGGTGAAACAAAGTGCCTAATTTTTAACAGTGTAGGCCGTTCTCGACGAATTAGCTGCCAAGTGGTGTGTTTGTGAGGTATAAGACTATACGTTTGACGTAGTTGTGACATCACCGTATGCATGGCAGTTCCAGTTGTCTATTAGGGACAATGTAATCTTGCTTCTGAAAAACATCGAAGCATCTATATATTATTGGAATTATGTCTTCCAGTACTAACGGATCTCAAAATGTGCGTCCATTCTGGATCTATCAACGCAGCGCATGCGCAGTATTTAAAAATTACGTCATTTGCAAACACGTATAGAACTTTATTGATAAAATACAGCGATAAAATTCTAAATGAGCTATGATGAATCGTTGAAAAGAGCCAAAACTCAGCGCCAAAGTTGGAGAAGAAGCCAAATAGATGTCTCCATGATTCTGAAATCGGCCGCGTTTTTTTAAATATTGCAATTCCCTCCAGTATATAATAGAGATCGTTTTTAAAAACTTATCGCTACGTTTATTGCTTAATCTACCCTAACTGCTTATAACTCTTCGAATAGCTCGTTTAATTTAAGCAAGATACATTCCGAAATATCTTTTGAATAGCAACATAATTTCAGTAACTTCTTTTGCAGAAAAATAATGTTCTAAGTATACTTACTAGTATGTAGGAAAAAAGATTTCGTTATAGATGTAAGTGGTTTGAAATCTATGTATTCTTAGTGAAATTGTGTGAATCCATATAGTTTTGCTGTTAAATTTAGTTATTTATTATTTTATTTAGATCTTTTAAAAATATATTTATTCATTTTGAGTTATAAGAGTTGTTAACAATAAACATTTATTTGAGTAAATAAATGATATATTTATGATTCATTTGATGTATGAAAGCGAAATGAAATTGGTTTCTATAAAAGTACTTTCATTGCAAGAATCCATGAAAGACTCTTTTATATCCCAAGGAAATTGTTTGGCATACATTTTCATGCCACGTTTTAGAACAGGTAAAAAGCTTTTCTACTTGGTGACGAATGGACGAAATTTATCCTCTCTAAATTGCACTAAAGAAACCTTTTTATAAGAAAATAAATGTGATCTCTGTAGAGTGATATTTTATTAAAGTAATACGTGGTTTCATAAAAGTTCCATTTTAAAATTGAAATATTTATATGAGTTTGAAGACTAGCGCATTCAGCGCATACAGTAATCCATCCCCGCTTATCGCAAACAGTTACTCAATGTTCAGCGTTTTTCCAGAGAATTAAGTTTATTTTCAATGATAATTTAAAGACACTCTTCAACTGGGAAAATTGCATTGAGGATGAGTGTAAGAGATTTCTATTACTTTAGTACTTTCAATTAACTTAAATGAAATACTATAAGGTAATGAAAAAGTTGTAATAGGGTTGAAAATCCGAAATGGAAATTTTGCTTTTTCAATACTTTTTAGAGGGTGCTGATTCTAAAAAAAGTGGTTTTTCGAACATTGCATTCCGTCTTTCAATCTGCCTGTCCGGAAGTACTCTACATCTCGAACTAAAAGAGCTACGGACTTCAAATTTGGTACACGAGTTCCCAGTACCTGCCAGAAGTTATAATAAGGTTTTAGAAAAAAATAGTACATGCGCAAAGCATAGAATTAACTTTTTTGGTTTTGAAGATATTGCTGATAAAAGAAAAAAGCTACAGACTTTAAATTTGGTACATGAGTTCCCAGTACCTGTCAGACGTCACATATTAAGTTTTGTGATAAAATCTCGCAAGTGCAAAGGGTAGCCACCGATTGAAATTCGTGTTGTCTTACTCACCCTTAGTTTTTTTAAAATTTGGAACTACAGACAATAGATTTAATCATTCTGTAACCCGTGTGTAAAAATAACTGCCTTATCAATAGAAGAAAAACATCAATGCAAACATTAATCTTTGCAATCAAAAGTGCAGTACATTATTACTATGAAATTTGAACTGCAATGTTGTGCGTTATAGTAAAAGTTCCAAAGCACATATTATGTTGTGCTTTGGATGTATAGTGATGAAATTTCATGTTATTTTTATCAGTGTTTGTGAAGCTACAAGGGTTTTAATTTCAGAACTTTAAATAAATCACCTTTTTTAATACACTCTCCCTATTTAAGCATTTAATAATTTTAAATATAATAGTAGTATAGTATTGATAGTATTACTAATATAATAGTAGTATAGTATTGAATTTATGGTAGCGTCGTTACATTTCTAATGAAGTCCAGTTAGGTAATAAATACTGCCGACCCATAAATGAAAATGTAGAATATATTGGTTCACTTAAATTCCCATTCCTACGTGCAGAGGCCAAAATGTTGAGTGCCTCTCATAGCGGCGCAACTGTGTTAAAAGACGTCGTCTTGTCTCTACCAATTCAAATAAACTGAAAACAATTCGAACAACAAGAGGTGCCAATGCCGAGTCTCAGTGAGTTCGAGATCGTCGAACTGTCGACCATCTGGATCGAACTGTCTGGACTTGGACCCCTCACCTGGATCCTGAAATGGATGCTGACTGGAATATCGAAGATGGTGGAAGGATTCATTGTGGAAAAGCTGACCTCTGAAGTGCAAGAGTACATGGCGGTGGAATTTCAGAAATTGTCTTTTCCAGTGTAATATGTAATTGATAATCTTTAGGATTGACTGGAATTTTTTTTATAAAATAATCTGTGTTTTTGCATAGTGATTTCACACATAAAAGTAAGTACAGAATTTCCACGATACAGTACAATCCCTGGACAAATTATTAGACGCACTGCAAGATTTCATGTATCAATCAATGATGAACAAAATATCTTTAGAAGGATATTTGTGTTCCTAAACTTAAGCTATTGAATAGAAAATACTATCTTCTATACTTAATACATATATCGACATCTTTTTTAATGATATGGCATTCTTTGGTATGTTTTCATCATTACTAAAAAATACAGTGCGTCTAATAATTTGTCCAGGGACTGTATATATGAAATCTTGCTGTGAGGTAATCAATAGGATTCACTGAAAAAAAAACATAACTCCACTAAAATAAAGATAGTAATTTTGATCACGTTATTTTAAAGAACTTAAATGAACTATGAAATACAAATAACATTCAAATTTCTATTGTAAACAGTTCTTCAAAACGGGAACGAAAGATAATATCATTATTAAAGTTTTCGTTTGGGGAATCTTGAATACCACTTTCCCCCCTACTCTGACCTTCTTAATGGATTTGTTTTACATTTTTCAACTTTCATAAGTCATGAATTAATCCCCCCTTCCCGATAACCAACATAATATCTCAGGTAGCACACTAATATGGGATCCATATGGGCCCGTTTGGTCAATTGGAATCCAACATCTAACTGCCAGAAAGAAACGACTCCCTTTACTTTTGGTCAAATCACATGGGCCTACCAAGACCTCATGGGCAACGTAAGCCCATTTACAATGATGTCTTCCAATTATGTTTAAGGGGAGTCGGATGGGTGTTTGGGTCAAAAATCCCGATTTTTCTGTTTTTCTTTTATTTTTAATCTGCATATCTATAGCTTTAATTTAAGACCAAGATTATCGATTTCTGTTTAGTGGTTTTCTTTTTATAAGCATTTTTCAGAAACTTCGTGTATCAGTTCTTATCATGCTTTTCTTTTGCGTTTCCTGAAATATAAGGTTTTTCTACAGTTAGGAACATTTATCTCAAGAACTATAAAATATATCAACATGTTTTGTTTTATTATTTCTTCCCCATTAATAGCTTTTTTGTTTAAACTGAGGAATCTTAAATATCTCTGCTGAAAAAATTATATAAATTTAAATCGTATTTTTTAGGGTTTTTAAATACATATTTTAAAAAAATCACTGTAAAAGTATTTTTTGTACTGTTATATATCCGATAAAATCCTCAGTTTAAATTAAACTAAGGAAAGGTATACGATACTTACAAAACCCAGGCTAGAATGTCTTAAATCTGCATACGAAGTCGCAGGAAAATGATGTAAATTTACGTATGACGTAAAATTCATTGTGTCGAAAATTTGACTAGAAATAATGTCAAGTTACATATCATTTTGCTGTTAACTAGTAATTAAAACACTGTGATATAAAAAATAACAAAAAAATGTGATTAATTTTACAAAAAAAAAATACAACGAGCGTCCACCATGACGGACGTTACGCATATGATACTTACAAAATCCAGGCTAGAATGTCTTAAAACTGCATACGAAGTCGCACTTAGGTTTCATTTTGTGACACTTAAGCGTCAACCCTACTTTGATTTAAACTGAGGAGAGATTCCTATAAGTTAACCCTATATGTAAGAAACAATCTATTAAAAAATCATGATGATATCTCATATGGTTCCTGAGAAAAATGTTCCTAAAGTTAGTAAAATTAACATGGGCGAGATACAACCATCCCTAATAAACTTAAAAATAAGGAGACAGTTAAATTATTTTTCCGCTGAATGATATCAAAATAATAATGAAACAGAATTTAACATTTAATTTATAATTACTTTATCAAATCCAAATAATAACTAACTCATCCTAGTTGACTCCTTTCCTTAATTTTATATTCCTAAAAATACTTTCTAATTCAAATTATTCCGCAATTTAAAAGTTACTCTAAACCAAATAACTAATGACTAGTTTGAAAAAGTTTCTCCTATAATTTTTAAAATGTAGCCACAACTTTGGTACCTGGTGTTACTTAAGAGCGAATTTACGACTCGTGTCTCCGTATAACTCCGGTTTTCAATTAATTTCTATCTAGTTACAGACGCATTCGCTTTAAATATACATTAATAAGTTCATTTAATTAACATTAATGTAGCAAGGTAGGTGAAACACTACAGAATATTTTATACCAATTCAAATGATGTTCGTTGAGAAACAGCCATTACGAAACTTTAATAAGGAAAAACTGTTAAAAGTTTTGTTTAAAAGAAAGTTTATGACTTAGGCCACTTGTTCCATCAATTTAGGAATTTTTCGAAACCAAGAATAGTTTTCGAAATTCCAATGTAGTACAAGAAATAATGCTAAAAGAACAATTTATTGGAATCTACTCATTAATTTTTTCCATCATTTATAAAAATCTATTTTACTATTCTATGTATAAGGCTCATTTATTCTATTCACATAAGGCAACTAGTTAATTACTTCAAATAAACTCAAAGTATATTAAAGCATTTTATATAATAACCCATTTATAATTACCTATAATTATAACGATCTTGTATGCCAAACTTTTTATCTTAATCAGATGAAAAAGCTATTTTCTTTACCAAAAGGCAATGTAATTTTACATATGTCTGTGAAGAACTCGAATTGTCGTTTTGACAAAATTTTAACTGAGATTTTCCACTAAAAGATATTTTTTATTTGTATAATTTATTTTAAACAATTAATTTTTACTAATTATTATTAGTTTTCGATGTAAAGTAATAACCTTTCTATAACAGAAAATGTCTTTGAATGCTAGTTGATGTATTTTAAATATTAATTTAATGGGCCGAAGAGGGTTATTGTGTATGTACACTGCTCAAAACAATTAGGGGAGCACTTTGAGTACTTTTGTTTACCCTTTTCGCGGTTCCGACTTCTTTTTTTATTCTAAAAATCTAAAATTTGTGAAATAGATTCATTATGCATTCAGAATGAAATGGTAAAAAAACAGGGGAAAAATCTTAATTTTTCAACTAAAATTTAAGGGGAAAAATAATGGAATCATAACTTTTGAATAAATTATAGCGATAATTTTCAATACTTAACTTGTAATAAAAAAAGGTAAAATCAATTTTTAAACATCTAAGAATGCAAGCGTGAAGAATTTAGGGTCAATTTATTGCATACAATTTTTTTTGGGAGTGAATTGTATTTTACCATGTTTTCCATATTTTCATTTAATGAAAACAAACATTATTTAATTCTTTAAAATACGCGATTCTTCCATATAACGATAAATAAGTGTGAGCTCAACTTAGTAAGAAAAAAAAATAAATGCTGATGATACCAAATGGGATCATTGGGGGTGAAAGAGTTTAAACCATGCGTTCCCCTAATTGTTGTGAGCAGTGCATTATAGATCAGATCTAAAGCTTTTGTTTTCTAAGGTAACGATCGTTATAGACCGTCACACTCACTGTCACATAAATATTAACGTATAGCGATAGCGTATTTACAGCAATTTTTCCAAGCCGAGTGTCGATCGTGGTGGACGCTACGAATACGATACTTAGGAAACCCAGGCTAGAATATCTTAAAACTGCTTATGATGTCGAACTTAGATTTCATTTTGCGACAACTTAGCCATCGACCCTCGTCACTCGATGAAATTAAAAATTACGAGACCTGTCTCCAATCGCCAATTGACCTTGAGTACAGGTAAAAGTTCTAGGTCACGAATAAATGGTGTACATAATATCATCATTGTACATGAGTGATCCGGCTAACTAATTATACTGATATGTACCTATTATTAAGTAAAAATATACATATTTTAAAAATGGGGGTCACTCATGGCTTTAGAAGTAGAATGGTGATATTATATACACCATTAATTCGTGACCTCGAACTTTGACATGTACTTAAGGTCAAATAAGACGGATTTAAGAAAAAGCGAAATTCACTTTTTCTTTTCTTAGTACTACTAACATATCCTGAAAGTTTTAGGAAAATCGAGCGTATCAATTATCACACCCCTACTCAATTTGGCCCATTTTTTAAAAAAAAAAAGAGACTTAAATTGTTCTTGCACTTCATTAAAATTAGTTACTAAATGAACGTATTCATATTGTTACTAATTTAATTTTTTTTTGCATAACGATGTTCATTATATGTACATTTTAAAAGAAATTTTAGAATTTAATTTAAATTAAACCTTTAACTCCAAACCTTAGTCGGCCAGTCAGCAGTTTTATCTTTAAAAAAGAAGACTCCATTTATACCTGAAATTCTTATCCAAATAAATTTCCACGAAGAAAAGTTTTCCATTAGATGCATTTAATGCAAATGTTATTCCATTTCGAGCTGTTAATGCAGTCACAAATCATGAGGGATAGGCAGTCAGATTGCAAATTTCAATTTCTAAACTCTTGTTTTTAAAGAAAACAGAATACAAGCTAGTAAGTAAACTGAAAATGGAAAATGAAGATAGGCGTTGATTCAAAAACAGAATAGAAAATATAATAAAAAGTTTACACTTTTTTTCGTGTGAAGGGGGGTGGGGGGGGTGGGGGGGTGGGGGGGGGGGTGGGGGGGGGATTTAAATCATTTCAACATACGGGTTTAAATGCGTATGCATTAAATGTAGTAATGTTCTTTTTTGAGCGAAAAAACACTCAGAAGGATTGATTGTTGTGGAAATATATTTCGCTCTTTTTTTGAGTGAAAAATTCACTCTTTTGTTTTAAGAGTGTGGTATAGCAGGTTTCATACTTATCATTTTAAGAATCACAAACTAGTACCCATTGTTCTTACAAGAGTTTCATAGTTCCATACTAGAAAAAACTATATACAGTTTAAAGTTTTGGTGCAAGATTGAATAGGAATCCTGGAACTTCCAAGCCGCCACCACTATTTGGAGCTTTGATTTACTACTTTTGCGGTGAATTATATTTATGGTTATACCACAAAATTGGTAAATTCGCTCTCCAATTAGTGGTAGCAGCTAGAAAGTTCCAGGATTCTTCAGGGTGCAATCTTGCACCAAACAGTATAATAGGGGAGACCGGGGCTAGTTTTCAACGTTTTCTTCTTTTTGATTATATATTTTTTTACTTTTATTTATTTTGAAGTAAACAAGATGTCATTGTCTTCCTCACATGCTTATCTACAAATTGGCATTACTACTTTCCCAAAAAGTAAATATACTTTTTAGCAGCAAGGGGATAAATGCAAGCATGTTGAGCTGGAAAACGTCCCCGTATGCGGGGTAAATTTTCCCAGACTGCAAAAAAGTGATGGGCAAATTTTGAAACTGTTTTTTTAAAAAAAGATTTAACACATTTGAAAAACATTTTTAAATTTTTTTACGCAGATTTATTGTAAACTAAAATAGCTCAAAAGAGTATACCCAGAATATAGGTATTTTTTTTTAAGGAACCAGTTTATTATACCCAATTATTTTAACCAATTTCATTAAAGGTCATTATCTGGATCCCTTTAAAATTACATAAAACTTCCCCTTTTGTGTAACTGTCGATGAGTTTGGTGTGATTGCTAACCCCCCCCCCCTTTTTTATTAAAAAAGCCAATATTGACTCAAAACCTTGAGTGCAATATGACACATAACTACAGTGTAATTATTCACGATCTATGGGGAATATTTAAGTTTCTGGGTGCTTTTCGGCTACTACATCCATTCCTGATAGTTTCTAGAGTGACATATATTGTTTCAGGATTAGTACGAGTTCATTCAGCTTCCTTTTTCAGTACTATGCAGACAATTTTGAATCCAGAGCAAAACTTTTTTTTATTACATGTTCATACGATAAAAATAACTTGGTTTTGGGAATATTAAGTTTAATTTACAAAGGTTAGAGCACGTTTTTCTAGAAGGCGTTGTTGGAAATCTTGCCCCGTGAAATTTTGGAAAACATGCCCCGCCGTCATATTTTGACTTTAATAGTATCTTGACGAGTATAATTTTAAATTATTTTGAAAGCGAATGTATAGTTACGTAGAGAAGATTTACCTTTTAGTATACGTAATGATAAAACTGTAAGTTTAATAAAGTACGTTTCATTTAGTATAGTTATTTTATAATTTTATAGTCATTTTCATCATTTTATATCATTTTATAGTCATTTATAGTTATTTTAGTTAATAATGTAAGCATAAAAATTCACCCAACGTTGAAAAAATCACTAAAACAGCTCTAACGAAAATATTACAACAGCAACTGAGCAAAATTTCTCGTGGGTGACATAAAACGGGTTGCTTCATAAACTAAGGAGCCATTTGGCGCCTCTTAAAGGCTCATTTCTTGTATAAGGCCTGGACTTACCCCATAGGAAAACTAGCCCCGGTCTCCCCTATTGCTTAAAATATTCTACTGACTACTGCGTACATTCATTCTATTATAATAAAAAAAATTTTGTTAAAAAACTTCGATAACATACTATAATTTTTCAGTTAATTATAGCAATAATATGTTTTTAAAATTTGAGGACAATAAAAGCTGACAATTCCAATAAATTAAGAAATCAATATGTTAATATTCTTCACTAATATTCTCCAAACTGCAATTTATAGAATGTAAACCAGGAAGATAAAAGAAATGCCAGTATCACTCATTCATTTCTAATTTTAATTTGTTAAAATTCACGAAGAAAGCGTTTTTAGTACAGATTGGAAATTTCATAGCATAAAAACACCATAGCATAAGCACTATTTAATTTACAAATTATTTTACACTCTTAAAACAAACGAGCGGTTTTAACTCAGTCTGAGTTAATTTCCACTCCTTTCCTTGCCGAAAATGCACTTCCCCTATAGGAGTGGATTTCGCTCTTTTTGCGGAGTGGGTAAAAGAAATAAAAGAAAACAATCTACGTCCTACACTCTTAAAACGAGCGGCTTTAACTCAGTCTGAGTTAATTTCCACTCCTTTTCGGTACCGAAAATGCACTTCCCCTATAGGAGTGGATTTCACTCTTTTGTTTTAAGAGTGTACACTTTTTACATTTATGTTTTCGAATTTATCATTCTGTTTTTATATTATTGTCTTAAATATCTTTTGAAACCCAAAAAATAGTGTTGAGAAAAGCCTTTTTTTAAAAAAAAATAGGTTGCTTACAAAATGCATCTATAAAAGATGCACGCAGACAGAGGCATGCATAATTTGCTTTTCTTGTGAACAATGAAAGAAGACCTTGAAAAGAATCACATTTTGTTCTATGCTTCTCACTTTATCACTTTAAAATATGCCCAAATATGAAAATATAAGAACTTGTGAAGCATTGATTGTCTTATCAAATACTTTTTTACGACATGCATACTATAAAAACCCATGAAAACATGATATACCTTTGTTGCTTTTAAAAAGAAAATTGCGCTATGTATTTTTTACAAGTCAGAATGCAAAACGAAATACACATAAAATGGAAAACGGAATTTCTGCACTCCCTGCTCTCAAGTAGAGTCTAAGGACTATAAATAAAGAACAAGTATCTTTAGTATTTTTAATAAAGCAGTGTGTTTTTGGTTCTGTTAATTATTCATAATTTTTTTGCATAAACGTTGGAACTTATTTTTAAATTAAAAGTATACAAGTTTAGTAAAAAAACTAATTTGGGGAAAGATTTTTCTCGTAAAATGTCAACTAACAAATATACATACATCGCTTTAAAGAGCAAGGTTTTTGTATAAAACTTTTAATAAAAATTAATTTAAATTAAAACTATGTAAGAATTTAATAAAAACAACAATTTTGATGTATCTTATTGTTACAATCAAATATGATCTACGAATGAATAAAATAATGTCATAGCTAATGTATGTAGTAAATGTAATCAAAAGATGTAAATTTACACTCATTTGTTAAATTAGAGTATTCTATTTTATTTTATCAACAAATTTGACTTCTAATATGCTAGTAAATAAAATTGATAGATATGAGACAATACTAAAACACAAATAAATAAGTAATAAAAGCAGAAAATACAAAGAGGATCAATAAAAAAATATTAATATTTAGAATCTGAAAAAGTTCTATGCTCTATAAAGTGTAAAGTTTTATTCCAAATACCCCTATAAAAATTCGTACTTTTATAAATATGATCCCACTACTAAGGTAAATTCATTACCATTCTAGCATTGAAAATACTGCACAAACTTTTGTGTTGCAGCCATTTTCGACACATATTCAGTATATTCTACTCATAGTCATTAATAATCCGTGAACTTTTACAAATTAATTAAACAAATTATGAATATTTAATACACATTTTTCTATATTTTGCGAAGTTTCCCCCCCAAAAGTACAACAGAAAATAAACGGCTTGTTGTGTCCTTAACATCCCCACCTTAATGGGATTTGCACATTGTCACAGAAACATGTTCTTTTGTTTTATGGAGAGGCTCGGCGTTCCAGAACTTTAAATTTTCTTGTCGCATCAATCGTTGTGGAAATATTTAAATGCATCGTTGAGCACATGTTCAGTACCTCAGTATAAAAAAAGGTCCTTTTTAACATTGTTTATCCATATATGTATGCCTTTTTTGTACTAATGCACTCGTTTTTGTGTACTTATACACAGAGAGGAATTTCGAGCGGTGTTTTGAAGTTCAAGAAGTCATCGAATCAATGCCAAACTACGGTTATACAAAAGGAGAAGTTGCGAAATTTGCTTAAGTTCAAAGTGATCAAGATGATAATGAACTTTATTGAAATATCGACAAAGTCATCGAATCAATGCCAAACTACGGTTATACAAAAGAGGAAGTTGCGAATTTCGCTTAAGTTCAAAGTGATCAAGATGATAGTGACCTTCATTGAAATATCGACAAAGTCATCGAATCAATGCCAAATTACGGTTATACAAAAGGAGAAGTTGCGAAATTTGCTTAAGTTCAAAGTGATCAAGATGATAATGAACTTTATTGAAATATCGACAAAGTCATCGAATCAATGCCAAACTACGGTTATACAAAAGGAGAAGTTGCGAAATTTGCTTAAGTTCAAAGTGATCAAGATGATAATGAACTTTATTGAAATATCGACAAAGTCATCGAATCAATGCCAAACTACGGTTATACAAAAGGGGAAGTTGCGAATTTCGCTTAAGTTCAAAGTGATCAAGATGATAATGAACTTTATTGAAATATCGACAAAGTCATCGAATCAATGCCAAACTACGGTTATACAAAAGAGGAAGTTGCGAATTTCGCTTAAGTTCAAAGTGATCAAGATGATAGTGACCTTCATTGAAATATCGACAAAGTCATCGAATCAATGCCAAATTACGGTTATACAAAAAGAGAAGTTGCGAATTTCGCTTAAGTTCAAAGTGATCAAGATGATAGTGACCTTCATTGAAATATCGACAAAGTCATCGAATCAATGCCAAATTACGGTTATACAAAAAGAGAAGTTGCGAAATTTGCTTAAGTTCAAAGTGATCAAGATGATAATGTCTTATATCGAAATTTGACGATATCGTATGAAATGCGACGAGTTTTGAAGTAAATTGAACATAAGATACAAGTTATAATAGAAGCATGTGAAGAAAAAATGCAACTTCACTCCAAAATTATTAATTCGAAGGGACCTAAAGAATTAGTTCATGCCACTTTAAATCAAAAAGTCACATGTAATTCAATGCAAACCAGAACATTAAAGCAAAGAAATTGTTAAACGAATGTATATTACTCTATCCTTTTAAGAATATATTTCTTTGCACTACATACAAGGATATTCCAAACATTTTTCTATTCAATATTATCTACCATTTTAAGATCACAGAAGTATTTATATTAAGTACATATAAAACCCAAATACATACATTTACGGCTTTTAAGAATATTCAAATGCGTAAGCATTAAGCAATCTCGTTTCCATGTCTCAACGTAAATGCTCGTTGTTTCGCATTTGACTTGCTACATATGTAACTTAGTATAAAATAAGGACTTATATCCTATGTTATAAAATAAACTTATGCCCTTTATGTACTAGGATACATAATGTATATAAAACAAACGTAAACCCTTGTAACTTTGTAATATTTGGCAATGCAACTAACAGCGAAAACGCTTCCCGCAGTTATATTTTAGTAGCTATTTCGATTGCATTTTGATGACTTCACTTTATAGATCGTCTCTTTGGTTTGGGAAAGTTTTAAATATACTCTCGCGCTAGAGGTACACATACGTAGACCTTTGTATATACGAGGGCTGTTTTTTTCAAGTTCCGATGGGCTGAAACAAAAAGACGGGTCAAAATACAAAAAAAAATTGCTAAAAGTAACGTACAATACTGCTTATTTCTCCACATAATCACCTTTTCGATTAAAGCATTTGTCATATCTGTAAACAAGCTTTGAAATACCCTCTTCATAAAATGTAGCCGCCAAGTGAGAATTGAGACTGTTATTCGTTTCTCGCAGGCAGAAGGGAACAGTGCAACAAAAATTCATCGAAGAATGAATGGAGTGTATGGAGACACCTTTATGAGTGATGGCGTTGTTCGTGAATACTGTTGAAAATTTATAGGTGGCTGAACTGATGTTCATGAAGAAGGTGCCAAGGAAGCAAGTCTCTCGCTAGAGATGGCATTGTTCAGCGAGTTGACCAAGTGTTTAGGGAAGCTCGAAGGTTTACCATAAGTGAGTTATCGATTAGCATAAAGGCTTGGATTGTGGTGACAAATATTAGTGGTGACAAATAATGCCTATAAGAAAATTTGGGATTTGAGTTCTTTTTTCCCTATATTCTCTCTCCCAGTTCGTCAATAGCCTTGATACCAAATAAATAGTAATTCCATTAGTTTGCTCTACCGAAAGTCTTAAGTACTGTCAGTTTAATTATAGTCATACTACACTATAAACATTTCTGTAAAATTATAGCAGATTTTGCGGTTACTTTTTACTTCCACAGTGCTGTAATGTTTGTTTTACAGTAAATTGACGTTTTCACGACACGCAGAGTGCGTCACAAGAACAACTTACACCAATAGCGTTTGAACAGAAGATGGTTGCATCCAATCACTGCCAGTGAAGCAAACGTTTTCGTGCTTGTAGCACACGATAAATTTGTCATAATATGTAAATTCACAGTACAGGGTGATAGCAGCATTTTTACCATCTCCACTGTGATGTTAAATTAAAGTTTTTTTTTAAACAGTGTATCTTGATATACACAAAAAAGCTTTTTCCCTATCATGTGCTATCCTACGGATAATTCCGATCTGTGCTTCTTCAAAAGGAAAATCGGTATTTTTTTTGCATATATAAAAAGTAATTTTAAATAAAAAATATGAGTAACATCCGTGTCAAACTGCAAAATGTTCAAACCTAAAGATAATGGCATAATAACTATTCTATTATTTATTCGTTTAGAGTAGATTCAATGATTAATGCGTTAGTAAATACATGTAGGATATCAAAAGCAAATGCATTATGTGGTACTTAAATATGCCGAAGTAAATCATTATGCTGTATATGTAAATTTTATAGTTATTTATATCTTTAATCAAATGTTAAAATATGGAATGAAATAGGGAAAATACTAACATTAAGTTTTCATATCTTCAAACAAATTTGCATTTTATGTCAATATTTGAATCGTTAAATGTGTAAAGGGGCAAACGTCATTTTTGAAAGTTTTTAATGAGAGTAAAAAAACTTCATTATTTTTTTTGAAAATTAAAATTGTGGTTGTAGTGTCTGAAAAATATGTTTCTTGAGACCCTGAGTCAGGAAAAAAACTATTCGTGCAAATGGATGACCACGAGCGAATCAAATTTAAATACCGCTTGACCCCTTTTAACAATGGGGTGTTTCTGATGATATAACTCTCCTGTTTTCATTTTTGAACTTCCTTCGATTTCATTGGTTGTTTCGATGTCACTCTCAAAATGAACGTTTTTTCGTCTGCTATTTTAACGTTCTTAAGGTGCACTTTTTTTTATGCCTGCAATTTATTAAACATTCTCGGTAAGAATTCAATTCAATTTTAAGTAAGCAAATCATAAACAAAACGTCAACACCAATTTAATGTGATTTACGAACAGAGAAAAGCTTTCGTTCTACTGAAAGAATTTGTTTATACAATATTCGTTTCATCAAGGTAGGAAGATATTGTATTGTTTTCAAAGCAAATGTAATTCCAGAAGGACCAAAAATGAAAACAATACCTCGGAAACTGCTGCCACTCACGACGTGAAACATGCCCCTTATCAATTTTGCACCGTACTATTGCATTGCATAGTTTTCTTTAGGGAAATAAAAAAAAATCTTTGATATTAGAGCAACATACCCTGCATGGTAGTTGCTATACGTGCATTTTAATTACCAAGAAATAAAAATAGTAGTTTTTAAAACACATATTTTTTTTATAAAACATTTCTGTAACAATATTTTTTTAAGCTTTGCATTTGGGAGTTAATCTCCATTCAGTTATCTTAACTTAGAAATGTATTCTATAATAGGTAAATAATGACAAAAGAGAAACATTAATGCCTAGAAACTTTAAATGATTCCTACACGTAAATGTACTCAGTGTTCCTTCGAATCGACCAAAAAGCTCAAGCCACTAGAGGGCGAAAGCGTGGCTTGCGCGCAGATAACTTGAGAAGAAAGGAATTTACCCCAAAACTCCCCGTCACTTCGAAGCAAGGAATGTCTTTGGGGAAAGTTTCCCGCGCTTCTCTTTATTCGAATTAAATTTACTATTTCAAATAATTATTCGTAAAATCTGACGATTTTTGAATTAAAATCTTTAATGGCATCAGATAAAAACAGCTGATTTTTTTTTAAATATTTTCATTCCAGGGAAAAGAAAAGAAACTAAAATGCTAATTAGAAAAAATATATATAATTAATAATCAATTAACGAAATAGAAGATTATTTGCGAAAGTGTTGTTAGGTAACTATTAGGTGATTTTAATAGTTCAACTATACTGATTCTGTTCTCAAAGAAAGTTTAAAGTTTTGTGGCTTTGTCTGTAGTGGAAGTTTCGAAAGGAGGTAATTATCCACTAAATAAATGACCTGGAAATGAGCTCTCTTTAAAAATGCAAAGAATTCACAAGTTTTACATTGCTGCTTGCTTCTGTGCTGCACGTAAGTATTTTAAACTTTTTCTGACAAAGTACTATTTAAAATAATACAAAGATGTTATTTAAAAAAAATAATAAGTGAAAAAGGAATTTTTTAAATAACTACATTTGGAAAATAAATTTAAACAAAAATTATATAATAAGGGTATTTTTTCCCTTTTTATAAATAAGTATTTATCATAAAAAAGTTTATAATGTCTTATGTTTCTATGGTAATACAGTGAACTAATTTTCTATTTGTATTAGGAGATTAATTTAAATTATATTAATAGGATTTTCCTTATTTACAAACTAGTATTTTACATAGAGAACTTTATTGCGTCCTATGCTCTAGAGGTAATTCAACTAATTTTCTGTGTGTATATATTTGTTAATTTACTTATATATATATTTGTCTACTCAATGTTTGATTATAAAGTTAGATAATATAGAAAAGGAATGTGTTTACTGCTTATTCGCTTAAAAATAAACGCCGAAAGAAAGTTACAATTAGAGTGCATTTTTTACAGTAAACTGTGCTAATAAAAGTAAAAATAAATCATCAGAAGTTATAGAAATTAAAATTTAACTTGTTATTTTTCTTAAATTAATATGTATCTTTATATTTAATGGAACTGTATTTATTTTTAACTATGTGTCGTGTGAAATTTGTTACAGTATGTGAAACTTCGTTTCATAACTATATTCGAAAACGTAATTGACTAGAATATGAAGAAAAATGTAGATAGTGCTGTAAAAACTGAAAACATCAACACATGTATTATAACCGTACGTTTTACCGTACATACACATATGTTAACGCTTAAGTTATTATTTCTAAAAAATTCTTTTCTATAAAGACAAACCTTAATGTATGCGGATTAATTACGCTTGTACCATTGAGATAATATGACAAAAATTCTATTTTTCAGCGAACTGTGTTACTAAAAAACGATTCTAACAAAATTAAGTATAGACACATAAACCTGTCTAGGAAATCATTTCTTTCAGCAATACATCTAATCTAATTTTAAAAACATTCAAAATTTTATTATATTTTAAAATTTAAAGAATATATAAGTTTTTTGAACAAAAAATAAAAATTTAATAAAAATAAGAAAAACAAATTTAATTAGCGAGTTGAAATTTAAATAAAAAACTTATGTAATTAAAACAATGTATTTTTAGAGAGTAAAATATCCCTTGTTTTATTTATTCATCACACATAAAATAATATTTTTGAAACAATATTTTTAGATGCAAAGAGTTTCACTTTTCATTCTAGACATTACCTAATACAAAGCAGAGTAAAGAAAATAAAAACATTATTACGTGAGTAGGTAATTTAATTACATCTTTCGAAATTTTTAAAGACAACACTGAGAAAAAGATTCATCTAAAACAAAAATATTTATTTTATTAAAGATCTTAGGGGCAAGTGCAAAGGTAAATATATTTTGAAATGCCTTGTGGAACAAAGATTATTATTAGATTATAAACTTTCCATGCAAAGTAGTCAAAACCTTTTAGACTTTTTTCGAACTGTATGTGAGTCTACCTTAATTAAATAAATGTACTGAACATTCGTTAAAAATATAATTATGTAGATGAGTTTAATTCTTCCAGATAGAGGTGAAAATGCATGTGGTTTCAAAAGATTTTTTTTTATCTGAGAAGGAAAAAAGCGAGAATTGATATTTGATAATAAGAAACTTTTTTATTTTTATATTAACTAAAATGTTTTTACAAGCAAAAAAAAAAAATCTTCAGCATTTTTAATATAAAATACATTCTTACATGCTACAATTGATTTGTATGTGAATATTTTAAACAAAATTTTGGTTAAAAAAGTAATACTATTAGTCAAAATAATAATGTTTTTTATAATTGCGTCGTTAAATTTTTTTTATTAAAATAGAATAGTCATTTTCAATGATCATTATAAACATTTTACCCACTATTTATCCCTAATTTTAGAAATTCTATGTGAGAATTAATGCATATATTTATTGAAATTCTTTCAAAACTATATTGATAACAATCGCAGTCCCTTATTTATTAATTGTTTTAATCGCGCAGGTATTTTTGGAGTTATTTAGTTATTCTTGGAGCTATATAAAAGTTTCACCATGAAAAATTTCAAGCAGTGCTTATTAATAAAACGTGGTCAAAGTGTGTCTCAAGATAAAATAAAGATTAAATCAATGATTTTTCTTGGGAAGAGTATTAAAACAATTTAGATTAAACTTCTTTAACCTCATGTTCTAAGAATGTTTTTTTCGTATTTCAACTGTATCCTAAGTTTTTATATGAGTTGGATTAACTTTATTCGAATATTCATTGTCATTTCGAATGTCATTTCGAAATTTAAGCGCCGCACTTAAAACAAACAATTTGCATTGTTAAACCCTATAAGTCCATCTATATGTTTCTTGCAAAAGATAATTAATAAACACAATGGTACAGTTATTTACTAATTACTATATTAATCCAACTAATATACTAATTACTCAAACTCAACTATGGTTAATTATAAAATTTACTTCATTTTTCATTATTATTTCTCTAAGCGTCTAAGCAAAGATAAATTAAATAAATTTTGACGATACAGTGAGACAACTTGAAATGCGAATTTCGTGCGAGCACGTTACAGACATGCTTAAAATGTAAACCTCCAAAGAAGTTTTTTTAGAACCATAATAAATGAGATCTTTTTCATGCGTTACAAGCATTTTAAACATGTCAGACTAATTCCTCTAATCCACAAGTTGTTACAGGAGAAAATTGGAACCTTTCAGATTTCTAATTATACCTCAGGTGGCTTCTATCGTTTGCGTATTCCACTTAATAATCCACTCTGCTATGAATGCCTAAGTCTCCAAAATTTGTTAGCAATAAATTTATGCATTGGTTTTCCAAGAGTGTTACTAATAGTTTTTTTACCAAAAAAAAAGAATGTTTTTTCATTTCCAATGCAGCAGTAAATTACAGATGTAATCTCTTTGCTTACATAATAAAAAAATATTTAAGCACAATATAAATTTATGTACAAACGTTAAACAAATAAATGTAAAGAACTTACACAATAAAAAAACTATATAAACTATATTAAAAAACATGCATTTAAAATAAAAAATAAATATAAGGAGAAAACACAACGGAATTATTTAAAACAGTCAATTTATGATCTGTATCCCGATTTAGAGAAAGCATATTAATATACTATTATAATAGTAAGTTCTTTTATAGTTTAAAAATTATTTTTTTTTTACAGAATTTGAAATTCGGAACAAATCCTACATTTATTAGTTAAAATTGCAAATGTGCTTCACACAAACCCTTATTTAAGTTTTCATTGAACTTATTTCAATTTTGTTATGGAATTCAAACAGATATAAAATTCTTTTCTAAAGAATGAAATAAGTTTAGTAATTCTGATTTCATCTACAGTGCAGAAACCATAGTTTTATTTATTCTTTAAAAAAGTTTAGTTTTACTTAAATAAAGCTTTAATATGAATAGGAATATTGTAATAATCATATAACATAAAATATAATGATGAATATAAAACTATGTAAAATACTCGTATAAGGATAAGATTTAAATGTGAATAAAACTTTATTTTTTTAAAGAAAACTTTTTTTAAATATATATTTGAACTGGAATGAGATTACCAATTTTTGCCCGACAACGTCACATAAATCTCCATATTAATTAATACCTTAAAAATATCTCCTCTATATTACAGTTGTTCACTCCCCTCTATATCCTCTCTATCACATTTGCTTTACTCATGTTAAAAAAGTTTTTTGTGTGTTACTTTTCGTTTTATTACATCAATACAAAAATTGTAGGTCTTAAAACCTATTTTGGGATTCGTTTGAACCAACTTTGATATTGTTTGGGTAAGGATAGTAAACAAGATGTTCTAAAATAAAAGCCTACTGTCATATTATTTATTTTAATGATCACAGATATTCGGATAGAAAGACGTACAAAGAATAAAGTATAGGTAATGCATGTCATACATTTCTAATTCATTTTTTTTAATCGGAAGGTTAGAACAAAATTAAAACATACAGCCAAAGAGCAGATAGACAGACGGACAGAAAAGCGGATGACAGACGGAGGGACAAAAATTATAAAAGTCTCTTATATCATACCTTTCTAACAAAACAAATTGGATGGTTAGAACTGAATTTGGAATGTGGCATTTACAAACAAAAATCTCCCCGATGTCAAAATCTACTTTACATTTTTTTCAATTCTTTTGAATTAAAAGAAGAAAAGTTGGATATAAATATAAAAACTTATATAAAAGTACTCTTGTACCAAACTTACCCTTTTTTACTCTTACCCTTATTCTTATTTTATTCAACCTGTTACATCCTATTTGTTTTGGTTTGTTCGTTTTGAACAAACCAACCTTTTTGGAAGCAATAATTTTTTTATAACTTCAATAATATGACTCCCAAGAGTATCGATAAATTTTTCTGAACAAACCCCCCCGCATTTTATCGGAGATTAAGTCACTTTGTTCTAGTAGAAACAAACCAACGAAAAATTAAGGACTGTGAGCGATTTTCCAGAAAGCGAAACAATTTACCAGAAATAACTTTTTATTGAGTTACAAAATATTTGATGAGTAAACAAGAAAGTTGATTTCAAAAATGAAGATAAATACAAGTCACTGTTTGTCTTTTCGTAAAGAACTGACCTTTTTCTTACTTAGTCCTTTCCTTACTTTTAGTACAAATAATCGCGCAATTAAAGTCTACTTTACTTTTATTTTACACGTTGTCATGTTGTTAACTTTAAATGTTGTTTTAATTTCTTTCTTTTGTAGTCTTTGGTGTAAATGCATTAAAAATTGTCTTAAACTGCAATTGTTTTATATTATTTTTACCATTATTATTTTGAAAATTGTGCTTATTTGACTAAAAATTTCGATACTTGAAAACGTCAGTTTATTTAAAATAAATTCCGAAAATATTTTCAAGCTATACAATGCCTTAAACTTTTGATATTTGACAAGGTTTTAGAGATAAAAAAATCCAGTAATTCCTCTCGTTATTTCAAAATAAAGACATACATCATATTTATATAGCACAGGACAGGATTACGTTCCTATAAATTTGATTGCTTAGCAACTCAAAGCATATAAAATTCCGAGTATTTCCGTTTATGTCAAATATATCTATTTTTTTAAGGTATTTATTTTACATTTTAAATGGTACACTATACGTTTAAAGTGTTCTTATTTTATTTTAATACTGATAAAACATGTTATTTCATTCTATTTTGTACTTATATTTCAAACAATTTTAAAATTCTTTTCCCATAGTAGGGTCGATGAAGAATCATTGAACCAATTATAAACAACAGCTCAATATCAGTTCTTTAGCAATATAGTTCTCCAGACAATTTTTTTTAACCAAAACTTATCGAAAAATCAATTTCTTTAATAAAGATGATTCATAAACAAGAATTCACTTGTATTTGTTGCTTATGGGGATAAGGTACCCAAATCATTATTTTTAGAAATAATAACATAAACTTGTAAATTATAGTGGTTTTATATAATGTTCACTCTAAATAAACATTTTCTAGCAATAAAAACAAATATTTGCAAGTAGTTTTTCATTTAAAAAAAGTCAAAATTTTAAACTTTTTTTTAAAACACTACTCCTCTTTCAATTTTGAGAATGACTCCACCAAACTTTTGTAGTTTGTGTTTAGAACTATTTGTTCAAGAACTGTGCATGGATTTTAAAATGTGAGCTACAGTTAAAAAGTAACATGCATTTATACTGAAAATCACAAAAAATTTACACATTATTGAATTCAACATTTAAAAAAAACTATACATAGTAGACCTTATTCCACGCACAATTTTGTGCACCATTTATATAAGAACACATGTTAAAAATTTCAAAATTCTAACTTAACTAGCAAAAAGGCCTTAGGGATTTATTAATCACAGGAATTGAAAAAACGCGAAACCGAGAAAACAGGTTGAAAGCAGACAAAATACGTTCAAACTTCAAGGGATCACTCCAGAAAATGTTTAATAACTTTTTTTCTGCTGAAGATATCATTATGAAACTTTCAGTAAATGTTCAGAACAATATTGTAAATAATAAAAAGTCAAAACTGAAAAATCGATATTTTGACCAATTTTTGGGTACTGTATTAAGTAAACAAACAATTTGACAATAAAATTCTGAATGAAAATATATGTAATCTGCTATCTTCATATTAAGTATTTTAAAAATATGTTTCGAGTCAAGTTTATCAGGAATCTTTAGAAATCAAATAAAACATCTGAAACACATTAATTCAAGCAAATGACTAATGAATTAAAACAACAAACTAGTAGCAAACTAATACTAAATCCGGTATTCCGATGCTTTAATTATGCAAAAATATGCCCCCGCTCTAATATCGTTCAAAATTAAGCAATCTTTGAAAGCCTGAAAACTATTCAAGTAAATGGCAATCGCTCTGTTTTTCCTTAAAATTAAGGTTTTTATTTTGTGTTCTATAAACGACAGGATACCCGGTATTTTTGAAGTAAAAATATAAAAGAACATTAAAACATTTCCCCAACATCGATGTCTTTGATTTATTTGGTATGTAAATTTAGTTTCAAACAATAATTCAGAAACGCTATTTCTACCAAGGTTTTTATGAATCTGCAACCTAAACCATTATACCAAGATTTAAAAGTGTGTTTAGTTTATCCTCTAATGATAATGTGTGATGTTTGAGACTTATGGTTTTTTGATGAATAAATTATGCTTTTTTCTGGTTTATTTTATACTTTTCTTTCCCACGTAACTTTTATTTGACGTTACAATTGAATGTACTACTTAAGTAAGACATACCTTAACAAAATCTATTGTTTGTTCCGATTCTTTTATTAATTTGTAAAACTAATGTGTTCCGATATGCAGAATTTTACGTCAATAAAATTTTAAAGTTAATGCAAAAATGAAGAGTGATTAGCCTGTTAATTAGTATTTATGACGTACGGCATATTTTTGCGTACATACATGCAAAACTAGCAGTCGCCGAAGTATAAGAGTAAGGCCTGTTCACTGGCGACTTTTGACGATTGTTAATTGGACGGTCGTCATTGGACGGATTGTATATCTTATTTATACTTTAAATAATGCGAGTTTGGTATCTACACCCTTCAAATTTAAGGGGACGCATTACCCAAAATTTAGGGCTGCCCCAAAAATAATTAAACATGCTCGAATGCTGTGAGCTAAGGATATTGCAAAAAAAGGTATCCTTTATAATGGAGGAGGTTTATTGAAAATGATATAGTGGTTTGGTAAAATGGTTTTTGAAATATAATGCTGATTTTTTAAATTTTTAATTTTTTTAGCTTGTGAATGGTTAAAACCCTAAGGCTTTTAAGTAAATTAACGTAAGCTCCAATTTTTTTTCCTTTGTTGAAACATATGCGTTTAACAAAAGTTGGTATGGGATAAGGTCTAGTGTGATTAGATTTTTAAAAAAAATAATGAAGTTGAAAATTTACAAAAAATCTTATTTTTTGGCCATTTTTATACATAAAGCTACATAACTATTTTTGTTTAACTGACAGCTCAATATCCATACCAACTTTTATTAATAGACGTTGTGGGAACATTTTTAAAAAAATCCATTAAAAAATTCTTTAAATTGTAGGAGGAGTAGCATTTTGAAAAAACGTTAAAATGTTTAATTTTTTTTAATTTTTTGAAAAAACTTACGTATATGTTTCTTGAATGTTATTTTTTTTGTAAAAATAGTTTAATTTGAATGCTAGCGATAAAAATACTGGATTTAATTATTTGGGTACCGCGTCTCCTTAAAAAATTAAAAATACATAGGGTGAAAAGTACAGTCCCTGGACAAATTATTAGACGCACTGCAAGATTTCATGTAAAATTATAATTACCGGGTGATATTGTACTTACATATTAGTATAAATAAAAATATGTAGTCTACAACAATTCTTTTAAATAAAAATCAATAATATTGTAGTTTAAATATACCATTATTGCATTAAAACTCTTAAGAAACATAAAATTACTAAAAAAAACACAGTGCGTCTAATAATTTGTCCAGGGACTGTAATTACGATAATATTTTTCAAATAAATCTTGTTGATTGTATCAAGAACATATTTATTTTTAATTGATAAATAATTTATGGCTATTTTCTTTGTTTTTATTTTGAAAATTGTGCAACTTTAATTAATAATTTTGCTGTAAACGCAATGTCTGAAATTGTATTAGTTAAGGATGATTATACTTGCTATTTAATTAGGATAAGGTTTGAAGGTTTCCAGGAATTAGATATAATTTCTGAATCTCATTTTCAAGTACCGCTCTTGCTGAACTTTTGAATAGAGGTATAAAACTCGCAATAAGCAGTAAGTCCGGGTCTAACTAACATTCGTACAAATAGTAGAAGGTAGCTCTAACAAATCAACAAAACCTTAACCAATCAAAAATTCACTACAGTGTACAAATGATACCAATAAACTTCAGTACGAGTAAAAATAATGTATAACATACACGCATCGATTAAACACTTTAATTAAAAATTAAAAATCAAGTAATGATATTACGCATTTTCTGAATTTCAAACTTGCACATTTAAATTGATACGCTTTGAAATAAATACGGGAAGTGTTTCCTCTTTCGATATGCGAATAGATTTTTAATGTAAACGAAATAATATTTCAATTTCGATTTCTTAAATGTTAGAAAAATGAAAAGATTTGTGCAAAGAAAGGAAAATTTTTGCTCTTGGAAAAATTGCACTGCAAACTTGAGTGAACATCAATAAACTATAGGACTATGGAGTTTTATTAAATTGAAAAACTTAAAATACATAATAAATATTATTTTTCAATGCATTTTGAAATCTTCCATGTTTTGTTTAGTGCATAATATTTACGTATTTTACTTTGATCGCCCATTAAAAGATTGAAGGACTCTGGAAAAGAAGTTTAAATTAACATAATAACTAATAAATTTTTTAATAAGTAAATAGTAATGTTAATTAATTTAAGCAAAAAATGGTAATATTGTCGTTTGTACCAACATTTTAATTGACAGCAGAATTAAAAAAAATCCTTTCGAAATTTATTCATTACTTTATTAATTTTATTTATATCAATTATCAAAATGAGAAGCTAGCCAAAAAGTTATCAATTAAGTTTTTAATAGGCACATTTACTTTCAAAACTTGGTCTGGAAGCATTCTCAGACAAAAGTGAATATTTTACCTATATGTTAAAAAAATATTGATCTAAAGTTTCTTTATGAAACCTCAATAAACCTTATTGACTAATTGAATGAAAGAAACTAAGTAATTCCATTTTGTTTGCTTGAGATATCATCGTTAAAACGTCGCTTGATCCGTTGAAACGTGCTTGAGTCAGAATATGTTAATTAATTTTAAACTTTTAATAAATTAATTAATTTTTATGAATTAAGCTTGATGAGATGGAAAAAAACAGAACCATTTAGTTGGTATTTTTTATTAATCATTTACTCTGAATTAAAAAAAAATCTTGTTTTAGTACTTCTTGTGATTAGCCAAATAATTTCTTTCAATAAATGAATTAAACACACCTAGTTTTTAATTAAATAGTTAGATACATCGTGAGTTTAAAAAAATGTTTGGTTTATACAAACAAAAACTTCTTAATTCATATTTGTGTATTTCCTTTTCCCATCTACTATGAGCTAATTATTTCGTGGGAAAATATTTTGTTTGGAACAAAAATGTGTTTTTACCATTTAAGGGGAACTTCTGAATCTAAAACATGTTTTTTCCTAAATGTTACTACAAAAGTTTTTTAAAAAAAAGTTTTAATTTTTTTTTGAAAAAAGTTAGATAAAGTAATTTCGAGGTAATTGGCGAGTAAAAACTTTGCTATAAAACCTGATTTTTAAGCATTAACGAAAAGTACAAAAGAAAAACTGTAAGTTTTACGTTGCCAATTACAAAATTCTAATAATATTTCTTAGAAGATTGTTTAAGTCGTTAAGAGTACTTTTAATGCCAGATTTTTATTGGTTTTAATGACACTCCAAAGAACTGCGCTTAGTTTTAGTCTTAGTGATACATGAGTGTGTTTATCTATACTAACTACATTTATCACATTTATTTCTTTATTTTTACTATATAAAGTTTAATTGCCCATTAAAGATAAATAGAGTAAAAATTTACCTAAATAAAACACTTTAACTACATAGACAATCCTACATAGAATTTTTGAGTTTGGTTTATTAAACTCGTTTTTTATAAGCAATATTTAATTTTTTTAATGAATAATTAAGTTGCTTATTTAACTTTTTAAAAGGATGTAAAACTAATTTGTTTGAAATAATTTTTGTTCTATAATAAAAACATTTATAACGACATTTAAAACGCTTATATAGTTATGACTATAACTAGGAATATAAAAAATATTTGTATTATATAGCCTAAAAAATAAGAAAATATTGCTTAAAAGTTTAAATTTAAAAGTTAAAAATCTTTTCATTTTTTTTTTACTTAAACTACTTACGAAATGAAAATCGTTGATTTTAAATCGAAATGCTATCATTGAATTTAAAAACGATATTTTTTTAAAATCGTGTAAAAAGATATTTTAAACATTATAATCGGTGTAAACAGATATTTTAAACAGTATATAACCGAGATATTATTTGAAAAGTAGGGATATTGTAGTTTAAAAATATTTTTATTATTTAAAAAAATTATAAAACTTTAAACTAGTTGTAGTAAAGATATAGGTTGCGTATCAAACTGCATTAAATTACTTAATTTAATATAATATTCAATGTTTAAAACATTTTCAAAGCATATTCAATCATAATTATGTAATCTTTTATTTTTAAGATGTGTAAAAACCAATAAAATCACTGTCTAAAGTTAAAAAATCACCTTAAACACCTTTTCTATTTATATTCTGCCGTATAATTGAAAGCTCTTAAAAATATTTTAAAAAAAGAAATTTCCAAATCCTAGTCGTATATATTCGTTCAAATTTTTCTTATGCATTTAAGTGTAGTCAATCTATTTTAAGCTTAATTACGATCCGTTTGAACAATCGTAAGAACTCTTCCTGAATCCAGAATTGCAACTAAATCCTCAAAATAGATTATTGGATATCCTAGGAGCATAAAATAAGGATAAAATCCATCGGTTTATTTACATTTCAACAAAAGAAAACATAATTGCCATTTAAGGCTTCTATCAAAGATGATTCGCGTTATGCTTGTTTCAATTTCCTATGTTAGTAACAAAAAGTTGTTTATGGCGTTCTATGAAAATTTGGTTTGAAAACAAGAATTTGTGTGTGAGTTGCTGTTTGTTTGTAATTCTTTTTAGCCTTTTATTTGTTTGTAAACAAATGTTTAGTGTCTTTATTCTAAATTAACTTTTAAATGACGAATTTATACATTAAATACATTTTCGGGTAATTCTATTGAGTTGAATAGTTTTGTGGTTGGTCTCACCATAATAATGAAGTAGCTGATACGGCTGTGTGGTGAATAAATGTTTCACCATATTATCGGTATTAGGTTGGACTATATTTCAGTACAGTACAGTCCAGATTATCCGAGGCCCGATTAACCGATTTTCCGCGTTAACCGAGATTTTAACCCTTTCAGTCCCAGTGATGCCATTTGGCATCATCCTGTTTCTGATCATAATTAAAAAAAAATAATAGGGCTGACATCTATTGGGATTAATAAAAAATATTTTCTAATAGAAAAAAGTTTGAAGAATCGAATGATGTGCTTTTTGATATCATAAATGGCTATAGACGATCAGAAAAAAAATTAATTCTAAAATGATAATGCCAAATTGTCATTGGGACTGAAAGGGTTAAATATTTCTAGGATTTTTCCGACGACTACCGAAAAAAATTCTGAACAGAACATGATTTCACAAACCCTCAGGAAAAAGAAATCCAACAACAATATCCCCCTTTACTTTTCTTTGTGTCCCTTCTTGAGGAAGGGCAACACGTACCAGGTCCAAAAGAGAAGCAATCAACACATGAGAATTCGCAGAATGTGCTTGTGCTTCCCTCCCTGGAATCGGGGAATGGTTTTAAAAAAATGGCGAAACATTGCTGAGGAGAAACGCCAAAATAACATAAAACAAAAAACAATTAAGGACTTTTTTATAAGTAAAAAGAACTCTTTAAATGTCATAGTATATGCATATGAATTGCACGTGGTGTCTCTGTATAACATTTGTATTTCTTAAAATATACATTTAGGCATATACAATTGTTTTATTTACAATTTTTGCTTTAACCGAGTCTTTCGG
Source organism: Oedothorax gibbosus (assembly GCA_019343175.1). NCBI lineage: Eukaryota > Metazoa > Arthropoda > Arachnida > Araneae > Linyphiidae > Oedothorax > Oedothorax gibbosus. Next base: position 12,062,888 of record CM033279.1, read on the forward strand.
TTATCCGAGTTAGTCTCGGTCGCCATTAACTCGGATAATCGGGGTTCTACTTAGTTGAAAACAATAACCTGAGAAATGGTTCAACCGAATACCGAAAGTGTGGTGACATATTTCCCTACACATCCATTGCAGCTACTAAGAATTAGATTTATCGTGAAACCAAGTGCCAAACGTTTTTTACAATCTGTCATGTAGTAGTGATCAAATGAAGAAGTTTGTGTAAGGTATAGCTTTTTAGTACTTATATTTAGTAATTTGTGTAATGTATCTCCGATTCTATTTATGTAATGGATCTTCTAAGTTCAAACAGAGAGTACAGAAATATTTATTTTCAGTAAGAAAACAATCAAAACGAATGAAGGTAAGATATTTGGTTTTGTGTTTGATTGATTCGTGTTGGTTCACGGCCAACTTCAATAACAAGGCCAGAGAAGCTCTCCTAAACATGAGCGTAGACGGAAATTTTGACGTCACTGTTCCCAGTGCCGAAGATCGAGAAAATAGTTCGGACGCATTCGGAACCCTAAAAATGTGGTCAGCCGTGAACTAGTGGTTCCGAACAGGTTTCGAGACATGTTGTCTTCATCTTCGGAACAACGTCACTCGGAACTATGACGTCAAAATTTCCGTCAACGAACTTGTTTGGGAAAGCTTCTTCGGCTTTAGTAGTTGAGTAGGCCGTGGTCGGTTGCGAATGACGCCAAACTACAAGGATTCAAAGTTGTAAAACATGGCAAAGGAATGTGAAAAACATGAAGTAGCGGCTAACTAAAAACAGGCCAGTGAAAAAACGAATGACAGCTAAATTGCAAAATGCTTAACTGCTACATATCTTTAGAGACTGTTTAGAAGAGAGATAAAAAAAATTGTTGTTTTATCCTCAAAATTAAAATCCGCAATTACGAAAACATTTTATCGCTTAATATTAAATGTTAAATGGACTACTGTGTGTGTGAATCAAATATGTCTTATAAGATTATATACATATGCAAATAAAAATTTACCTATAATGTATAAAATAGAGGTATAACAGTAAGGCAAAGTGTACAAAACATATTTCGGATTTATTTCAGGATTCTATTGAGTAAAGGATATTAAACTTTGAAGTATATACTTGTTCTACTCAATGACAAAAATCTATAAAAACTTAAATATAAGTTACAATTCTGTCAAACCAAGCTCACAATGGCAATTTTTTTTTCTTAATTTTCATTTTACGCGAAGTTTTTCAGGCCGAACAAATTGAGTATTTATGAAACTCTTTCTCTTTTCAAGATGATAAATTGCGTTTTAAAGCCATAATACTGGACTGTTTTTGAAAAACAATTGTGATTATTTTCCAATGCCGTGTTTGTTTACCGAGAATTAGGATTAAGTTACAGTAAAGAGTTATTTGATATTTGATACATTTTATATAATGTAGTATCTACTTTTTTTATGAATCTTTTTATAAACACAGTAAACAAACTAATAATAAACATTAAAAAAACGTTATACTTTACGATAAAACAAAGTGTTTTACATTCTTCAAATTTAATAATGCTCTAAGTTGAATACGAATTGTTGAAAATATTAAATGGGTTTTATTCACACGAAAGTTGTGCTTTTTAAAAAAAACTTCTTTAAAGTTCAAAATTTAGGGGATGGTGGGGGAGGGGGGAACAAGATGGCGTAGCGGGATAAAATAGAGTACTTGATCTGCTAAGTAAAAAATACTAATAATAAACAATAAATATTACACTTTACCACAAAACAAAATATTTTAAATTCTTTAAATTAATTATTTTTAAAGAAGTATGCAAAGAGTTTCAAAAATTAAAAATACGTTTTATTTACATAAAAGATTTGCCTTTTTAAAGTTTCTTTTACGTTAAAAAATTAGGGATAGTGGGGCAAGATAGCGTCGCGGGATAATATAGGGTACTTGAAATGATGACTTATTAAATAATGATAAACTAGCGGACAAGTTCAAAATTTATAGAAAAGGCTGTAAATGAGATACCCTGTAAATATCAGCTATTTTTTTTTATGAAGCGAAGGAAGGAAGGCTGGTACAAAAATTGTAACCTGAAGTAAGGCAAATGATAGTCTTGTTCTTGGCGGTTTTGCGAAAACTTTTATTTCTAAATTATCGTGCGCAGTTCGATAAAACTTTTTTTGGTATTTAAAACTACACATTTCACATTTATGACAATTAACAAATGAAGAGCTTAGTGGAAGAAAGTGCTAAGTGACAAAAAGGTGAAAACGAAAAAATGAGATTTAAAGCTTTTCGTTTGCACTTATATACGTTAAACAAGTAGGGGTTTGTTACAGAATCTGTCACTTAAACCGCTTCGACACAATCTTTGTGCTCAACAGGAAACAAACTATTTATACACCTCAGAAAGAAATTCGGCAAACAGAGCCTTTAGCTAGTTGTAATTAAACATTTAAACGATAAAATTAATTATTTTCATTAATCGTCTTTCTCAGATTTAATAATTAGACTTTATCGTTTGCTTAATTTGTTTGAAGTTCGAAGAATAATAATGTAATCTTTTTTAATAAATATCTTTGTGTCGTCACAATTTACCATTTACATTTCTTTCGAAAATTCAGTCATTTATCGTTTGTTAAATTAATTTACAGTTCGAAAAATATATAATTATTGCAATTGATGCTTTAAAAATAAAAGCAAATCTTTTCATATTTTTTATGCCAAGTTAGAATTATCTATGCATCTTTCTTCATACATATATAATAAACCATCAAAAAAACTCTATTGTGATATTACAACAATCCAAACTGAATTATATCACATAAATAAATATTCTTTCAAAAGTGTTTTTTTTATTTTAAATAAAGTTTCTCGTAGTTTAACGAAATGGCGACAGTGAAAATATTAATAAAAATGGAATTTGTCATGTTATTTCAATGTAGATTAAAATTTTTGTTATTTAAATTTTAAATAAACTTCTAATTCAATTTTTTTAATGAAATTTGGAATGTAGCCTAATCTGATTTTTTGCTTCAAAATGACGTATCCCACTTGTCTGTGGGACTTGTGGATGGCAACATTGAAAATATGAATAAAAATGGAATTTGCATGTTATTTCAATGTAGATAAAAAAATTTAGTTATTTAAATTTTAAATAAACTTCCAATTTGAATTTTTTAATAAAATTTGGAATGTAGCCTAATCTGATTTTTTGCTTCTAAATGACGTATTCCACTTGTCTGTGGGACTTGTGGTTCTTTCCGTGAAAGTGGGTGACGGACAGAAAACCCAGACGGACTGACAGACGAGACGGACGACGACATACAGAACGACTAGGAGCTAAAGACTTAAGTTTAATGAAGTAAGAGAGGAAACTTGTTATCTTTAAAAAAGGGAATACCATGCTCTGCTCATTGATACAAATATCATTTTTTTCCCGAAAATTTTACTTAGCACGTTCTTCCACTAAGCTCTTCAAATGTGAATATGGGACAAAAAAAATTTTAGAGTGAACCTTATAACCTTATTTCTTAAGTATTAAAATTTACTTAAAGCAATAAAAAATATAGTAACACAACATTTAATATAGTTTGATACCATCTATATACGTTTGCTAAATTACTTTAGTATATTTATAGTATTTATTAACCTTTAAACGTTAGGTATCCGTTAGGTATCATGCTCCAACCTACCCTACAATTGAAACACTATTTTTAATGTTCAATAAATATTATAAAACCTTGCATATTCGTTATATAATACAAACTACAATTGTTATTTAAACGCAGCAACTTATTATTCAAGAGTTAAGTAAAACTTTTGCGAAAAGTTTCATAATGCCTATGATAGGTAACACAGTAAAAGTAAAACGCAATTGTTCTCAAAATTAATTTTATTTTTAAAGTAGCTTATATTATAAATACAAAATAAAAAAAAAAGCTATGTTTACTCTAAATAAAGTTTACCAAATAAACCCTCACCCAGAAAAAAAGTTTTCCAAATATTACAACATTATAAACTTCATACAACAAAACAAGGATATTTTTTTTTTATAAAATAACACAAAAACATATAATACCGCCAAAATAGTTTCAAAACTTTTTTAACAAAAATCTGAAGTAAATCTGAGCTTTTACTTTAATATCGCCAACACTTTTATACCTAAAGAACTTGTAAAAAATAAAGTGTCTTAAAGAAAAGTCTGAGAAGATACATAAAAGCAATTTTATGGTAAAAGATTATGTCTTAAAGTGAAATATGATCAATTTTTGAAAGAGACGCGCGCATTATTGAAACTATTCTTTCTCTGTCCTTTCTATCGGAAATCTATCGTAAAACGGATCAGAGAAATAATCCAAAACTTGATACTTTCCACCAGTTTTCCAAAATTAAGGAAAGTAGCTTGATTTTGTAGGTTTCTTATTTAAATTTTAAGAATATTTTTTAACCAAATATTAAATTAAGTTATTGAATTGAATGTTTTGTGTCTCATAAACTAATCGAGCGTTTTAAAACTATATATAACCAAATATTAAATTTGATTATTGAATTAAATATATGGGGTCACATAGCTACTTTAATGTTTCAGGACAATTTTTAACAAAATATAATCAACAATATAAAATAAACACCTACTACTTATAAAAATTTATTTGTGGGTTTAAAACAATAAAGTTGAAACTTTTTTTTTGCATGAATCAATGAAGTGTTTTAATGGAGCAAAATTATTTTGAAATATTACTTAGAAAAAATACATTTTGTTTAACTATTACTATTACTTAACTATTACTTAGAAGAAATACATTTTATGGATTGTATAAAAATAAAATTGAATCTCATTTTAAATAAATTAACGAAGTTCTGTATTAATGGAGCAACAATATAAAATAATCGACTATTACTTAGAAAAAATACATTTTGTGGATTGTATAACAATAAAATTTAAACTCTTGTACAAATTAACAAATTTCTGGATTAATGGAGCAACAATACAATATAATCAACTATTACTTAGAAATAAATATAATAATTTCACTTTCTACATTTTCGTGGATTGTATAACTATAAAATTGAAACTCATTTTACATAAATTAATTAAGTTCTGGATTAATAGAGCAACAATATAAAATAATCAACTACAACTTAGAAAAAATATATTTGTGGATTGTATAACAATAAAGCTGTAACTGATTTTGTATAAATTAACAAAGATCTATATTACTGAGCAACAATATAAAATAATCAACCATTACTTAGAAAAATACATTTTTGTGAATTGTATAACAGTAAAATTGAAACTCTAGTATAAATAACGAAGTTCTGGATTAAGGGAGCAACAATGCAAAATAACCAACTATTACTTTGAACGAAAATATATTTTGTGAATTGTATACGTATTGTTGTATTTATTTTGTGTATTGTTGTATAACAATAAAATTGAATATCATTTTAAATAAATTAACAAAGTTCTGAATTGGAGCAACAATACAAAATAATTAACTATTAATTAGAAAAAATATATTTGTGGATTGTATAACAGTAAAACTGAAATTATTTTTTTGCATACATTTTTGAAGTTCTGGTTAAATGGACAAAAGACAGAAGAAAATCCAACAATGGATAGTTTTTACTGTTCAAGTCAAATAAAAATGTATCATTAATTTTTTTATACGATGTTGCGAACTGACTTCATTGGAAAAGATTTTCTCTTATAAGAATTGATTCTACTATATTGTTAAGTCACTCCCCTATTTCATTGCCAGATTACTTTTTTGTCAAAAAATTATTTCTTGAATTAATAAGTTCAGTCTTCATTAATTTTTATTATAAAAAAAAACATATACATACTTGATACATACTTGAATTAAGGGTGTGAAAATATCATATTTGGGATATTTGAATCCTCTGTAATTCAATTTTCAAATGTATGCATATTGAAATGTCTGTGAGTGCATATAGCTTTCAAAAATTATATTTCAATTAGGAACCATTTTGAGAGAACACTTTTTATATAAAAAAAACTTGTTTCTACCACTTGCTACAAAACGAAATCTAGAAAAACACTTGAAAACAGTGTATATAGCTCTCGAAAATAGTATTTCAACTCGGAGCCATTTTGAGACTACATTTTTTTATATCAGAAAAATAAAATTACCTTTGTTTCTTAATACCCCTTTCTAAAAAATGAAATTTAGAAAAACATTTTCAGTAAAGAAATAGCCTTAATTTATAACCTAAAAAGATCACGAATAACCTGGCTGTATAGAAAAGTATGTTGCACGTCCGGATCAATTTCATTTAGAATTGAATCACATAGTCTTGGATGAGGGCCAAGATACGACTGGAGATTTTTATCATGAGTTAAATAAACTAGTACCACCTTTTCTGAAGATATAAAAAACACAAAAAATGCTGTCAATGGTTTTTTAATGTAACTGGTAATTTTCATCTTAAATTACGTCATCTTAAAGTAGATAATTAAATTGCAAAAAAGTTAATAAAGAACTGAGATTTTTTTTAAAACTTGGAATGAAAAATTCGGAGTAGGATCACATGCCCTAACATTTTTAAGGTAACTTTGTCGATGTAATTATGTAGTACATGAATTAAAAAAAAGGATTTTTTAGTCTTTATTCAATAGAAAAAAACCTATTTCTTAAAAATTAACAATCTAATTATTTTTAAAAAAATACCTTTAAGAAAAGATTTTTTTAAAAGCGCAATTCATTCTAGATAGGTATTGAAGCTTTCCGAATTTTTCCACAATATTTTTTTCAGTTTTTAATTAATTTTTTTACTTCATTTAAAATTAAGCATCACAAAGTCTTAATTCAATCACACATTATATGCATAGAATCTAAAACGGTATAATAAAATTACAAAAAGTGTTACAATTAGTTATTAGACTATTCAAGCTATTTTATACTTTAAAGCTATATATATTGATGCATGGTACCTGGAGTTTTATTTATTAATAGTTGAAGAGTGATTAAACAACAATTGATCACAGAAATATGTCGTATTTATTATCTGTTTAAATAACTGTATATAAATAACAGGTTTTTTAAACTTTGCCTGATTAACATGTAAATAAATGCACATTAAAGTAACACTCATAAAGTTTAAAAATTTTATCTAATAAAAATTTGTTAAAATGTGCAGACTCAATTTTTTTTATTTCAATAAAAAAACGATTTGAAATTTATTTTTAATTTAATTTTTACTTGCTTTTTAATTTAGAAAAAATATATACTTTTAATTTATTGAAACAAACAACAAAAAAACGGTGAATTTTTATAAAAAATAGAACCCTTAAAAACAGATTCAAGATACTAAAAAAATTTAATCATCTATAAAAATGATCCCGAAATTCAACTTTTAAATTAAAAAAAAAATATTTTTGTGGAATTAAAAAGAAAAATAAACTGAATCTCTCCAAAACCAACGTTCATATCCTTGGTTACTTTTCTTAGCATAAGGCACACTTTTAAATCGTCATACTGGTGTAATAACCCTTGCTAATTTGGCCTCTCTCGATACCGTACACAAATTCATACTTACGGTTGTTATTTATCACGAGTTTGGATCTAAGGTATTGATTCGAAATCCTTTTTTTATGTGCCGATGCCGTTTAACATTACAGTAGAACCTCGATTATCCGATCTAAGGACTGGTGATAGGTAGGATAATAGAAAATTCCGTATAATAGAGAATCTTCATTAAACAGTAAAACTTATAAGCACAGGAAACCACTGAAAGTCCGCGGATCTGAAATTCGCCAAAGTACAAAATCTTCAAAAACGCTGGAATCTCCAGATTTCAGAATCGCCGGAGATTCCCATTTTTTGAATCGCAAAAGTTTGCTGATTTCAGGATCGCCGATCATTGCTCACTTTATAATCGCAGTAGATTTCTGATTTGTGAACAAAGGAGAATTACCTAATTTCATAATTTTTTTTATTTGGCTTAGGGATGGTTGGTTAACAGAGAGTTCTGGATAAAAGAGGGATGGATAATCGAGGTTCTACTGTACTTTTAGTTGTTCTATTATGACGTTGTCGAAATACGGTTCGTTTATTACAATCAGTCGTTTGTTGATACAATCCTTCCACATGAACGAATATGACGATTTTTCTATGACACTTTTTTCATAAGAGAATCTAGCTTTCTGAAGCGATATAGGTAGAGCTATAGGTAGAGCATGTTTTCTGTTTTAGAGATCTATACATTACGTTTAATGTATTTCAATGAATTTTCTTAATGATTATGTTCTGGTAGCACCATTTCCCAACTATGGATGCGCTATTTTCTAGGTACGTGCACGTATGTCCTAAATTTGCCGGCAGTAGAGATACCCTTAAATAAAGGTTCATAAAAATTCATAACTCATGCAAACATATATTTTTTGTTCTATTTGTCTATAAATGTGTTTTAGAGGCATCTTTCCTTCTCTGTAGCAATCTATTAAGGGGAGTCGGTTGGTTCTATCTCACCCATGTTAATTTGCCTAACTTTAGGAACATTTTTCTCAGGAACTATATGAGATATCATTATGAACTTTTTAATATTTTGTTCCTTACATATAGTTCTTTGATATAAACTGAGGATATTTCAAAGTATAAAAAAGTACTTTTACAGTGATTTAAAAAAAATATGTATAAAAAACAAAACAAAAATCAGATTTAAAGTTATATAACTTTTTTTAGTAGAGATATTTAAAATTCCTCAAATTTAAATCAAAGATCTATTAATGGGGAAGAAATAATAAAACAAAACATGTGGATATATTTTATAGTTCCTGAGAAAAATGTGCCTAACTGTTGAAAAACCTTATATTTCAGGAAACGCAAAAGAAAAGTAAGGTTTAGGTAAGAACTGATGTTCCGAGTTTCTCAAAAATGCTCATAAAAAGAAAACCAGTAAACAGAAATCAATAATCTTGGTCATAAATTAAAGCTAAAAATATGTAGAATAAAAAAAAAAGGGAAAAACAGAAAATCAACATTTTTGACCCAAACACCCACCCGACTCCCCTTAAGTTTAATCGCATTCATGTCAAACACTATAAAAAAATGATTTTTATAAAAAAAAATTGATACTGCATTCTGCACAAGTTTTGTAATACTTTGAAAAAAATATCAAAATATTAAAAATTTAATAATTGTCAATCGCCGTTAATGGGATATGTTGTGCAAATTCAATTTTTTAAACTTTTGTCTTGATTACTATAGATAAATGTACGTTAAAGTAGAATGCTCAGAAAATTTGAAACAATGACTTATTCATTAAAACTTGGCAGCACATGCAGTTCTCTACTTATTTAACTAAACAAACATTGCCATGGGATAAATTAAATTACATAGTAAAAAAAAGTTTAAATTCTTAATGTTTACGTTTTATTCATTTAGGAAGGTGTTAATGGTGTTCAAAACTGGGTCTTTAATGGGTTAAAGCTTAAGTCCATTTTATTACTCATCAAATTAGGTTTACTATAATCTGGTAAATCTCGATCTGGAAAAGGCAACTGGAACTTAATCACCCTTCTAAACACTACAGAACACAATACCAGAGTCCTTTTTCACGGAGTATGTCTAAGAAAGATGTCCATAAAACTTTCCCGAAAAAGTTTCTCTTCGAACTGTACTTGGGACATAAAAAGTAACTAAGAAAAAAAGATAAAAGTGGCTACAGAAATAGGACTCTCTTTGAAAAAGTGTGACTGCTGCCACCAATAGCCGAAAATAAGAAAAATTACTAAAAGAAAGAACTCTGCCATTGAGGTAAAATCCGATTCCAGTTAAAGGAATTTAAGTATGGTGGAAGTCAATTCGTTAAACTTATTCTTTCTTATCAACCACACATAGATATTAGTTTTTCATTCAACCTGTGGAAAACGTCGTTTGTCACTACAGAACATAGGTAAGGTAAGGTAATCGTTTCCGGCTGTCTATTTCTAGCCCTTCAGGAGCTTTAACACAGCAATAACGCCTCGTAATTTAGAACCCTGGTAAAGTAACGAGGTCGACACCTGAGCGGGTACCCAACGGAACTTCGAGCGACATCGTACGCTAACGCCGTCGGGACTTTGGACCTACAGAACATATTTTGTTTTATGTTTCGTAATGTAATGTAATGTAATGTAATGTAGTCGTTTCAGACTGCCTATTTCTAGCCTCCTTTAACACGGCCAATTACGCCTCGTAATTTGGAACCCTGGTCAAGTGATGAGGTTGACACCTGAGCGGGCACGCAACGGAACTTCGAGCGACATCGTACGCTAACGCCGTCGGGACTTTGGACTCCACCGATTTAACGAGCACGTCTAATGTTCCGTTAAATGAATCACTGAAAAAAAGGTTTGGTTGAAAAACCAATTTTTATTTGTTGACGTGTTTTGTTGACTTGACAATGTTTTACTGGTCCCAACATGGCGAGTAGTTCCACCTCAACAAAACTCATAAGCACGGCTTTCTATTAGTTTTTGAGGGCTGCGGGGAGCCTAGTGGTCAGCGTCTCGGTCTCGAGATCGGAAGGTCCCGCGATCGAGTCCCAGTACCACTGAGTCTCACCGAATATATGCGGAGTACGTGCTCGTTAAATCTGTTGGGTCCGAAAGTCCTGTGGTCGGTCATTGCGCAGTTTACCACAGGTACAGGTCCCTGGAGACTATTTCCCTCCCCTTCAGGGACATGTCTAAATTGTGGAGGTGGCGATAGATGGCAGCATCTGTCTTGTATGTGTATGTCGTGTCCGTCCTTCTTGACGATGGCTTATAAGCGGGTCTTTGTGACCAAGCACACAAGCCTGAAAATATATTGTCTACCAACCAACCATTAGTTTTTCAAATTGTGACTTCATGTGGTGTCTGTCAGAAACAGCATTGTAGCAGCCACGTTAATTTTTAATCGAAATGAGAGGCTGGTTGTTTCTTATTCATTCTGTTTGGGATTTCGTGGCGTAGGTGGATAATCGAAAGACTTCTCACCGAAAAGGTTTCCGGATCTTACTTCCGCCGTACTATAAACGTACTTGTGACGGAAAAAAGCATCCCAAAAATTACGTATACGTTTATAGTTAAATCTGTCAGTTCAAAGTCCAAACTGACCACGCTTTAGTTGGAAATTTAGTTACAAACATGTTATTTAAAAGTACAAAAAAATATTGATTTGAATAGTTTCTTAAATGTAAGATTTTTGGGGATCTATATCGACAGAAAATGTAATACTTGCAAATTCTAAGCTTTAAAAATTTCGAGAATAACTCGTTAAAACGTCAGGGTTTTATAATGCATAGACAAAAAATTTAAAAGCTAAAAAAACCACATTCCACATTTGTTTAAAAGTGTTACGTGATGTTAATAATGAATGTCGCAAAAAGAACAAAATATCTCTCAAATACAAATACAAAAAATACAAAAATTGTTGACCAACAACAGGCCAGAGGCCCAGCAAGGTTGGTCCAAAATAAATCTAATACTTTACCAGTTTCCAATGACTATCAAGATTCTTCTTAAAAAATATTCTACTCTCTTCGAATACACCACATAATCTGGTAAAGCATTCCACTCATTGACAACTCTATTGTAAAAATAATGTTTTCTTACCTCCCTGCTAAAGCTCGATTTATTCAATTTCTGATCATGTCCTCTGGTCCGGCTATTTAAGGCAAAACCTAAGCCCTTCATGTCTCCCTGTTTTATGAACTGGAATAACTGAATTAAATCACCTCCAGCTCTCCTATTTTCCAGGGAATACATGTTTAAAGATCTTAATCTGTTATCATAATCAATACCAGATAGACCCGTAATCATTTTTGTAGCCCTATGCTGAACTTTTTCAAGCAACTCTATATCTTTTCTGAGGAAGGGAGACCAAAAATGAACAGCATATTCCAGATGTGGCCTTACCTCCCTTCTTACCTCTCCAAATGAAATAGTTAACATTATTTGACTTAAAAAGTTAGAACATATGGGTTAATAGCATTTTTCTAATAACGCTATTCAGAAATATCTGTTAGCATACAATAATAGAATATCCTAATCAGATACTTCTAAAATAAAAACGTAAATACGCTTACCACGTAATCACCTATTACATAATCTTTTTAAATAAAAAAACGTTTACGGATTTCGAAACTAGTTATTTTTCAAAGCAATCTTTGTTTATTAAAACTAAGAAATATAATTATCTTCTAAGATACTTATTAACGAATTACCGACAGAACAATGGCGTATTTAAAGAGTAATTCTTTAGAATTTTCATTAAAAAATTAAAATTCGGTAAATGCCTTGAGGTTATTTATTTACCTCGATAATTATTAAAAAGAACGTATTCCCCGAAAAGCTTTACTTATCTTGTAAATCTTTAATAGTTTATGCAATATTTTTATTCTTGGAAAACTTAACAAAGTGATTTTTTTTTAAAAAGTAGGTAAGATAAAAACTATTGTCTTATTTCTTAACTATTTTCTTAAAAAATTCTAGAGCTTAACGTAAAAATGTAAGTATTTTAGTTTTAAATGCTTAAATAATTAACTATGCATATTTTTGCACTAAATTTATCACTAGGTAAGCATCTTACTGGAAAAATAGATTAAAAATAGAACTATATAGAAAATAATAGAAAAACTTAAAAAAATAAAAAGTATTTTTAAAGGCACAATTAGATATCAAAATTCGTAGGTTGTAATGCAACGACTATCATCGAATTGGTATTAATAAAATACGTTCCTATGTGATAGGGGGAACCAGGAACACATGACCCAACTTGTAGTTTTTGGCTTGTAACTTTTAAAAACCACTATTAATGGATGTGCAAATGCAGTCAACTTATACTTTAATAAGTATTACACAATATATATTAGTATTTTTCTGAAGTATTAGCTGCAATATTAGTAAAATATAAATTATTTAAATTTTTAGTTTTGGGTCATGTATCCCAATGCATAGGGATACATGACCCATTCGTTAGGGACACAAGACCCAACCCAAAATTTTGGTAGTAAGACTTAAAATTATAAAAATATTTTTACCTAATAACGAGACTAACATCATATTATAAAGTTTAAATGGATTTCAAAGTTTTTTAAGACAAAATTATTACTTCTCATTTTTATCACACTAATTATGGTTATATTAACAAACTTATCAAATTTAAACGTAAAATCTTGTCTAAATACAAAACTGGGGATTCTTTTATTTTACAGAGAAAACACAGGTGATTGAAGAATCTTCTATTTGATCAATATCAACTTGGGATGTATTATCCATTTCAAGCCATTTAAAACATTTTCCATCGATTCTTTCTGCATACTGAATTGTAAGCTCGTTAAAAAAAAATTCCCTTGTACTTTCCCAACAAACCTTGCGTACTCTCAGAAGAACCCAGTCATTTACTTTTGGGACTCCCGTGATATTTTAAAAAAATTACTTGGTCTACTTCTGTTTACTTTTGTGTTGTTAACTTGGGTCACGTATCCCTAATCGGTTTGGGTCAAGTATCCCTAGTTTAACTTTTTTTTTATAACCCCAAAACAAAGACATATGCGAATAATAACATTAGCACTATTATGCACGTAATTGTAACTAATAGCATGAACAAAACAAGTAACGAATTGAAAAAATCTTTCCTTTAAACCAAAAAAAGTAGACCGAAAAATCTTACGTCACCAAAAATTTACTTTCAGTGCATGAAAACGTATTTCTTCGTATAGCTGAACACGTACGCAATGATTCAGCTGGCTGTTTTCACCATGTAATCAGCTGAATTAAAGGAAAAAAGTGCTGCCACTTCCAACTCATAAAACTATTTCAATTTACCAACGTTGGATGATTTTTAGCAATGACTAAAATATTGCTTACTTCTTTACCAGCGTTGAATAATTTTCAATGGTAAAATAGTGCAGTTTCTCTATTTACACTGTAAAACCTTGGTGTTTAAACAGTTTCTTCGGCTTCAAGGAGTTAAGTTTATGGAGTAACTTTACACAAAGAGGACGTTTACTCCGTAACATCGATGGCTGTATTACGTTACACACTTTTCTATTGTTGCTCCCAAAATTTGGTACGTTACTCCATAAAAGCGGAGGAAGCTCGGCTTCCATTTTAAGGTGGAACGTTAAGTAGCACGTTTTTTTATAATGTAGGCTGATTCAGATAAAAGTTAAATGTAATCAGATTATCTCATCAGCATTTAAATAAATTTTATAGCCCTATTACCATTTTGTATGTAATATACTACTTCACTGCTTAACTTAATTGCTTTAATTATTGTAACTTTCATCTAAGTATTATAGTATAGTTGATTGCAATCGATTTTTAGGTACAATGTGCAACATTAGGATTTGCTGTTCCTGAGAGCAATTGTCTTTACGAATCCCTTAAGTAGTACAAATAGATCCAGTATCTTAATCGAGTCAGTATATAAAAAGATGCAAAGACAAAGGATGTTGAACAAATAACAGCTTGATATATTTCCGTTGTTTTGTAATGAAACACAATATTTAATTATAAACCTACTTCCCTTTTTTTTTAATTCCAAATAATTTAAAATAGAAGAAAGTAAAGTATTAATACGGTGTTGAATTTCCACAGGTATTTTCGTACTCTCCCTTTCAACTTCCATGCTCTAAATATCATATTTTCAAAATTGTTATTTTTTATACTCATAAATGTTTACCATGTATTAGTCGACTACCCAGCTTTCACACTGAGCCACGGCCAACTTCAATAACAAGGCCAGAGAAGCTCTCCTAAACATAAGCGTAGACGGAAATTTTGACGTCACTGTTCCCAGTGCCGAAGATCGATAAACTAGTTCGGACGCATTCGGAACCCTAAAAATGTGGTCAGCCGTGAACGAGTGGTTCCGAACAGGTTTCGAGACAGGTTGTCTTCATCTTCGGAACAACGTCACTCGGAACTATGACGTCAAAATTTCCGTCCCCGAGCTTGTTTTGGAAAGCTTCTTTGGCCTTAGTAGTTGAGTAGGCCGTGGTCGGTTGCGAATGACGCCAAACTACAAGGATTCAAAGTTGTAAAACATGGCAAAGGAATGTAAAAAACATGAAGTAGCGGCTAACTCAAAACAGGCCAGTAAAAAAACAAATAGGATGACAGCTAAATTGCAAAATGATTAACTGCTACATATCTTTAGAGTCAGTCAGTTAGTCAGTCAGTTAGTCAGTTAGTTAGTCAGTTAGATAGTCAGTTATTTACTTAGTTAGTTAGTCAGTTAGTCGAAATATTTTTTAATATCATGTCTCACTTTAATGAACCATTTTATTCTTCTAAATAGAAGCCTAGTGTTTGGCGCAGTGTGGCCTTTGATGCCCTTGCACCTTTAAATCTATACTGCACTTATTATTGCGAGGACAGATATATAACTTTGAGACGCAACGTGAAGTGTAGAAGGAAAACATATTTAATATTTAACGAAACTTAACTTTAACAAACAACATAACAGACTAATAACTAACTCTTGATAAAATATAAACCAGTTAGAATAGGGTAAAGGGTAAGAGCACACGTTTACTATAAAAGGGCTTATTGGAAGAACGTGCTAAGTGATATTTTTGAAAAAAAATTGAAATTTTTGTATCAATGAACCTATTACTAACTTCTTTAACGATAAAAAGTTTCACCTTTTTAATAAATTTTAAGTTTAGTACATTTTTTACGGTTTGCAAGTACCGTTTTTAACAGATCTGATCTTTAAAGCCGATTTTCTCGTTTTAACCTTTTTGTCATTTAGCACGTTCTTCCACTAAGCTCTTCGATTGCATCTGCATTTAAATTTAGATATTACAGTTACAGACACATATGAAATACAGTTATACATACATTGCAGTTACTTCTAGCTTCTGACAAACGTTACGCTGGAACTACGGATAGACTGGTTCATACCACCACAAACCCAAACATCCATCCATTCATTAATGATTCTTTCATAAATGTTGCAGCATTCTATAATTCATGAAATACCATGGCCTACTCAACTACTAAGGCCAAGAAGCTTTCCCAAACAAGCTCGGGGACGGAAATTTTGACGTCATAGTTCCGACTGACGTTGTTCCGAAGATGAAAACAACCTGTCTCGAAACCTGTTCGGAACCACTCGTTCACGGCGGACCACATTTTTAGGCTTCCGAATGCGTCCGAACTAGTTTCTCGATCTTCGGCACTGGGAACAGTAACGTCAAAATTTCCGTCTATGCTCATGTTTATTAGAGCTTCTCTGGTCTTGTTTTTTTTATTGAAGTTGGCCGTGAAAGTACTCCAATTACCAACAACTGTTATCCAAAAAACCACCCCAATTCTTACACTCCCATACAGCAGCGATGCAATTTTCCGGATAAAAGAGTTCTTTGCTGCCACTTCATACCAGATGGGCCAGTTAATCTTTCGGGGCTAATGGCGTCCATAAAAGACAATGCGGGATCAAAAGCAGCCAACTAAAGAACACCAAGCAAGTGATCTGCTGGTGGTAGGCAATTTGGGCAGAGATGTCGCCCTAATGTTGTTTTGTGTGAACTGGGGTGGTTTTGACTCTATTGCTGAATTTGTCTAATTTACGAATTGTGGTATTTTTTTCATTAATTGCGATCGGGGATAACTTTTACTATTAAATTAGTATTTTATAATTGATTCGGCATTAATTTATATATATGAATACATATATAACAAGTCTTATTTTTGCTGTAGGGATGTCGCTTATTTTTTTTTTAAATCTGGGAAAGATAACAAATTTTACTTACCTGTATACCTAGACTATATAAGCATATAAAACTCTATATTATATGTATTAGAATTTAAAAAAAATACGCATTTGCACAAAGGTCCAAATAAAAAAGATTGATAGATATTTAATAATATAAACTCTAGCTTTGGAACTATATAAATATTGTAGCTTGCACTTTTAAAATAAGTTTAAAGCATAAAAATGTTTATAATAAATAATATTGCACTAAAAAAATAAAGTTAGGTAGTTAAGATGATTATTATTAATTGATGACTCAGACAACATAACTTTACCCTTCGGAAGTTTTTTTTAATCAGGCGTGATGAATTAAGAGTCAAAATTAGTTTTTTTTTCTATTGCTTATATTTGGCTTCAATGACACCAAAATCTTAATTAACCTTAAAAAAAGCGTTTATTGTTAAACGTCATTAATTCGCAACCCAAGATACCTACACAATTAGTTCGTCTTCTTTTCAACTTATCCGAAAACACTATTTTTAAATACAACAGGACGGAGAATGCAATATAGTTCTAACTAACAGCCATTCGTATTATTACTTTGTCACACTAGTGAGTAAAAGTAACTTTGAAACACGATTTCGTTAAAAGCATCACTTTTGCCACGATTATTGATTTGAAAAAGTTAGTTTTTTTGCACGATATTATAAAAACTAACTTTTTCAAATCAATAATCGTGGCAAAAGTGATGCTTTTAACGAAATCGTGTTTCAAAGTTACTTTTACGCACTAGTGCGACAAAGTAAATAAGAGCATCTGATTGGTGTAAAATTCTTTATTTGAGCGTGATATTTTATTTGGCTGCTTTGTGGTTGGTGTAAAACTCTTCATTTGATCGTGATTTTGATTTCTTTATTTGGCGTCTTATTTCCAATGCCAATCTAAGAAATACTTTTTGCACGTGATTTTTAAATAATCATTAATATAAATAATCACGTTCAAATCATTTGAAACGTGATAATAAAAAAATTGATAAGCAATACGAGCAAAAGTATCTTTAAAAATCAATTGTTTCATAAAAAAACATAACATAATAACATTTCTAATTCTAAATCCATATTTAGCTGCACCAACGTTTTCGTTTTTTTCTTCAAAAGAGAATTGGCCTGGTTAATTTTCAATGCCAATTTAATAAATACTTTTTTTTGCATGTTATTATAAAAAATAGTGTATGACAACACGTCGAAAATAACATTTTTTAAACTCGTGAATTTATTTCATTCGCTCGTACCTCGCTCGTGAAATAATTTATTCAACTTTTCACACTAGTTGCATAAATAACTATTTTTTTAGTTTTAAGCTAAAAACAAATGGAAAATTCAAAACGAATATATATTTTGTTTATACACATATTTTTATGAAATTTTCAGGGATAAAAAAAAATGTAGGCGCTTTTATAACTGTTTTCTTGAAAAATATCTGATCGTTAAGGGGTTAACATCAATTCTTTTTATCCATATTAGGGTTAACGCAGTTCTACTATATTATATGAGTTAAAGCTCTAAAAGAGCAACCTGGAATACAAAACATGTTACCAACTTCTTACTATTCCCCGTGCCACTAGGATCCAGTCTTTCAATTCATATCGCCCCTACACAGGGACCTTCTAACGACCAAATCATTAAAGGCCGCCATCTGTTGTCCATGATTTTCCTTGCTAGTCGCAAGTGTGAATCTATGGCCCATACAGATGAGGAGGTATAAATGAATAAGCAAAAGTGGCCGCAGTGTAGCCTGTCGATATGTCTGATAATGATGACAAAGAAAAAACGGCATTGTTGGTTTTTGCCAGGTTCCATACGGCATTATATTAAAATATATTCTTTATATAAACATATTTTTCAATTAATTATGCATTTAAAAAGCATATTTTGCAAGGAGTTTTGAAAAAAATTAACTTTAAACATTCGTTGAGGGGCAGTAAATTAAGTTGATTTTTGAGGTTCTGAGCGGCAAAAATTGTTTTAATGCAAAATGTTTAAAAAATTTACCAATGAAAAACCTTGTTTATTTTTGCAACACCTACGAAATCTGCTTGACCATCTTGTTACGTCATTTTTTTAAAAATACAATTGATAAATCAAGTGCTTCGGATTGCTATTTTTCGAAAGCTTGAAAATTCAAGTCTATAATAGAAAAATTAGATTTAAAGCAATTATAAAATGAGGATTTTGAAGTACCTCTGGAGAGAGAGGGGGGAGAGAGAGGGAGAGAGAGAGGGAGTGAGGGGGAGAGAGAGGGGGAGAGAGAGGGAGTGAGGGGGAGAGAGAGGGAGAGAGAGGAGAGAGAGGGAAAGAGAGGGAGACTAATATATTATACAAACACACTGTGGTACATGCTTTTCAACATAAACGTCAAAAGAATTTTAACATGTATATATGCCACTATTCGACAATTAATGCGTTCTGTAGAACTATCTTTGTAACAGAGACTGTCTTATGAACAGGAAACAAACTTTCAGGGTGAAAACGCGATTTTTAATTTATGACTAAGAATACAAAAATATTTTTAAAATCTTATTTTTTTAAACTTTATAAAATTTAAATGCGGTACCTACCGAAGAACGGTGTCTACCGAATGGTTTTGTAGATATTTATTTACACAATAATTTTTTAACTACCTTTAAATTTTATATTTCAGAAATTGGAAAAAAAAATGTGCTTATATAAAAGAAATGTGAAATTATAAGGATATTGGGCTAAAAGCTGTTTCAGGTGTTGTTAAAGACTCAGAATTTCTAAGACTTTTTCTTTACTTTTTATTATCATGGACACAAATAAAAAAAATATTATTAGATAAAAGCTTCCGTAGCAGAATCGATTAAGAAATTGTTAATTTTGGACACGTTTGGATTTTTTACATCAGGGGCTTGTTTGTCTATCTTTCTGCCAATCTATAAGTTGAATGTTAGTTTGCTGCCGTTATTCATTTCAAAAAGCAGTCTATCTTATAGAGTTTCAAAGAGATGACAGCGCCAGGTGTTTCGTCATATAAATCTTCTTATCATTAAAACCGTATTTCATGTACCGGTCTTTTTAGCAAAAAGCATAAATTTCAAACTTTTATAAATGAAGAATTTTTATTGATATTCGACTTTTTCTTTTGGAAATGATTTAGGGAGATCATGGCTTCAAAAATAAACCTAATTCTGATTTTTAAATTAAATATGTAATTTAAAAATTATTTTAAAATTTAGCAGAGAAAACATCGATAAACTTTTGCCCATTTCTATGCACCTCGAAATTTAAAGTTAAGCTTAAAATTAAAGTTCACAGAAAGAAAAAAAAGTGCAGTTTTTGTAGGAAAAAATATTGTAAAAATTTAAAAATATCGTTGAAAACCTCTAAACAAAAAATATTTCTTTGTTAAAATAAAAATAGATAATAATAAATAGATCTATCAATATACCAATAAAAAAAATTATTTCCACACTTTCTGTAAAACGAAAAAAAAATCGGAAACATTTAACTAAAAAAATAAGTCTTTGTTAAAATAAAAATATATTTTCAAGAAATATATCTATCGATAAATGTTCTCCAAAGGGAGAGTAAATACCTATTCCACGCTGTCTGGACTGAGAAAAAAAAATCTCGGACTCTGCCATTGTCACCAAGAAATCAGAAAAGGACCTTGTCGATAGAACGGAAGATTGAAAAGGAGCCAGCCACAATGGGGGGGGGGGGGGGATGTTTTTTTCTTTTATCTTGTTATTATTTTGGACAATCTTTTTTACCCTGCCAGTGAAATTTATCCTTTTTTCCTGATCGAGAATTTTTTTTTGCAAAAGTTCAAAGTCAAAAATGATGCGGTGAAGAGAAGGTATAGGGTTAGGAAAGCGGAGTTTAAAGAATATTTTTCTTTGAGCTGTGGTGTGTTTATTTTGGCGATATGTAGAATTTTCGGTCCTATGCTCGACTGGACATTCACAAATGATAAGTTTAGTCTATAAAAAGATATCAGACATATGTCTGATCGCCAATGCGTGTCAGTTATTTTATTTTGAAAGTATAACAATACAACTCGTATTTATTCGTGCATTATATTGATTTAGTTGAAGAAAAACGTAATATTCTATTGATTTTTCGTAAAATAAAGTTTAAACAGCAATCTTGGATAGAAACGCTGTTTTCAGAAAACATATCTCATAATTTCAACTCTATCATCAAAACGCCCATAAAAAATTATATGTGAAAGTTATTATCATTAGTATACATTTAATCTTTAGTATCAGTAAAATGAGATAAAAACAATAATCTATAATAATAAAAGAAAGAGTCTGTCTGTCTGTGTGTCTGTTATCGGATCGTAAAGACCTACTATACTGCCACAGAATTCGAAATTTTAAAAAGATTCAATACTATGTCCTGATCGCCATTGCGTGTCAGTTATTTTATTTTGAAAGTATAACAATACAACTCGCTATTATTGTATCTTTCATATGATTTTGTTGAAGAAAAATTAAATATTCTATGATTTCGTAAAATAAAGTTTAAACAGCATACTTGATAGAAACGCTGTTTTTGGAGACATATCTCATAATTTCAATCTATCCATCAACGCCCATAAAATTATATGTGAAAGTTTATTATCATTAATTTTCAGTTAACTTATGTATCATATTATACAATAATATATCTACTATATGGAACTATGAGAATAAAGCCTATCAACTTCTATGCAATGTTGCTTTATTTTTCGTTTGCAAACTACATTTAACTAATTTGCTAATAGGCATTTTTTAAAATTTATACTGGTCGTTGCGAATATTATTTTAGAGCTTGTAATAAATTGATAGTATATTATTTTCGCCCCAATTATTTCCCAAAAGCGCCAGAGTAGGTATAAGAGTTGGATGACATTATAATTTTAAGCTATCATGAAAACGCCATGAAAATAATTATAAAGGATATAGTTTTTTTTAAATTAAGTACACATTTAATCTATTGATATTATGCCGTGCAAGAACGGGTATATTGCTAACATAAGAAAAACCATCTAATCTCTGCAATGTCTGGACTTATAAACACTTTGTGTCGTTTAGACAAACTTACGTGACTTGATAAGATAAATTCATGTTTACCCTCATTTAGGTTTCCTATAGAATAGTCTATCTTTATCGAAAGTCTTTGGTCCAAATAAAAAAGAATTTTGAGGCCCATCGCCAAATGTCCTCGTGTAGCTAGAGTGTGACATTAATTTAAGTTCAACCCGACAAATATAAAATTCTCTTTTGATAACCTACCTAATAATGGGGGCCCGGATGGCCGAGTGGTTTGCATCGCAGACCATTACGCTAGCAGTCTGCGTGCTGTAACGGGTGCGGGTTCGATTCTCGCCTTCGCCCTGGGTGTACTTCCTTTCTCTGTGACAGTAAAAATTCTTTCTGTGTCTGTCTTACTTGACGAAGGCTTATAAGCGGGTCTCTGATCAAGCACACAAGCCGGAATATATATGTACCTACCATACCTAATAATGAATAACTGTAGAAAGTATTGCAATTGGGTCGAAATCCGAAATTGAAAGATTTGTGTTTTCTACATGTTTTTTTTGGGGGGGGGGAGATCTAAAAGAGTAGTTTTAAACATTAGTCCGTCTGTCTGTCTGAATCCATTCTATAGCTCTAACTAAAAGATCCAAGGACTTCAAATTTGGTGCACTAGTTGCTAGTGCCTGAAGGGCGTAATAATGATAGTTGCGAAAAATTCGCGCGTTTGCAAAGTGTTGCTGTCATAGAGCTATTGTGGTTTAAAAATAGTGCTGGAAAACAAAAAGAGATAATTTGAAGTCTCTAACAGCTGCGTTAACAGACAACTTAGAAACACTTAAACTTAAGTTTTACACTTAAACTTAAAGTTTTTTTGTCTTTGGTAAAATCATTTGTAAAAGAAATTATCTATGCAAAGTTCGACAAAAAAATATTCCATCTGAAAAGGATACATTAGAAATATAACTACTGCTAATAGCACATATGGTTAAAATTTATTCAATGGCTGTCATTTTATAACTTAGTAAATTAGTGATATGAGTACATAATACGTATTTACATGATTATTACTGATATGAGTATGTAATACGTATTTACATGATATTAATGATATGATTATGTAATACGTATTTACATGATTATTAATTATATGAGTATGTAATACGTATTTGCATGATTATTAATGATATAAGTATGTAATACGTATTTAAATAATATAGTACACTGAATATGCAACTTTGTTTATTATGTCATAAACATGCAGCCCCTTGAAAGACTCTATAACCGGTTATACGTTATGGTATTTTATCAACATGTATCCTATTTTATCAGAATTTATCCAAAACGTAAGAGGAATAGCCTCGTGTAGCTCTAGTGCGACGATAATTCAAACTAACCTAACCAAAACGTAAGAAAAAAATACATAACTTGTCGAAATTTAAAGCATTTGACAACGTTTATTCCGTTAATTTGAACTGCACTAAAATCCATTTATTATCCAATATGTATATAAGGCTTATTTACTACTCATTATAAGATACATTCAGGTATTATCTAGTATGCAAGATTATACCTTTTTTTTTTGGGGGGGGGGGGGCTCTCCTGGGATCCGCTAGTATGTTCGTTGCTAATAGCTTTTGTAAAGCTCTAGTGCGACGCTAATCGAACCACAATTTATGTTCTAATGTTTAAAACTTCCTCAAACGAGTGCATTAATGTTTTTTTCAACAGCGTGACAAGAATTTAATTTTATGTTTATCGAGCACGTGTTTAAAAATAAAGAATATTCATTGTAAGCATTTATATTTTCCTTTAAAGGAACTCCATCCCCTATTTTTGTAATCATGTTCTGGAAATTTCAGAAAAAAAGTTCAATTTAGTTTTCAAATGCGTTAAACTGCTTCCCAAAAAAGCACTTACTTTAATTTTAAAGCATCGTACTTTCACTTTACTTTGAGAATGTATGAATGTTGACATTGTATTAAAACCAAAGCTAATCCAACCATAGCTAGCTAATCCAACCAATAAACTTCCTCAAACGAGGGCAGTAACATCTTTTTTTCCAAAACGTGACAACAGTTTAATTTGATGTCTATTGAAAACATGTTTAAAAATTAAGAACATTCATTGTAAGCATTTATATTTTCCTTCAAAGGAACTCAATCCTTTTTTTTGTAATCATGATTTGAAAACTTCAATTTCAAAGCATCGTACTTTTACTTTACTTTGAGAATGTATGAATGTAATGGATGTTGATATTGTATTAAAACCATGGCTCAAGAATTTGCTGTGTTTCTTTGTTTTTATGTTTCCATATTTTGACAACTTTAACCATTGTTTAAAGTTAACTATAACATAGAGTTACATTAATAGTGTCAATTTTATCAAAATTTTTATTTGAAAAAAATTCTTTCCTGTTATTAAAAAAAATTGATAAATATAAAAATAAAAGAATCCTTTGACGCTATATCTCAGCCTTAATAAATCGATTTAATAAGAATGTTCTTTTTAATTTTTCGTTTCACTTGAGAAGTTCTATTCGTTCGGATGGAAGCACATGGAGTGTGAGAGTTTTGTTCCAAAACTCCTTTATAACATTCTCGACTGCCAGTCACATGATCGTTAAAGCAAAAACATGTCTTTTGCAGGAATATCGTTCGTGAAAACTTGTGTAGTATTTTTGTTAAAAATATTTTACCAATTCAATTAGATTTCTGAAGCCAAAACTTGTAAAAGACTCAAAGTTTAAATCTGAAGCTGATAATTGCTTCGCTAATTTAGCAATATTTAAAAGTTCTTCATATTTATATTTTTTAATTAAATAATTGATTGATAAATTGTTGGAGAATCTTTGTTTCCTTGTTTGTTGTTTGAAATTCTATCACACACATTTACTTTTACAGACAAATGAATTATAAAATGTGCATCAACAGAAAACCAAATTTTAACTCTTCATGTATAAATTTTTTTCTTATTTAAGAAACGAAGAGTATATTTTCGAAATTAAATTCGAAGTTTAAATCATTGGTTTTTTTAATCATAATTTTGATTAAGTCCATAAAATGTAATATTAGAAATGAAAAATACATATATTTAATTTTACTTTCAGGATTCCCAAAGGTATGAAAGTCATTTGATCGTTTAAAATGCATTTTTTTTAAAAAATTAAACGTCAAAAATTTTCGTACCTAGTTTTCAATATTTTGTATTTACTACTTAAGTAAAGACGAAACAATATATATAGCTTTAAAATATCATTTATGAACTCTAATTTTTTATAATAATATGAAAAACTAAAAGCGAAGAGTTATTTGGATACTTTAAATAATTGGAATATTTAGTGATTGTACCCACTAAGTTGTGTTTGTAATTTTTTTGACTTCACTGCGAAAGGAATTGCTCGGATCTTTTTTTTCTTCTCTTTCTTAAAATAGTCGTAGAATAAAACTCGTACTCTAATCGACAGTTCTATTTCTTTTAATAAATACTTAAATGAAAGAAATAAAACTACCTAATTATCTGCAATGTTTGGGTTGTTAAACACTTTGTGTCGCTTAGACAAACTTACGTGATTCGATTAGCTGAATTCGTGTTTATCCCCATTTAGGTTTCTTATATCTTAGTCTATCTTTATCAAAAATATTTGATCCAAATAAATACTTGCTGTGTAACACTACACGACTTTCAATTACCCCTCAATAAATTAACACGTTTAACGGTAATTATAAACCCATAAAAAATTAAATAAATTTTTTTAGAAACCCCATAAGTCCACGAATCAAAGTTTTAAAAAATTAAAAAAAAAACTGTTTAACAGCAACTTTAGATCATAATTACTGAAAAAAATTAACGTCAATCTTTTGGGCGAAATTCATCATTACAACTTGAAAGAGTATTACAAAAGCATTATTTAATATTTAAAATTAATTTCAGAATTTCTGGACTTATGGGGTTTCTGAAAAAGAAATATTTGTGTTTCAAGAACAAGAAAAATTGCACTAACTCATATTTTAGATCTAAAACTTGTTTATTCATCTCAAAACAGTTTCAGATAAAAAAAAAAATCAAAAAAAAAATCTGAATAATCTAATACATTATTGGACTTATGTAATTTCTGAAAAAAAACCAACAATTACCAACAGAAGTAGCGATTTGACATGGTCGGGGATTTAAAGGGTTTCTCCGCTAAACGGTTGCTTCCCATGGCTGTGCAAACCACTGGAATAACACGATTTCTTTGCAGAATGCCTTATTACATAGGATGAATTGATTAAGATCAAAAACTCAATTTTGACAAAATCTGACTTAACCCTTTCAGTCAAAGTGATGCCATCATCATGTTTCTGATCATAATTAAAGAAAAATAATAGGGCTGACATCTATTGGGATTAATAAAAAATATTTTCTAATGGAAAAAAGTTTGAAGAATCGAACGATGTGCTTTTTGATATCATAAATGGCTATAGATGATCAGAAAAAAGTGTCTAAAATGATGATGCCAAATAGTCAGTGGGACTGAAAGGGTTAAAGGGTTTTTGAAAAAATTGATTCAATTTCAAAACTTTCATAAGAATAAGAATCATGCGGGGTTAAAGTTGCTGAGGCTAGTGATAAATATGTTTTATCCCCAAAATGACATCGGGGGTAAGATGACGCATGATTAGGCAATCGATGTGACATTTCTTTCCCTGTCACAATCTGTGTGTATTCTGCCAAACTAGATTTCGTGAACGTGTGTAACCCAGAAACTGTCACTACATACTGAAATACAACCACAATATTTGACAATATTTTGAGGAATAAATATTGAGATATATGAAAGGTTTCAAAGTGCTATAGCTATTGTTTCTCCAGATAACAATGTTTTAACTGATAATTATTTTGTCTTATGTACTTATGTTGACATATACTTATGTTGTACTGTATGTTATGTTGGACACATACTTATGTTGTGAAACCATTGAAAAAATATTTTAGAATTTTTTCTTATCTTTCTTAACTTACCTCGCTATATCTATTTTTCTTCCTATCGTCAAATACTATTCTTTGTTTCATTTTAATATTTTGTTATCGTAATTTTAGACCAAATAACAGCTATTAAAATTTTCAGCATTTTACATAAGAGTTGAATTAAGTATCCGTGACAATTTAATGTTTTAAATAAATTATTTTAAATGAGTGATAGAATCTGAAGTCTTACCATATTCATTGAACTTCCTGAGAAATTCATTGTTATCTATATATCAATCGTGAATACTTTTTTACTTACCTACTGATTGTTTATTTTGGTACAGTTTATTTTTTATTAAAAAAAACTACGTTGCATATTTTAAAGTATACCTCAAACCAGTTTTGAATATTGTATTTGTTAATTTTTGTGTTTTAATATTTACTTGATTATTATAATGCAACTGCATTATTTTATAACATCTACTACTACTCCTCGACGCAACAGCCCATTAGTGAGCCAAGGCCTGCTGTGCCCATTTCAGCTTTCGTGACCTGGGTCTCTGGGGTGCTAGGCATATGTTCCGGTAAGGTGGCCAGCCTCATGCGGAACCCCCAGTGTTTAGTTCCCAATCATGCTTGGTACCCATTTCATTGACCCACTTAAGGGATGAAAGGGAGGGTCAACCTCGCCCAATCCGGGATTCGACCCTCGGACCTGTGGCGTGGCAATGCGAAGCACTACCACTGAGCCACTGTGCCTCATTTTATAACATCACGAAGATAAATTAATTACATTTTAATGAATTAACTTATTTTTACTCATTTGAACTGGCAAATGGAAACTGTTTATTAAATGGTTTCGTTAAAGTCGTTAATCACCCCGAAATACAACATGGTTTACGGCCCTTAAAAATTATGATTATAAATTTTCGTAAATATTTAAATTCTCAATTTTTATAACTATTTTCATTTTTTGAAATACCCACAAATAAAAATGTTGTTCAAAAATTATGAACTAATAAAATAGTAACATTAAATTCAAGATTAGAGTTGGGTCAAGATGTCCCTTCCAATGGGCATCCATTATTGATGTAAAGTGCCTTCAGTTAATTCTTCTAGCTCTACTTGTTCATTGTTTTCTTTACCGTAAAACCCAATAACAATAAAACAATGAACCAAAGACATACACCATCGAAATTATCTATACCAACCCTCTGTAGGATAAAACGCATAAAACCCTCACCTTACTGTCAGGATTTCCAACGACACAAATTTTTTTTTTAATTTTATAAATTTAATAATTTTGTTGAATTTCAAAATTTAAAGCATGGAGGTGTCATTTATAACCCTCTAATACAGACACATATTTTTTTTTAAATTTAAAAAATGAATGTTCAGTTGAATATTTTAATTTATATCTCCCGCAGTAAAAACAAGTTTTCACTTCAATCAATTTTCCTCACCTATCAGAGGGCTAAATTCGCTATAAATAACGTTTCACAAAGACGGAACTACAAATCTCTTTTTAAAATTTATCAATAAATCTTTCTCATTGAGAATTTTGGAAGTGTAGAGGAATTCTAAATAAGAATGTTTTTTTTCATTGAAACTGTATGAAATTGTTCTGTATGAAACTGTATGAAATTGTTCTTATGAAACGTAAATTGTCGCTGAATTATGAAACATTTTCGAACTTGATTTCGAATACCTTTGACAATTCATTTGAATACCATTTCCAACTTCATTTCGAATACCATTTACAACTTCATTTCGAATACCATTTACAACTTCATTTCCAAGAAAACCCGTTAACTTTAATTTTTTTTTAATTCGTTATTCGTGTAACTGAAAAAGTCCTACATAAATTGTTCTGTATTATAGTGTCCATTTGTCTTATGTTTTGTTTAATTACATAAACTTCAGCAGAAAGGTAATTTTCACATGGCAAATTGTCCTGTCAATCATCGTTAATGAATTAACTGTAGCACACAGATACAGCAGAGTTTTAAATTAATGCACCAGAGTTTATGTTTGGATGTATAAATATTTCGTTATTTCTACACTGCTCAAAATAGTTAGGGGAGCACTTTGCGTACTTTTGTTTACCCTTTCAGTTCTAACTTCTTATTTTTATTATAGAAATCTATAATTTGTGAAATAGATTCATTATGCATTCAGAATGAAATGGTAAAAAAACAGGGGAAATTTTTTAACTAAAATTTAAGGGGGGAAATATTGGAATCATAACTTTTGAATAAATTTGTACAATATTTTTTTCAAAACTTTATTTGTAAAATGAAAGTAAAATCAATTTTTAAACATCTAATAACGCCAGCGTGAAGAATTTAGGGTCAATTTATTTCATAAATTTTTTTGGGAGGGAATTTTATTTTACCACGTTTTTCATATTTTCATTTAATTAAAACAAACATTATTTAATTCTTCAAAATACATGATTCTTCCATCTAACGATAAATAGGAGCGAGCTCAACTTGGTGAGAAAAAAAATCGGAAGCTGATGATACCAAATGGAATCATTGGGGGTGAAAGGGTTTAAACCATGCGTTTCCTTAATTGTTTTGAGCAGTGTAGTTTATTTCCTGAATATAATTTCATTATGATTAAAGTTCCGATCAAAACGTGGCTGTTAACTATGAAAAATTATTCAGAAGTATAATTTCACAGGGGAAATTGTAAGCTCATTGAATAGCCTGCTTAAAATCAATGACAGCACTGAATACTTGAGAGTTATGGGGAAAACAAAAAATAAACTTTTATTCGGTAAGGAAAATACTAGAACTCGTTGAATATAGCCTTTGGTTAAAATTCATTTAACCATGGCATATTGGAGTAACGGAGATAAGCCGAAAATACATACTTAAATTCGGAAAGGGAGTTAAATAAAAACACTAGTGAGATACTAGAATATTCCTTGGTTAAAATTTGTAGTACCACGGAATGCTTGAGTAATTTACACGATTGGCGACGAGGTCCTAATTTAAAAACCACAATCAAGTGACGAGCCGAAACCTGAGTAAGCACCCATCGCAACTTTTAATTGACAGTCTGGTGAAGGGTTTATACGACTGTATCCCTCAGATGGATTTTAAGGGTTTTGTATGGTTACAGCTTTCTATACAAATCCAATGGGGAAACTTTGGCTCCTGTTTTTAAATAAAGTATACGACGGGTACTAGCGAAAACTTACGGAAAAATACAGAAGAAAGTTATTTGGCCATTAAAATAATTAATAAGTGTAATTTTAAAGATATTAATTAGTTATAATTTACACAATTTTTTTTGTTTAGATATTTACACGCCGTTCGTGCTGCCATCTGTAGTTTCTGAATAATTACTAACATTTTGTTTTAATTATAACTAATTAATATCTTTAAAATTATACTTATTAATTATTTTAATGGCAAAATAACTTTCTTCTGTATTTTTTTTGTAAATTTTCGTGAGTACATGTCGTATACTTTATTTAAAAACAAGGTCCAAAGTTTCCCCATTGGAATTGTATAGGGATCCGTTACCATACAAGACCCTTAAGCTAGGAAAGTAGAAATAATTCTTAACCTTATTTTTTCTTGTGTTCTCGTAGTCTCCATGACTGTTGCTGCTGCTCTTCGGTGCTTCAGATGTGGAAAGTACACGCCGGACGGAGCGGGGTCTGTCATACCCTGCTACACATACAACGACACAGACATCAAAGAGTGCCACAAGGAAGACAGATACTGTCTGGTGAGTGAACACTGTTTATATAACGTTAGTCAAGTTACAAAGCCTGGATAGCCTAGTGGATTGGATCACAGTCCATTACGCTAACAGTCTGCGCGCTGTAACGGGTGTGGATTCGGTTCCCGCCTACGCCCTGGGTGTACCATCTCTCTTTGTGTCAGTAAAAATTCCTTCTGTGTCTGCCTTACTTGACGAAGGTTTATAAACGGGTCTCTGATCAAGCACACAAACCTGAATATATATGTATCAACCAACCAAATGAAAAAAACATGAATTGGAAAAGTCTAGGGATTGACGGTTTTTGAAATCGTTGGGCTTAAAAGTATCCAGTTCTTAAACTTAATCCCTGTGGATTTTGCACATTCGGGGTTTTGTCATTTGACCGACGATATAATATGTAAATTTGAGAATAAAATATGTTACATACTTTCGAAATAGTTCTATTTCTAGCTATATAAACCCCTTCCTACTCGTTCCCGTGAAAATGATGGAAGGAGGTTTCACTCTCTATTTCTCGCTCCCGTCAAATTTCCGGGCGGGAGTGTTCAGTAGTAACGAGTCAATAAGATTAAAACTAATTAAATTCTTTTGTTCTTAATTTTTTTACGTGGTCTTGTGGCTAAGGCGTTTGCCTGGAGTTTTAACCTTCTCAGAAGAACGGAAGTTCGAATCCCGCCTACATCCATCAGTCATCTTACAAATCGAATATGTACTAAAATAGTAGGATTTTTCAGCATGCGTTTCTTAATAGCGTCCAACACCACTTAAGACTTATGCAACAATTTGTCTTATATCCTACCACGTATTCGGCTCAAACTTCTTAAATTAAGGTATTTGTCGGTAAGTTTTAGTCGGTAAGGTTAAGTCGGTAAGTCGGTTTGTTAAGGTATTTTTGTGTTGGCCGTAGTGAGCCTAGTGGTCAGCGTCTCGGTCTCGGGATCGGAAGGTCCTGCGATCGAGTCCCGGTACCACTGAAGACCTACCGAGTATATGCGGAGTACGTGCTCGTTAAATCTGTTGGGTCCGAAAGTCCTCTAAGTTCCCATACCAAATCAATACCTCTGGGGGTGACAAGCCAATTCTGGGGATCCTCTAGTTGGCCTCTGTCTCGAAAAATTAGATGGATCCACTTATGTGTGTGTGTTGTCTGTTGTGTCTGTCTTACTTGACGAAGGTTTATAAGCGGGTCGCTGACCAAGCACACAAACCTGAATATATGTCTACCAACCAACCTCTAATTACTTTTGTGTTGGTTGGTTGGTACAGATAATCAGGTTTGTGTGCTGACCAAGCACACTAACCTGAATATAGGTCTACCAACCAACCAATTTAACCAAAAAAAAAAGTAATTCGAGAGACATGAAAACAATATCGCGGAGCTATTGCCAGAACCTCCGGGAAACAACCCCATACCCGTGAAATTATTGATCAAATAATCAGGAATAACATCAAAAAGGATTCCAAACAACGATTATACTGTTGTTGTAAACATAAAAATTTCATTATTCCCCACAAAATTACGTCCCGATTTGCAAGCTAAACGACGACAAATCTAGTGGACGATGGAAAATATGTGGTAAATTAATAGAAAGCGTGTCGAAATTATCAATATTTAATTTGCGGTTGCGAATAATTAGAACTTTCTTCCGAAAATTGTTAGAAAGATCGAATAATGTAAATGAACACGCACGGCTTTCGAATTCAAATTAAGGGTTAGTTTCTGTTTCATATTCCGTATTTGTTGGATTTGTTCGTGAAAAATTAAGATTCAGGTATTGTAATTAAGATGCCACAACTTGCGTTATAATTATATTTTATCCGCAATTATTTCTCTTGCGGAAAAGTGACGCATCGAAATGTTTCCAGAGATAAGAATGTTTCACGTCGTGAGTGGCAACAGTTCAAGAGGAATTGTTTTCATTTTTAATCCTTATGGAATTGCATTTGTTTTGGACAATGTACAATATTACTTACCTTATTTTTGAAACGAATGTCGTGCACAAAACTTTCTTTCAGTGGAATTAAACCTTTTCTCTGTTTGTGAATCACGTTAAATTGCTGTCCCACAATTTCTTTTAATTTCTCTGAATAAGACAAAATATCATCGAAACCAAAGTTTTCTATCAACATTTATGTTTTGTATACTTGAAATTTAATCGAATCAAAAACGATGAAGTTTCTTAAATAGTAAGACAAAAAACAAGTTGCACGTAAAAAAAATGTAAACTAGAACACGCGGCAAAAGGACAAAAATGCTCATTTTGAGGGTGAAATCGGAAACAACCAATGAAATCACAGGAAATTCAAAAATGAAAACAGGAGAGGTACATCATCTGAAACAACCTCATCATCTAGTGTTGAACTTTTCTATTGTACTTTTTATGGAAAAATAAATTATCAACCTGTATCCCAACTGTTGAAAAGATCGATTAAAAGTTTGGCAGTTTCGTTAGATCTTCATATTTGGAATGATTTAGTTTTTTTTTTAAATTCTAAAAGCCATATTTATCCGATACGTCACTTTTTTCCAAAATATTTTAGTATTGAGCGTACATATGCGTCTAGATGAATGGGGTTGTTTCATGTCGTGGATGGCAACAGCTGCGACGGTTAGTTATCATTTGTTTACTGGAATTACTTTTGTTTTGGAATTCGAAAATAAGTTTTCTCAGAATATTTTCCATATTAAATTTTGTAAATGCCACTTTCTTGCTGTGCTGCTGGTTGTTCAAGACATTTGTTAAAGAAAGCTTGAATCGAAAGAAAAAAAATATTTTAATCTATATCGGTTATTTTGAGAGTGAAACCGAAGCAACCCTTGAAATCGCAGTACGTAAAACCGAAGCAACCAATGAAATCCAGTACGGATACAAATGAAAACAAGAGCGTTACATCATCTGAAACATTCCCATTGTAAGGATATTCTGATTATTACCTGTTCTAATTAAAATGTATTCAAGAATTAATTCCTCATTGTATTAATTGTTACTGATACATTTGCATTTATTGGTACCATGCATTTGTTAATTATTCTTATTAAAAAATTAATAATATATTAAATATAAACAACGTAGATAAATAAACTTTTCGAATACATGAAGTTGTTATTTTTATTATATCCTATTCTTCTATTTTTAGAAACTACGTAGTGTCAACAAAAAGATAATTTTAATAACAGAAAAGTTTACAACACAAAAAAAAATCTAGACTAAAACTTATTTTGAGGTGAGGTGAGGTAATCGTTTCCGGCTGTCTATTTCTAGCCTCCTTCAGGAGCTTTAACACAGCCAATAACGCCTCGTAATTTAGAACCCTGGTCAAGACTTATTTTGAAATACTTTCACGCTAAAATTGCAAACTGCTGCCATTTTCAGACAAGAAACTATGATTTTATTTGTTCATTTCTAAATCTTAACTGTAAGAAACCGAATAAAAAATCTATCAAAATTCTTTTATTAGTTTACGAAACATTTCTTTACCCCAGTTTTAAGATATAAGAGTGTGAAATTGATTTTTCTTGTAAGAAAGTTTATATTTATAAATGTAGACTTCAAATTCTTTTGCCACTTTCCAATTGGGCAGAAATATTTAATAAAACAAATATTTTAACATTCACATCATATAAATATGTTTTAAAATAAAGTACAGATAATGAATCGTTTATTATTCAGTGCCAAAAGTATTTAAGTTTATGAGTGGCAACAGAAATGCTAAATGAAAACAAATTCTTTTTCGAGCTTCGATCAATGAATCAATGTCACGTGTGAACATAGCGCCAATCGGAGCACCGACAGAAAAGCAAACATTAAAGTTGTTTTATTTTTTGTGGAGATATTACTATAAGTTTATTATTAAAAACATTCGGACGAACATATATTCCAAGATATTTGTTCTTTCTTCTTTATAAAAAAGAAACATTTTTAGTTGAAGATTAAATTTAATTTTTTTTCTTTTATTTGCCCTAAAATGTAAATTATATTGAAGTTCATAATTTACTTTACTAGTATTTGAGAAAACTAAAAAATCGCAACGCAATGGGAATGTTTCAGATGACGTAACACTGTTGATTTCATTTTTGTCTGTACTGCGATTCCATTGGTTGTCTTGGTTTCACTTTCAAAATGACCGATATAGATAAAAAGAAACAAGAAACACAACACATCTGTACAAGCTTTCTTTTACAAATGTTTTGAACAACCAACAGCACAGCAAGAAGTTGGCATTTAAAAAAATTTAAGAAGTAAAATATTCTTATAATACACTCATTTTCGAATACCAAAAAAAAAGTAATTCCAGACAAAAAATTAAAACAATATTGCTGAAGCTATTGCCATTCAAATAATAATAAAAAAACCGTTAAGTTACCTGTTGAGTGTTGACACTCACGAAACTGTGCAGTTTCTTTATTGTTAATTTTAACTATACATGATTTTTCAAATACTATTCTTGATTTTTTTAAATTAACAAAGATCAATTTTATTTTTCAGAAATATTTAAACAAAGGCATCATTGTGCGAGATTGTGCTTATAAATGCAAGCCTGGAAGTAAGTATGTCATGTTCTTTTAGCTTTTTAACATGCTGCATTTCATATTTTTCTCTTCGTTTGTTTTGAAATTCGTAAAAATATAGTTTTTAAATTAATTTTTTGTAAAGTTTAAAAAAATTCATACAAAAATTTTAATAAAAAAAAATAGTCATTTTGAAATATATATTTTGTACATTAATGTAAGGACCGGTTTTGGTAGCACGAAGACTGTGTTTGAACAATGGAAATTGATTACATACTTATTGTGAAATAGAAATAAGAAAAATATGGACCGAGCCAGGGTTCGAAATTCACTGTGGCTATTCTCAAAATGTGACCAAATGCTATAAATTTGCAACTTCAAAAATAATTTAGTTGTAGTTATCACGACTAGTTTCCACAAATATCACTATTAACTTTTTAAAAGGTGTTTTTCAAAAAGATCTTGCCGAAAAAAAAATATTAATCTTAAATTCACAAAACTCTGGCGATACATAAAATGCGATACGATTGTAAAATCTAAATAATCCTGCGATTGTTAATTGTGAATTCTACAATTTAGGAACTCCAGCTCTTCTGTAACTCTATGGGTGCGCAACTACGGCATCTTAAGAGTTTGTGCAAAAATTAGATGAAACTAGCATTTTTCCTTAAATATTTTACTCATAAATGCTCCCAGAAAATGCGTATTTGCTAATAAATTTTTTTGTTAGTAGCACAAATTGCTCCTAAATTTTTTAATCCAATTTCTAACACTGGACGGCCGAGCTTTAGTTCAATTTTTTAAGTTTGACTAATCCAATCGATGCATTTTGCCAGACTTAGAAAATTCTTTTCTTCGGTGGTATCGGTTGATCGCATGCACTGTTAAAAATTCTGTAAAATTACAGCACATTTTTCGGTTATTTTTTTACATCACAGTGTTGCAACGTTTGTTTTACAGCAAATTGATGTTTCCCGCAAGTACTTACTCAAATTGCGTTTAAGCAGTCAATCCTTCTAATTGCGTTATTCCTTATAATTTACCATTACACTATGATAGTAAATTAGAAAGACTTTTTACAGTATTTCTAACAGTCCTCTAGTTAAATATGACGCAGAAAATTCATTCTAAAATGTTTAATTACGATATAAACCAGTATAAAATACAGCTAGTATTTTTATGATATTTTTTTGTAATTTTGGAATTAGATGGTATTTTTTCGATGACGCCTTAGTATTTTTCTTTTTAAAGTGGTGGCAACACTGACATTTTTGCACTTAAATTCTGTTCTCCATGCGCGTCCCGTCGTTAGCATTGGAGGTCACGTGATCCGCTAATCTAATACTTTTACTATGATATCTATGTAAACCAGCCTTCTGGGTGAGGGTAAGGTAATCGTTTCCGGCTGCCTATTTCTAGCCTCCTTCAGGAGCTTTAACACAGCCAATAACGCCTCGTATTTTTAGAACCCTGGTCAAGTGACGAGGTCGACACCTGAGCGAGCACCCAACGGAACTTCGAGCGACATCGTACGCTAACGCCGTCGGGACTTTGGACTCCACAGATTTAACGAGCACGTCTGTCCCTGTGTACTCGGGCCCATCCGTGATGAGGATTTTCTACTATTTCCAGCACAGATCCGATTTATAGGATGACTGGCAGTAAGTGGGATTCGAACCCCCGCACTCCTGAGAGGGTTGAACCTCTAGGCTGATGCCTTAACCACTCGGCCACGGACGGGCCAGCCTTCTGGGTGATAATTCTTTTTAAAAAAGTTATTGTTTATTTCATTTCAGTTCAGGATCTATCCGAATTCTTCTGCTGTAACGAGGATGGCTGCAACACAGCATCAACCATAGAAAGAAATGGATGGACATTCCTATTGGCTCTTATTTCCATGGTGTTCTACCTGACGTAGAACGAATCGGAAGGCCTGTTTCTGAGACAACGGTTTCAGTATTTTTGTAGTGCCGTATGATACACAGCGTCAAATGGAGCTTTTACACGCGCCGGAAAAATATCCAGTGGTATTTGCTTAAGCAGTGTTAATGCTAATAAGTGACTAATGTGACTTTCACATTATGAGTCGGTAAATTTTGACACCGATGCTGAAATTTATTACACTAAAAAAACTTGTGTTGACTTTCGAAACAAAAAATGGTGTTTTACCCAGTTATTACAAGTTGTGTTGAAACAATTATACAAAAATTGTTTTAAGGGCTCCGCCAGAGTGTATTCCTCCAAAATGTAGTTTAGCATCTCTGACCAAGCACACAAACCTGAATATATATGTCTACCAACCAACCAACCAGTTTAGCATCTGCTCTTAAGTGTTTCTTATAAATGTAGCTATACTTAAGTGTTTAAAATATATATTACGGCACTTTAAAATGAACGCTATAGTTTTGTTATACATATTTTAGAAAACAATGTACTTTACATTTTTTGGAGGGGATAATCGCGCATCGGTATAATAATCGTCTCCTCTCGCGATCGTCAGTTGTGTTGGAACAACACAAATATGATATCAACACTATTCCTGTTTAGAAAAAACACAATATTGTAACGTTGATATCATTTTTTCAGAATACTTGTGTTTCACTTGTGCTATTGGAAACATAATTCTTTTTCGGTGTTTACTGCACAGTACCTTTACAAATAGCGTTAAAATCACCACTACTTGATACGATACCATTAATAAAAACGTAAACTCGATATTTTTCCTGTCACGTGTAAAAGACTTATTCACTTAACATTGGCACTGTGATCATATGGCACCGCAAGTGCGGCAAAAATTACCGGAACTTTTGTGTGTGAAACGAGCCTATAAGATGAAGTAAAAAAAGAATTTATTACCTGGTGTAAGCAAAACAACACAACAATGCACAAGTGCCACCCCCAGTCTCCCCTTCACACTTCGTTCTAAAGGAACAATGGAACAGAAGAAACTCTTCCAAGGAGCAATCACCGAATTTTTCTTTATTTTATTTCTGATCTGGATGGACAAAAGATCATTGATTTCTTCGGTAGAACTTTCGTAGTAATTCTTCGCGGAATGGCGACTCTGTAGAGGTTAATTATTGAACTACTAAAATTGTACAAGTTTTTAGTTTGAGCAAGAAAAAGAGACCGTTATAGCAAGAAAACCTCACACTCTTACTCAAAAATATTCCACAATACTATTCAGAGTCATGTTCAATTTATTATAAATTTTCGATGTGCTTAACTTCTTAAAGCTTATGTAACAGTTTTATTAAGGAAAATGGGATCTCCTAATCAAAGTCTTCTCTCTATGTTAATCCTAAGAAAAAAATAATGGCCAAATTACTCCGGTTATAGTGAATATTTTGCAAGCTTTTATTAAAATATGTTAATATAGCTGGCTTGCAGGGCTCTAACATTCCACTTTTTAGCTTCCACACTACGTTTATAACGTAAAAAGTGGAAGGTATTATAATCGTTCAGTTCGTCTGTCCGTCACCCACCTTCATAGGCTGAACTACAAATGCTACGGACAAGTGTGATGTGTGATAAGTCAAAAAATTCAGCGCATCGAAATTATAATACATTGAAAATTTTAGAAAAAAAATCGAATTCGAAGTACTTCAATTATTTAAAAAACTGCCAAATTTAATGCTCATTTAAAAAGCATAGGAAGCCATTTTTATTAGAATTTAATCACCATTGCCATCGCAACAATCGCTCGAGAAGAATATTTTGTTGTAAAATTAATTATTGAAAATTTAAAAAAAAATGAACCGATTAAAAAAAATGGTATTACAGAGCCCTTTAAGTCAGCTGCATATCATATAAGAAAAACCTTTGTAAAAAATATTGAATATAGCTGAAGTAATTTGTCTTAGAAAATATTTTTTCCAATTGGATTCAAACAGAGAGAAGACTTCGTATTGGAGTTCTGTTTCGGTGCCGCTATACAATAGTAATTTTGCATTTGAAAAAACACGTCTTTACTATTATCAAAAATACAGTTTTTGGCATTAAGCAACCTTCATAGGTAGTGAGTTGTAAAAAATGCAAAAATCAATACTTAAATTTTATGATATGTAGTTGATATACAGTCTACCATTCTTTATTAGACAACTT
The DNA here is from genome assembly GCA_019343175.1 of Oedothorax gibbosus. Taxonomy (NCBI): domain Eukaryota; kingdom Metazoa; phylum Arthropoda; class Arachnida; order Araneae; family Linyphiidae; genus Oedothorax; species Oedothorax gibbosus. Next base: position 12,101,911 of record CM033279.1, read on the forward strand.
TTATCCACATTAACTACTTACAAGTTCCAAACGTGAGCTGCATGTTTGAAATTGTCTTCCTACTTCTGCCTATTATCACGTACATTTATGAAAAGATCAATTACTAATTACAGACGCGTACTAACATTAAGAGTATTAAGTGAATAAAATAGAAGCACAGTAACATGCGAATAATAAATTCAGATGTTTTTTTACCAAAAATAAGCTTGTACTTTGCTTCATTTTTGCAAAAAGGACTCAAAATATTTAAGCGCAAATGAGCCCGAAAGACCATTTGGTCTCCAAACCAAACCGCATCTGTGTTAATTCAATGGGGAAAAAAATATTTCCTAAGCCACATTTCTCTGGTTATTTTGAATATTTTTACAAGCGGTTTTTATATGGTAAATGTAGATACTTACAGATATAAAAAATCCCACTTTTAGCTTCCACACTACGTTTATAACGTAAAAAGTGGAAGGTATTATAATCGTTCGGTCCGTCTGTCTGTCTGTCCGTCCGTCACCCACTTTCATGGCCCAAACTACAAATGCTACAGACAAGTGTGATACATCAAAAAAATTCAACGCATCGAAATTAGAATACATTGAAAATTTCAGAAAAGAAATCGAATTCGAAGTACTTCAATTATTTAAAAAAAACTGCCAAATTCAATGCTCATTTAAAAAGCATAGGAAGCCTTTTTTATTAGAATTTAATCACCATTGCCATTCGCAACAATCGCTCGAGGAACTTTAATCCTTTTAGACAATAAATTAAAATAAATTTATTTTTGCGACATTGATCAGTTTGAAATGACGTCAAATATATTTCACTACGAGATACTTTGTACGTTGATATGAAATGTTTTAATTCTATTTAAAAGCGAAGAATATGGAGTTGTTTAACGGAGGATCTGGCAATAGCTCTGCGGTTTTGTTTTCATGTCTCTCGAATTACTGTTGTTTTGGTATTCGGGAGTTAGTTTTCGAAGAGAATATTTTAGTTGTTAATTTTTTTAAATTCCAACTTATTTCAATAAAAGTTTTTCCTGATAAATGATTAAAACAACCAACAGCACAGCAAGAAGTTGTAATTTTAAAAATAACACCTAAAATAACTTATTCTTAGAAAACTCAATGTCGAATATCAACAAAAGTAATTCGATAGACATGAAAACAAAACCTCAGAGCTATTGCCAGATCCTCCGTGAAACAACCCCATTACACATTTATTCTTTGAAATATAAATTAATTTTTGCAAACGATAAGTATTAATTATTGAATTTTTGAAATAAAATAGCCAAATTTAGCATGTAAATGTTCAATATAAAATATCAATGCTGTGTTTGTCGCCTTTTTACCTGTTAAACACAACTGTTGTGTGGAAGCGGGTTAAGTGACAGATTCTGTTACAAACCTACTTGTTTGAAATTGGTTTTAATATATTTTTTGTAAAATTTGCAATAAATAACTTAACACAAAATATTGCTACCAATTTCAAAAAATGGGTTTATAGAGACCTGTAAGTCAGCTACATTTATCATATAATAAAACCTTTCTTAAAAAATATCTAATACAGCCGAAGAAGTGTGGTTTAGAATTTTTTTTTTATTCGATTAACGCAAAGGCACTTTGTTTGGACACCTGCGGTAATCCTGGCTCATTCGCCCTTGGGTAATGTTCTAATTAAAACAAATTTTAAAAACACTTGTCTAGAAAACTTGATATTTAGAACGTTACAAAGTTTTTTAATGTAGGTAAGTAGGTAGTAAATCCACAAAACATTTAATAATAAACACTGTGCGTTCAATACAACTAAAAATTATTAAGTTTATTAATCCATAAAATATTAAAGGTAAAGAAAACAGTCACAATATAATATACGTAGTTCCAAAATTGTCTGGCAATTGACTTGTTTCAGGTGACGTATTTCCTCGCTGCTTTCATTCCTGCAAATCCACGATAGGTTCTTCTATAGGTGCAATGTTTCCACGTGACATTGATTCACCAATCGAGACTCAAGAGAGAAATTATTTTAATTGCCCTGTTGCCACCCAAAATCTGAAACATACCGATTTTGAATGAGAAGTTTCATTAAAATTTGCTGGTAAATTTTGTAACACTTTGTATGGAGTTCATAATGTATAGAAAAAGATAAAAAGCATTTTACTGTTTACTATTCTAAATCACCCCGTTCGTTTTTTTCTCAATCCAAGTATTTCTAACTTAAAACAGACCTTCAGATTTTTATAGGTTATTTGAAAACGTAACCTTTTCTTTTCGAATGTTTCTATTCGACTGTTTCTATTCGAAAGCAAAACATATTTATTCAAATCTCACTTGCAGCTAAATTTCGAATCGAATAGTATATGTATCATTTGCAGAATACAATGTGCTTTTAACATGAGCTTGCGATGCGGTGTAAAACTGAAGAAAATGTTTGTAAGTTACCTTAAATATTTTTTATTCTTTGAGGCAACGCTCCCAGATACAAACCAGAAACAAATTACGGAATAAAGTCAAGATGTGATACCCGGTTCTTTTTAGAGAAGTGTTACATGGTATCAGAGTTTTAAAGATTTCTAATGTACTTTAGAGCACAACTGATTTTATTTCGCATATATAAAAGTTCGACTACGTATTTTATTTTGTTTTTAAAATTGCTCAAAATAAAATAATAACAACTACTAGTTTAAGTGTAAGTGAAATATTAGGTAACTTAAAAACCGACATTGTTGAAATACATACAAAAAAGTTTCCAAGAATTTAATAAAACTTACTCTTCTAAGACACATTTTTATTCTAAATTTGTGTTTATAACATCACAGACACTACTTGCCTTCATGTTTTTAAGACTCTAAAAACTTATAATTTATTCTTTTAAAATAGGCCCCACTACTACAAATACCTACCACGTTTTCAAACTTGTACTAGCATTTCGAATACTTCTTGCGAAATAGTTACTCCCATATCATTTGGAGTTTCAAGTATTCATTGAAAAAAACATATTCCATTTGTTTTTAAATTATATACTATTCTTCATTTTTATTTTCGAAGAGCATGTTTTTTTCAAAAAAAATTGTTGTTTTTACTGTATCTAGAACTAAATTTGGAGTTCATATCTGTCACTGTGTAAATAAACAGTTCAAAAAATTAGAAGTGCACGATATAAAAAAAAATGAATGAAAGATTTTTGAAAGATAAAGCTACTCAATGAAATCCGAAATGTTAAAAAAAATGACAATTTAGCTCAAGTTATACACTATAAATAAATTTTTTAAAACATTTTGTTCAAATGTAAGTAACAAGTGAAAAAATAACAGATTATTGTCTTTTATAACATTCCTAGAATAGCAAATAAGAACCATAGTCCTTTCGCTTTTAAAACAAACCGAAATACTAGAAATTGCTTCAAGCGGTTGCTCGGTTTTGTTGTTCAATCTATGTACAATAAAGAGTATCTAAAGCATGTTTAAATTGAAACTGCTACTTTTTCATTAAAAAGTTTTATTTGTTAAATTGTATGCTGTCGTTTTACTCTCTCTCTCAAAAAAGAATACTTGTGTTATTTTCATTTTCAGAATGCTGAGAACTTTTTTAATTAAAATATGAGTCTGTACATATCCCAAAACAAGTTTTAATCTATTTTTTATTATAATACAAATAAACGTTGCTTAAGGGTTTTTTTTCTAGAACAAAACAAAAATGAGGGGTAATTTCAAATGTTGAAATAAATTAGAAAAATAATTAAAAGATTTTTAAAAAAATCTTTCTATAAAATGGTTTGCTTGATGTTTTCTTTTCAATGTAAATTTTATCTTACATTGTCTCATTTAAAGTTATGATTACATAGTTATAATTCTTCTTAAGAGAAATTTTTCATTGAAGTTAAAAAAATATTATTTGCACCAAAAAGTAAATAAATGTTCACGAAAGTTAATAAATAATAAAAAAATAGTCTACTTTTAAAGTAGAGAAGACCGGGGCTAGTTTTCCAAAGGGGTAAGTTTTCCGCCTATACTAGTCTTATATAGGAAATGAGCCTATAAGGATCGAAAAATGTTGGCTTGGTTTATGAAATAATTCGTCATATGTCACTTACAAAAATCTTTGTTCAGTTTGTGTTTTTATTTTGTCATTAGAGCAGTTTTGTAAGCTTTCAACGAGGATTTTTTCAACAAATTTTCAAGCTTAAATTAAAACTTAAATTAAAAGTAAAAGGCAATTAATTTCTCTACGTAACTATAAAATTGTTTTAGAAATAACTTAAACCTTTACTAGTCAACGTACTAAGTAAAGTCGAAATATAGCGACGGGTCAGATTTCCTAAAATTTTACGGTTTACGAATTCCAACAATGCCTCGCAGAAAAACGTGCCCCGACCTTTATATAATCTAAGCTTAATATGCTAAAAATGTAATTGTTTTTAATGTATGATCAAGAAGTTTAGCAATATATGAAGTTTTAATTGTAAAAAAGTGTTGTTCTAGATTCAAAATTGTCTACATACATTATGTTTATATATTTTCTGTATATACTCTTCTTTGTTATTTTAGCTTACAATAAAGAGTACGTTGTACATAAAAATTAACGAAAATGTTTTTAGGCGTGTTAAATATTTTTTAAGAAACAGGAATTAAGTGGGAAAATACAAATTGTTTTCATTATATTAAAAATATTGAATGCGACAGCTAAATAATTGTTAGATAAAAAAAAATTAAGTCGCCAATTTTTTCTCTGTTGTTTGTCACATAAATTGTCGAATCCATTTTTATTACATAATTATGCGTAGTGTGTAATGCAAGTAAAAAATAAAGTATTTGTTTCATTTTGTTAATATTTATCTTTTTTATGAAATACACAAGTAAACACTTTTCTAATTTCTATTGACACGCTTTAACTACAATGTTTACTTAAATGATCGTTAAAAAATTTACTATAATACAAATTTTAAAACGAAAACTTTCTGATTTAGTTATGAATAAATCAAAATATCATCAGCGTTGCAGCTGTTAGTATGTGTAGAAAGGAAGTACCGTCAAAGCGGGTATCTTTGGCCATGGAGGGTAACTTGCCACGCGTCGGAAAAAGATTTGTTCTAAAATTTATCTGCTCAAAATCATCAGACTTTAAATTAGTTAGCATTTTTAAAAAGGTGGCAACATTGGCTTTAATTTAATATAAGACTTTTTTTTCTATTTTAGTTTTGGCAACACCAAAAAAGTGTGTTTTATTTCTACAAGCGTTGAAGAACAAAAAACTACTTCAGTAAACTTTCATTTAGAATTGTTCAAAAATTATTGAATATTGAGTAAGTAAATACTCTATGCGATTCTTTAATCTATTTGGAATAATATCCCACCATTTATTTTATTCTATGTTGAATATTTCAAAAGCTGTATTTAATTGTTGGTCACCGGGAAACTTTTGACCACGAATGCGGCTAACTTTGGCTATAGCTACAATGATTTCCTTATGCTATATTACACTTTAAAAAATGAACGAAAAAGCGAGATTCTTTTTAACTTAATTTTAAATAATACATTTTAATCTTATTCTTAGTGATATTCTATATTATTATGTCTTTTTAAAACTGTTTTTAAACATAATATAGAACGACATTTAAAATTGCTAATGCTAGAAATGTAAACATTTTAGAATTCCAAATTACTAATATATTATTTTCTTTTCATTATAATATCGTTTGCGTTTTGATTATGAAAATAATTATCGTTAAATCTGGTTTTCAAAAATGCATTAGTTGATTTTCTTTTTAGAAATGTAAATTAATTTTAGCTTCCACACTACGTTTATAACGTAAAAAGTGGAAGGTTTTATAATCGTTCAGTCCGTCTGTCTGTCACCCACTTTCACAGAAAGAACCACAAGTACCACAGACAAGTGGGATACGTCATTTTAAAGCAAAAAATCAGATTAGGCTACATTCCAAATTTCATTAAAAAATTTAAATTAGAAGTTTATTTAAAATTTAAATAACTAAATTTTTTTTATCTACATTGAAATAACATGCAAATTCTATTTTTATTCATATTTTCACTGTTGTCATCCACAAGTCCCACAGACAAGTGGGATACGTCATTTTGAAGCAAAAAATCAGATTAGGCTACATGCCAAATTTCATTAAAAAATTTAAACTAGAAGCTTATTTAAAATTGAAATAACTAAAAATTTAATCTACATTGAAATAACATGCAAATTCCATTTTTATTCAATATTTTCACTGTTGCCATTTCGTTAAACGTACGAGAAACTTTTGTTAAAATAAAAATACACTTTTGAAAAAATATTTATTTATGTGATATAATTCGGTTTGGATTGTTGTATTATCACAATAGAGTTCTTTTAATGGTTCTATATATATGTATGTAGAAAGATGCATAGAGAATTCTAACTTAACATAAAAAAAAATATGCTAAGTTTCGCTTTTATTTTTAAAGCATCAATTGTACAAAATTATAAATTTTTTGAACTGTAAATAATTTAACAATTATAATAAGTGAATTTTCGAAAGAAATGTAAATGGGAAATTGTGGCGACAAAAATATTTATTAAAAAGATTACATCATTATTCTTCGAACTTCAACAAATTTAGCAAACGATAAAGTCTAATTATTAAATCTGAGAAGAAGATTAATGAAATAGTTAATTTTGGCGTTTAAAAGTTTGAATTACAAATAGCTAAGCTCTGTTTTTATTAGAATTAATCACATTTGCCATTCGCAACAATCGCTCGAGAAACTTTAATTCTTTTAGACAATAAATTAAAATAAATTTATTTTTGAAACATCGATCAGTTTGAAATGACGTCAAATATATTTCACTACGGAATCCTTGTATGGTGATATGAAATGTTTTTCATTCTATTTAAAAGCGAGGAATATGACATATTTATTCTTTAAAATATAAATTAATTTTTGCAACGATAGTAATAATTATTGAATTTTCGAAAAAAATAAATGAAACTAGCCAAATTTAGCTTGTAAATGTTAAATATAGAATTAATGTTGTGTTTCGCGTTTTTTTCTGTTAAAACAAATATGTGGAAGCGAGTTAAGTGACAGATTCTGTTACAAACTACTTGTTTAAAAATGTCACCTGAAAGTGTTCTAAAGTATTGCGGCTAAATCATTGGGCGATAAACTGAACAAGTATAAACTGAAACAAATCAGAATTTTTCTTGTATTTATCCTGAAATCACCTAATAAACTTTAAAAAATAATAATTCTAATGTTTAGTAGTTTTATTATTGCAATTTAAATCTATTACACAACCCAAAAAGCAGTAAATGGTATGTTTGGTGAGTATTTAGTGCTTGTGGCCAAATTTACCCTCCTGGACTCGAATCGTAGCCTAATTTTTTAAACTAGTACCATTTTTTTAAAACTTATAAAATGTAACAAAAATACCTGCAAATTATTCCTAAACGTACAATACTTAAAATGCATAGTGATTTTAAAGTGTTTAAATCGGTTTTGCAGTTTATTTTTTCTTCTTTTGTAAAAAAACAACGATTTTGGACCAAAGTTACCCGCACTGATGGTATACAAGGTTAGTGCAAATTTTTAAAAAATATAAAATAAGGAATTAAAGAAAATGTGATCCCGTACTTTTCTCCAGATTGTACGATGTTCAGAATCAAAAACCCTTATATTTGGTGCATATTTTTTTGTGATACAACTTGAGAATTTTACAAAACCCATTATCTTTACGTGATTAATTAGTATTAGTACTTATTAAATCCTAACGAGTATTGGCACACAACATATATTTCTAATGCTTCACATCTTTACAGTTTAAATCCATTAACCCGAATTCACACATTTTCTTACACGTTACATTTTACGTAATTTTCAAAGCTAAGAAAATTCAGCAATTCTAAAGAATAAAATTGGATTGCTAAATGTAAGATTGAATCAAGTCCATATTGGTTAATTAGATATTTGTTTTGTACAATGGGTTTTATTTAAGGCAGTATTTCGGGTAATATGCTCATGAGCATAAAAATTTATTAATTGTACTACTGATGGGCAATCAATGCTATTATATAATATATCGTAAAAAAATGTAAAAACATAAAACAGATCTACGAAATCAGTGTATACATTTTGGAAAACTAGATAAATATAAATGGTTTCAGATTTAAAAAAAAATTATAGCGGACATTTTTATTTTGAATTTTTTATACTATTAAGGATTCATTGTAAGGATTCGAAATAACACAATTATATTCTAAAATAGAACGAGATAATTTCATTTCATAAAAAAAAGAGTGTAAGAAAATCTTTTTTTTTTACATTTGACGATTCAATTAGGATCAAACACAAGAAAAACAGAAAGGGCGTGACACCAAAAGCACAGCAAACTGGATCAAATCCAAAGGCAGTTCCACAACAAAGATTAGTCCAAGTACTGCTATGGATTTTGCTAACAGATCTTTCTAATGCCATTCCAATCTTAATGGAATTATGACATTTATAGTCAAAGGTTTCCGACATTTTTATGATTTCGGCATGTTTTTTATACTTGGTGATGAAGTATCATTTTTGTAGTATTAGTATTATAAATAGAGAAAAGCTGAATATGAATAATAAGATTATAAATAATAAATAATATGTATAAGTAAAATTTACTTTTGACCTACAAAAGCTTAAATTCAATAACGTATTATTTTATTAAACTATTGAAATTTAATTTTGCTAACAGATCCTTTTTTATATATGATTCCAATCTTAATGAAATGATGACATTTTGTCAAAGGTGTCCAACATTTTTATGATTTCAGCAAAATTTTTATACTTGATGATGAAGTATCATCTTTGTAGTAACATAAATACAAATTCTGAATAGTAATAATAATATTATAAATACACTGATCAAAAGAATTAGGGGAATACATGGTTTAAAAGCTTTCACCCCCAACGATTCCATTTGGAATCATCAGCTTGCGATTTTTTTCTCATTTAGTTGAGCTCGCACTTAGTTATCGTTAGATGGAAGAATCTTTTTTTGAAGAATTAAATTATGTTTGTTTTAATTAAATGAAAATATGAAAAACGATAAAATAAAATTCACCCCCAAAAATTTTTATAAAATAAATTGACCCTAAATTCTTCAAGCTTGAAGAATTTAGGGTCAATTTATTTTATGGTTTATTTAGGGTTTATTTAATTTATTTTTACATTTTTAATTTTTTGGTTATCTTACAAGAGTCTAGATCTCACTTCTAAAATGACCTTTTAATCTAGAAATCCTGTTGATTCCTTCATCAGACCAAATGCGCATGCTCGCGTAATCGGTAAACAAAAAAAGTTGCTCAGTGCATGTGCTTTTGGACTTGTAACAACGAAGGAATTTACAATTACGTACAACACACATTACCCAGGCAGCACACCAATGTGGGACCACATGGTCCGACGTGGGCCCACGTGGTTCAGATGGGCACTGGTGGGCCCCATGAGCCCATCACCAAACCATGTTAATCCCATGTACTAAATTTTAGCAAATTATGCGCTAATTACGATAAAATATGAGTAAAATAATATTTATTTTTTAATAATTAGGTGACATTGATGTATTTGGATGCTAAAAATGTTATATTTTACGCTTTTTCAACTTTTTTTCTCTTTTACAAAAGGGCTAGGATCAAATGGTCAATGATCATCACCAAGTAGGATTTTAATTATAATATCCCGTTAAATGAGAAAATAACAGTGTTGGTAAAGTAAATCTTTTTTTAAAATATTGCACATTTTACTAATAACTTCAATATCCAAGCCATTAATAACTTTAAAAAAAAAAAAACTTTTGTGGATAGGTTTAGATAAAGAACACTTGATTCTTTATCTAAAACTTAAAACATACAAAGAACTAAAATTTTGGAATTTGCGCCTCTGAAAGTTAGAATTACACTATAAATCAAAATCTGTCGAAACCATAGTTCCCCCAACTATGTATTTCTGACAAACCACCGGGAAAAATGACTTTTTAATGTAACGTTGACAAGTTTAAGCTGATTTCGAAATACTTTGATAAATTGACACATGATATGCTTCGACCATAAAATTAATATTCACAGCACTGAATAATCAGAATAGATTTCGAAATTGATTAAGTTAAGTTTAAAAGGTTAGTTTTATTCTTTCTTTGCTGGCAATAAAATACTTTATAGTATAGTAAATCCTGCATCTATTTTTGATATTTTTATTTGGAATAATATAGGTGAGTAAAAAAAGCTCTTGTCTGCGAAATTTAACATTTCATTGAAGAGCTTAATGGAAGAACATGCTAAGTAACAAAAAGGTGAAAAAGAGAAAATGAGCTTTAAAGTTTTTTAACATTTAAATACCTTATAAACGGCACTTACAAAAGGTAAAAATATGTTTAACTTTAAAAGTTTATGAAAAGGGAGAATCTTGTTATCTTTAGATGAGGGACTAACATATTCATTAACAGAAAAAAATCTAATCTTTTTCAAAATTGACACTTAGCACATTCTTCTACTAAACTTTTCAATTTATACTTCGTTTATCGATTAAAAATCAAAACAGTTTTAATCTAGTTTTCTTTTATTACATTAACTTTTGGGATGAATATTATAATAAATGTGGTGGTTTAGTCTTCAATTTAGAAAATAATACAAAACAAGTTAAAGTATGCATCCAAAAATTCAAATTTGGCAACTGTTATTTTTAAAAAAAAACACCCTAACTTTCAGAAATGTACCTCTTTGGCATTTCTATCATCTGTTCAATGTCCGTTAGGCTTTAAAAATCCTCTTCTAAATGAATCCAGATTCATTTAAAGGCACCCCATTATCTACTAAATCTGGTAAATGGTGCATCATTAAATCCTTAATGGAAATATTATTCTGCAAACTGGCAACCGTTATTTAAAAAAAATCTATACACGTAATAAAAATTCACTTGTGATTGAAAACTTAATTCTTAATTGTTTTAGAAATGATATAAAGCTGTAAAAGTTTAAGCTGATTTAAGTATAAGCTGAAATTTCGCTGCATACAAGCCCTAATTACGAGGCCTAAAAATGTGCTGGACCTAAGGTCTTGAACTGAAACTAAAAGAATAACGAGCAAACTCGCCACAAACAAGCAAAAATTATGAGTCCTTTAAAGTTTGGTCGACCAATGATACTCAACAAAAACTATAAGAATAAATAGACACTTCTGCAATTTCGCCGCAAACAAGCCAAAATTACGGGGAATTAATATTTGGTCGACCGAACAGTCATGAAGTAAAACTAAAAGAATAACAACACATTAATGCAATTTCGCCACGAAGAGCACTAATTGCGAACACTTAAAGTTTGGTCGGCCAATGAGTCATGAACTAAACCTATAAGAATAACGAAACACTAAAACTTTTTTTCTGTAGAAAGCAAAAATTACAAGCTATTAAAGTTCGGTCGACCGCCGCAAACAAGGTTAAGTTAGGTCAACCGATGATCATGAACTAAAACTATAACAATAACGAGACACTAGTGCAATTTTGTCAGAAAAAAGCACGAAATTCGGGGCTTTAAAGTTTCGCAGGCCAATTAGTCATGAACAAAAACTATAAGACTAACTAGAAACTTCTGCAATTTGGCCGCAAACAAGCAAAAATTACGAGGGTTAAAATTTGGTCGACCAATTCGTCATGAACTAAAACTATAAGAATAACAAGACACTAATGCAATTTCGCCACAAAAAAGCACTAATTGCGAACCCTTAAAGTTTGGTTGACCAATGTGTCATGAACTTAAACTATAGGAATAACAAAACACTTCTGCAATTTCGCTGCATACAAGCACAAATTACCAGGTCTTTAAGTTTGGTCCAACGATGAGTCTCGGTCTAAAAATATACGAATAACTAAAACTATAGGAAAAACTAGGCACTACTGCAATTTCGCTTGAAAGAAGCAAAAAGTACGAGACTTTCAATTTTGGTTGACCAATGCGTGATTATCTAAAACTATAAGAATAACGAGACACATCTACATTTTCGCAGCATACAAGCGCATATTAGCAGGCCTTAAAGTTTGGTCAACCGATGAGTCATGGCCTAAAACTATACGAATAACTAGACACTACTGCAATTTCGAATCTAACAGGCAAACATTACGAGGCCTTAAAGTTTGGTCAATACGAACGCCATGAACTAAAACTATAAGAATAACGATACACTACTGCAATTTCGCCGAAAAAAAAATACTAGGCCTTAAAGTTTGGTCGACCGATGCGTCATGAACTAAAAATATAAGAATAACATCAGACACTTCTACAATTAGCCGCAAACAAGCAAAAATTAGCATGCCTTAAAGTTTGGTACACCAATGACTCATGAGCTAAAACTATACGAATAACTAGACACTACTACAATTTCGAATCAAACCTCAGGCAAAAATTACGAGGCCTTAAAGTTTGGTCGATAAGTAAGTCATGAAATAAAACTATAAGAATAACGAGACACTACTGCAATTTCGTCGAAAAAAATACTAGGTCGACCGCCGCAAACAATCAAATATTACGAGTCTTTCAAATTTGTCTGACCAATGCGTGATAATATAAAACTATAAGAATAACGAGACACTACTAAAAATTTGCCACAAACAAGCAAATATTACCAGTTTTTTAAGGTTAGGTCAACCGATGATCATGAACTAAAACTATAAGAATAACGAGATACTAGTGCAATTTTGCCGGAAAAAAGCACGAAATTCGGGTTTAAAGTTTCATAGACCAATTAGTCATGAACAAAAACTATAAGAATAACTAGAAACTTCTGCAATTTGGCCGCAAACAAGCACAAATTACGAGGGTTAAAATTTGGTCGACCAAAAGTCATGAACTAAAACTATAAGAATAACAAGACAATAATTTATTTCGCCACAAAAAGCACTAACTGCGAACCCTTAAAGTTTGGTCGGCCATTGAGTCATGAACTAAAACTATAGGAATAACAAAACACTTCTGTAATTTCGCTGCATACAAGCACAAATTACCAGGCCTTAAAGTTTGGTCCACCGATTAGTCATGGCCTAAAACTATACGAAAAACTAGACACTACTGCAATTTCGAATCAAACAGGCAAACATTACGAGGCCTTAAATTTTGGTCGTTAAGATCGTAATAAACTAAAACTATAAGAATAACGTGATACTACTGCCATTTCGTCGAATAAAAATACTAGGCTTAAAGTTTGGTCGACCGATGCGTCATGAACTAAAACTATAAGAATAACCAGACACTACTACAATTAGCCGCAAACGAGCAAAAATTAACATGCCTTAAAGTTTGGTACACCGACGACTCATGAGCTAAAACTATAAGAATAACAAGACACTAATGCAATTTCGCCACAAAAAAACACTAATTGCGAAACCTTAAAGTTTGGTCTGCCAATGAGTAATGAACTAAATCTATAAGAATAACGAAACCCTAAAGCTTTTCCGCCGCTAGCAAGCAAGAATTAAAGCATTAAAGTTTGGTCGACCGATGATTCTGAACAAAAACTATAAGAATAAAAAGACACTTCTGCAATTTCACCGCAAACAAGCAAAAAATTACGAGGAATTAAAATTTGGTCGATAAGAACGTCACGAACTAAAACTATAAGAATAACGAGACACTACTGCAATTTCGTCGAAAAAAATACTAGGCCTTAAAGTTGGGTCGACCAATGGTCATGAACTAAAACTATAAGAATAACCAGACACTACTACAATTAGCCGCAAACGAGCAGAAATTACTATGCCTTAAAGTTTGGTACACCGATGAGTCATGAGCTAAAACTATAAGAATAACAAGACACTACTGCAATTTCGAATCAATCAGGCAAAAAATTACGAGGCCTTAAAGTTTGGTCGATAAGAACGTCATGAAATAAAACTATAAGAATAACGAGACACTACTGCAATTTCGTCGAAAAAAATACTAGGCCTTAAAGTTTGGTCGACCGATGTGTCATGAATTAAAACTATAAGAATAACCAGACACTACTACAATTAGCCGCAAACGCGCAGAAAATACTATGCCTTAAAGTTTGGTACAACGATGAGTCATGAGCTAAAACTATAGGAAAAACTAGGCACTACTGCAATTTCGCTGCAAAGAAGCAAAAAGTACGAGACTTTCAATTTTGGTTGACCAATGCGTGATAATCTAAAACTATAAGAATAACGAGACACATCTACATTTTCGCAGCATACAAGCGCATATTAGCAGGCCTTAAAGTTCATGACCATGGGTCGACATTTGAGGCCTAGTATTTTTTGTCGGCGAAATTGCATTAGAGTCTTGTTATTCTTATTGTTTTAGCTGATGACTCATCGGTGTACCAAACTTTAAGGCATCGTAATTTTTGCTCGTTTGCGGCTAATTTTAGAAGTGTCTGGGTATTCTTATAGTTTTAGTTCATGAGACATCGGTCAACCAAACATTAAGGCCTCGTAAATTTTGCCTGTTGGCCCCGAAATTGCAGCCGTGTCTCGTTATATCTATAGTTTTAGTTCATGACTCATTGGCTGACCAAACTTTAAGGGTCCGCATTTAGTCCTTTTTTGTGGCGAAATTTCATTAGTGTCTTGTTTTTCTTATAGTTTTAGTGCATGACGCAATTGTCGACCAAATTTTAATTCTTTGTAATTTTTTGCTTGTTTGCGGTGAAATTGCAGCAGTGTCTTTTTATTCTTATAGTTTTTGTTCAGGATCATCGGTCGACCTTTTTTTAATAACTTATAATTCTTGCTTGATAACGGCGAAAAAGCATTAGGGTCTCGTTATTCTTATAGTTTTAGTTCATGACTCATTGGCCGACCAAACTTTAAGGTTTCGCAATTAGTGCTTTTTTGTGGCGAAATTGCATTAGTGTAGTTTAAGCTCATGACTCATCGGTGTACCAAACTTTAAGGCATCGTAATTTTTGCTCGTTTGCGGCTAATTTTAGAAGTGTCTGGTTATTCTTATAGTTTTAGTTCATGACGCATCGGTCAACCAAACATTAAGGCCTCGTAAATTTTGCCTGTTGGCCCCGAAATTGCACGGGGATGTTTTGTTATTCCTATAGTTTTAGTTCATGACCATTGGTTAACCAAACATTAAGGACTTGAAAATTTTGCCTGTTGGCCGCGAAATTGCAGCCGTGTCTCATTATATCTATAGTTTTAGTTCATGACTCATTGGCCGACCAAACTTTAAAGGTTTGCAATTAGTCCTTTTTTGTGGCGAAATTTCATTAGTGTCTTGTTATTCTAATAGTTTTAGTTCATGACGAAATAGTCGACCAAATTACGAGGAATTAAAATTTGGTCGACTATTTCGTCATGAACTAAAACTATAAGAATAACAAGACACTAATTAAATAATAATAACATGAAATAAAACTATAGATATAACGAGACACGGCTGCAATTTTGGGGCCAACAGCAAAATTTACGGGGCCTTAATGTTTGGTTGACCAATGGTCATGAACTAAAACTATAAGAATAACCAGACACTTCTAAAATTAGCCGCAAACGAGCAAAAATTACGATGCCTTAAAGTTTGATACACCAATGAGTCATCAGCTAAAACTATAAGAATAACAATACACTACTGCAATTTCGCCGACAAAAAATACTAGGCCTTAAAATTATGTCGACCCATGGTCATGAACTAAAACTATAAGAATAACCAGACACTACTACAATTAGCCGCAAAAGAGCAAAAATTACGATGCCTTAAATTTTGGTACACAAATGGGTCCTGACCCATCGGTGTACCAAACTTTAAGGAGCTAAAACTACACGATTAATAAGATACTAATGAAATTTCGCAAACTAATTGCAAACCTTTAAAGTTTGGCGGGCCAATGAGTCATGAACTGAAACTATAAGAATAACGAGACACATCTACATTTTCGCAGCATACAAACGCATATTAGCAGGCCTTAAAGTTTGATCAACCGATGAGTCATGGCCTAAAACTATACGAATAACTAGGCACTACTGAAATTTCGAATCAAACAGGCAAAAAATTACGAGGCCATAAATATGGTCAATAATAACGCCATGAACTAAAACTATAAGAATAACGATACACTACTGCAATTTCGCCGAAAAAAAAATACTAGGCCTTAAAGTTTGGTCGACCGATGCGTCATGAACTAAAACTATAACAATAACCAGACACTACTACAATTAGCCGCAAACGAGCAAAAATTACGATGTCTTAAAGTTTGGTACACCGATGAGTCATGAGCTAAAACTATAAGAATAACAAGACACTAATGCAATTTCGCCACAAAAAAGCAGTAATTGCGAACCTTTAAAGTTTGGTCGGCCAAGGAGTCATGAACTAAAACTATAAGAATAACGAGACACTACTGCAATTTCGTCGAATAAAAATACTAGGCCTAAAGCTTGGTCGACCGATAGTCATGAACTAAAACTATAAGAATAACCAGACACTACTACAATAAACCACAAACAAGCAGAAATTACTATGCTTTAAAATTTGGTACACCGATGAGTCATGAGCTAAAACTGTAGGAGAAACTAGGCAGTACTGCAATTTCGCTGCAAAGAAGCAAAACGTACGAGACTTTCAATTTTGGTTGACCAATGTGTGATAATCTAAAACTATAAGAATAACAAGACACTACTACAATTAGCCGCAAACGAGCAGAAATTACTATGCTTTAAAATTTGGTCCACCGATGAGTCATGGCCTAAAACTATACGAATAACAAGATACTAATGAAATTTCGCCACAAAAAAGGACTAAATGCGAACCCTTAAAGTTTGGTCGGCCAATGAGTCATGAACTAAAACTAGAGATATAACGAGACACAGCTGCAATTTCGGGGCCAACAGGCAAAATTTACGAGGCCTTAATGTTTAGTTGACCGATGCGTCATGAACTAAAACTATAAGAATAACCAGACACTTCTAAAATTTGTCGCAAACGAGCAGAAATTACTATGCCTTAAAGTTTGGTACACCGATGAGTCATGAGCTAAAACTATAGGAAAAACTAGGCACCACTGCAATTTCGCAGCAAAGAAGCAAAAAGTATGAGACTTTCAATTTTGGTTGACCAATGCGTGATAATCTAAAACTATAAGAATTACGAGACACTTTTGCATTTTCGCCGCATAGAAGCACATATTACCAGGATAGTTTGATCGGCCGATGGTCATGAACTAAAACTTGAAGAATGCAGAACCATTTCTTCAATTTCGCCGCAAAAAATCACTAATTAAGAGGAATTAAAATTTGGTTGACCAACGGTCATGAACTGAAACTATAAAGATAACAAGGAACTACTGCAATATCACCTCAAACAAGCATAAATTATGTAGCCTTAAAAGTTGGTCGTTAGAACGTCATGATCTAAAACTATAGGAATAACAAGACACTTCTGCAATTTCGCTACATACAAGCCCCAATTACGAGGCCTTAAAATTTGATCGACCTAAGGTCTTGAACTGAAACTATAAGAATAACGAGTAAATTCGCCGCAAACAAGCAAAAATTACGAGGAATTAAAATTTGGTCGACCGAAAAATCATGAACTAAAACTATAAGAATAACAAGACACTAAAGAAATTTCGCCACCAAAAAAAGCACTAATTGCGAACCCATAAAGTTTGGTCGGCCAATCAGTCATGAACTAAAACTATAGATATGACGAGACACGGCTGCAATTTCGCGGCCTACAGGCAAAATTTACGAGGCTTAGAAATTTTAATTCATTAATTTTTCTACCATCGACAAGTTAAATTTTAAAAGTACAACGTCATATGGATTAGCCTCTACATTTCGTAGATAGTGAAACAAACACATAGATGACAGCACTAATGTTGTAGATTCAAACAAAACTTAAAAAACAATAAAATCCCAAATTGTTTGGTGCTGCCATCTATGAACTTGCATTACAATCAAAAGTACAAATTACCGCCTTTATTTAAAAAAAAATCATTGTTCTTATATTGCCGTAGTAAAGCAGACTGACATATCTACAAAAATAATTGATCAATTATGTACGCGATATTTATAATATTTAATGATTACAATTAAGATTTTTTAGGTAAAAATTTACCATATAATTTCTTAAATATATCTACCAATCCACTTTTGCACTATCAAACAGGTTTACACCAATATAAGTAATATATACTGGATAAATAACTCACGGAGTTAACGTATCTCAGATGGCACGACCAATTTTGTCTTCCACAAAATGGCGCATGCATGCCCAGTCTTTTAGCGACACATTTACAACCTTATAACTTAATGATGGCGATTATCTATGAAGCTTAATGATGGCGATCTAAAGAAGCTTTGGAGCCAAAAACATGGATAAATAACCAAAAAATTATCTGCAGATAATAAGAAAACTGGCTCATGCATTGTTAAGCAGTTTATCTTTTATATAGTACAGATCGTTGGTATACACCAATAAAATTATCATTTTAAGTTAAAATGGTGAATATCACTAGTTCATAATAATTACAATTTTTTTTTAGTAAATTGTATTAATTTGTCTATTTTTATTTTAATTCTCAAAAACAATATATTAAAAAGATTCTTTAGAACACATGATATTCACAATTTTAGTTTTGAAATGGCAGTGTGGTTGAATGAGGACACCAAAACAAATGTTATTTTATTTAGGAATGGGACCATTTGACCATATTGAAAAACTAAGATGCTTAAAATGTTTAACAAAATACAAATAATAAATTGTAGTGGGAGAGTTTCCAACACAACCTAAACGTATCTTTGGATTTTTATATGTCTTGCAAGAAGTTTCTAAATCTTATGTTTTCATTCAATTCCTTCCTCGAAGGCATGGCAATTAGGCGTTGATTATCAAACTGCTGAATAATAGAAAACCATCAGAGAATGAGCAGGCAAAAATAAAACAAAACTATGGTTTATATTTATTTTTAAAATCTGTTATTCCAAAATTAAATGTTATAAAATGATTAAACTTAAAAGAATACATCACACTTCTAAGTTTTCATATTCAATTTGTTTTATAAAAATCGTTTGTAATTGAGTTTGATCTGGCCGAACGGAATAAGGTTACTATGCCTCTGCTTCAAATCCTTTTCTATGTTGACATCGCTTACTTAGCGTACACCTTCAGCATACTGAAATAAAAATATATATATATAATTTAATATCTAGTTTTCAAACATACACCTCGAACTAACTACTAGTGTAGAAGATTTATAGTTCTTCGATGAAACCGATATTGTAATCGATGATAATTGCATAGTACTGAGAATCCAGCATTTAAGGTGCATAATTATATTATTACAAGACCATCCTATCTCATCTCTACTTACAAATGTGTCCCAATTCTCTAAATACTTTACCTACAACTGTGAACTATGATTTAAAAAAATAGCTATGTATAAGCATATTTACCTAAAAATGTGTTCCTTGTATCCAAAGTCTACCTACACATGTATTCTACCAGTACCTGCAAATTGCATTCCTTTATGTGAACCTTTAAATTTTAACCTTTAAATGCGCTGAAAAAGACCCCATCTTCGACAAATCTGCCTTCATGTGTGCCACCTGCACCTGCAAACTGATCCCACCAATGCCAACGAATGAGAATCTACCTCAACCATCATATGTGTACCACCTTTCTCTACATGTGACCCAACTCATGTATTCCACTTCTGCCTTCAAAATGTACACTCTCAATTGCCCCGTCTTTAATTTCACAATTGTCCCCCCTCTTCCCTGCACAGTGCTATCCCATTTTAAACCTCAAAATACAAATGAAGAGCTGAGTGGAAGAACGTGCTAAGTGACATTTTTGAAAAAATTGAGATTTTTGTGTCAATGATCATGTTATTACCTGCTTTAAACATAACAGCTTTCAATTTTTTAGAAAACATTCGATTTCGTATATTTTTCGCATACGAAGTTGGTAGGTGCACGCGTTTTCGTCACTTTTTCAATGGAAGAACGTGCTAAGGACCCTTGGCATGTTCTTCCACCGAAATCGCCCGATTTCGGAACGATCGTTTAGTGGAAGAACGTGCTAAGTGACACGTTTGCGGAAAATTTTCAGACTTTCGCTTGCATTAATAGCAAAACAAATGGTTCTTTTGTAGTTTTAATCAAAAAGAATTCAACAAAATGTAATTAATATTTCCTAATTAACTTTAATTATTAAATATAATCAATGAAATTAAATTTATATTGAGTAAAACTGGGTTTTGATTGCATTTAGCGAAATAGGAAAAATGCATTTTGATTTTAAATTTAAACGGTGTTAAAGGTTTTAACATTTTATAAAATGTTGTCTGATTTTTATTGTAATAAACATATATAATTTAGCAGCGAACAGATGGTATAATTAAAACAAAGTTGCACCTGCTCTATGGAGATGGCAGTTTGCAGTTCGCGTTAAAACAACATTGCACCGAACATTCAAAGCATCTGGTTTGTTTAAAAAAATGAATTATGGGTACAAAAATCGTTTTAAAGCCATTTTACGTTTGATCTCTAAAGCTATCGAACGCATTTTGTGCAATGTCCTAAACTCCTAAAATTATTAAAATGGAATTAAGAAGCAAGCGGAAAGCTGAATTTTTGCTTGAAAGTGTGAATAAAAGCTTATACGGTAAGTACAAATTTAATCAAGATGCTGCTTTGTTATGTAGAACTAAAATATTCTTATAATAATTGATGTAAAAATAGAGTGACAAAGTATAAAACGTTATAAGTTCTTAATATTTATTAAAATATCGATGACTTTAAAAAAGTACTATGCATCACGATTGTAAAAGTAAATTGTTTAAACGATCATGTTCGACCGTTGTAGAAGTGCTGTAAATTAAAGTAGCTTTCTTAAAATTGATTAAACCCTTAATTGAAAAGGAGAAAGGAAAACGTAAATAACCTTAAGATCTATATCTTGCCATACAACTTATTTTTTACTTTTTTTTAAATATCAAAGTTTGTTTTTAAATTCGATTATTCTTATCTAAAAACTTTAAAAATTTATTTTGCGAAAACTTACATATTGCATTATAATCTATTTTATAAGGGTTTTAAATTTAATATTTATTAAATTCAAATGCATTTGTGTATCTATTAATCTTTTTGTATACTTTTTATTAAGTTGATTTCTCTTATTATTCTTCAAAGTATTTAGTTTATAATTTCAGTGATAATGGTATTTTTAAAAAAATATTTTCAATTAAAAACTTACTCATCTAACATTAAGCAAGAAGTTCTAAAATAACTTATAACCTACTTTCTTTTAACTTAAATACTCAAAGAAATCTTTAGTAGGGACAGACGGACGAACAAAAAGTATAAGATAGGTGACTGATATCTTTAAAAAAAACTAGGGATGTGTAACACTATATATCAATACGCTCATTTAAAAATTATATATATCTTCTAAAGTATTTTCAATAACTTTCAAACCTAAAAAGTTCTATGGCAGTTACTCCTTGCACATGCACAATATTGTAGAAAACTTTATTTTGACATCCGACTAGTACAGGGAACACGTGTATCAAATTAGAAGTCTGTATCTATTTTCGTTGTTCAGCAATACCTTTAAAACCAAAAAAAGTTTATAGCAGCTCTACTTGCGCATGCGCAATTTTCTCGAAAACCTTATTCTGACGGGCAACAAGAACTAGGAACCCGTGTACTAAATTGGCAGTCCGTAGCTCTTTTATTTTAAACTGTAAAGTAGTTTCAGACAGACAGACGGATCAATGAAAAAAAAAACCAATTTTTTAGAATGAGCACCCTGCTAAACGTGTAGAAAGCACAAAATCTTCATTTTGGATTATTGACCCCTATCGCAATAATTTTATTACCTTATATTTAATATTAGGTAATTGAAAGTAATAACTTTAAAATTGGACGGGTACAAAGGAAGTTGGGGGGGGGGGGTAGTAGGACGTACGGACAGAAACAAAAAAGCAGACGTACAGGCAGATGGCCAAACACTATACATGGTAGTCATCTAATTTTTTACTTTCGAATAAAAAAAAGAATTTTCAAAATCAGGAACTTTGGATCGGAAATTGAAAGGGATATGGACGGACGGACAAAATGATGGACGGACAGGCAAACGATTAATAAGTATAAAAGAGATCTGTGAAGTCCTATCTTCCAAACAGAAAAAGAATTTTGAAAATCGGAAGGTTAGTACAGAAGTTATGAAACGTTTATGGATCAAATTTACCTAAAAAATGTCACTTAGCACGTTCTTCCACTAAGCGACTGGCCAAAATCTGAAGCACTTCGGAGGAAGAACGTGCCAAGTGCATGAGGTGTCAAGCGCGTTTTGTAAATGACGCGTTATGACGTAAATTACGGCTAAGCCAAAAGCCACCAAGCATTTTGAAGAACCAAACTAAAATATCATGCAAAAAAAACTGATTTTGTGAATGACAGAAAAGTTGCAAACTAAAAACTTTGAAGCTCATTATCTCGTTTTCACCTCTTTGTCACTTAGCACGTTCTTCCACTAAGCTCTTCAAATGTGACCCCAAATCTGCCATCATGTGTCCCAAAAGTACCTACGAACGTGTCCAGCCTCTGCCATCATATGAATTCCACAACTTTCTGCACATATCTCACATCTACTCTTAACAGTATCCCACTTCTACCTTCAAAATGGACCAAATCCTCCACTCCCAAATGGGCCCTCAATTCTGTTTTTGAACCTGTCCCATTTCTATCCACAAATGTAGCAATCTCTAAATTCATGTGTTCCATCTCTACACTCGACAGTGCTCCACTTCTACTCTCAAATTGCTAACCATCCATATCCCCAAATGCACCTAAAATCTGCGTTCAAATGTTTCCCAACTCTACTCAAAAATGTACTCCACATCTATCCGCAACAGTATTCCATCTCCACTTTAACAGTGTTAAACTGATACCCTCAAAATGGATCAAGTCCACTACCAACACATGCACCCCCAAATCTACCATTGCAAGAGTCCCATATAATTTACCTACAAATGTGTCAATCTCTACCTTTATATGTCCTACTGCTATCACCATATGTTCCCCAGCTCTACACTTAACAGTACCCCAATGCAACCCTCAAAAGTACCCAAATACTCTTCCAACAAATGCACCACCGAATCTGGTTTTGAACATGTCCCATCTCTAACCACAAATGAGTACACTCTTTAAATTCATATGCCCCACCTCTAAACACAACTGTGTCCTACTTCTACCCACAACATGAACCAAATTCTCTACCCACAAATGAGCCCTCAAATTTGATTTTAAATGTGTCCCATCTTTACCCACAAATGTATCAATCTCTAAATTCATGTGTCCCAACTCCACTCAACAGTGTCTACTTCTACCCTTAAAATATTTCCCATCCCTACCCTCAAATGCACCTAATATTTGCCTTCAAATGGTCCCACCTCTACTCTTGCCTCTCCGCATCGATGACCCGCTTGGGCTAGGAGAAATAGTAGCTCAAGTACTGGATATGGGCGCGCGATGCCTGTGGTCCACCTTTTCCTCATCTTATGCAAATTAGTTGTCGGTTTCCAATATATAAGCTCCTGCCTTCAGGCTGTTGCAAAGAGCTGTTAGCTGTTACTTGAAAATGCGGCGATCTGTTTGTTTGGTCTAGTTTTTAGTTTATTGCGATATACTTCTGATTTCAATGTTTTACCTTTCAATAAAAATATTTATTTTGAGTTTCACGCCTTGTTAACTTTCGAGGGTTCCACTCTTAGAACAACTGCTATTATGCATGTGTCCCAGCCCTACCCTAAACAGTGGTGTCCCATTTCTACCCTCAAATTAAGCCCCATATCAACACACAAATGTGCCCTACATGTGAATTCAAACATGTATCACATCTACCAACACACTCTCACATGCCCCACCTTTCACTCAACAGTGTCAAACTTCAGTTTTAAAACTATTCCCCATCCCTCAAATGCAGTTATAATCTACATTCAAATATAACCCTCCTGCTAATTCAAACATGTTAAACATCTACCCTCACATTTGCGCCACTTATATCTTCATATACACACCATTTCTTAATTAAATGTTCCACCTCTACCCTCAAAATGTTCCCCACCTCTACTCCATATGCAGCCCAAATATGCCTTCAAACATCTCAAAATTAATGTGTCCACTCAATACCTTCTTATGTCCCACTTTTATCCTCTCACATACCCAACCACTACCTTCACATTTGTCTTACCTCTACCCTCAACAGTGTCCTACTTCTACCCTCAAACTGGACCTATATTTCAAACTTTGTATTAATTAAACATTATAATTAAAGCTTCTTTAAACCCCAAATTAAAACTATAAATATTTCAAATATTTTATAGATAATATTGGAAAAAAACCAAAATAGTACCTTACCATTAGTGGAGCAAACTGTTATTGTCCTAAATTGTCACCTGAAAGAAAAATTACCTTGACCTCTACCAAAAAATGTGCTCCACATCTCCCCTCAACTGCATCCTATCTCTACCCTCAACAGATCTCCCATTTCTACAAATAAAATAGGTCCCATCTCTTTAAACAGATGTTCCCTCAAATGTGAACCAAACATGTCCTACCTTTACCAAGTAATGTACCAACTCCCTACCTTCATATGTACCACTTTTATAAATCCTACCTTCTTATGCCTCTCAAATAGACTCACAATTCTTAGACTCTCAAATGCCCCACCTCTACCTTCACTTACCCCACTCTAAACTCACCAGTGTCCTACCTCTACCCTCAAACTGGACGGAATCATCTAGCCACAAATGCGCCCTCAAATCTGCATTTGAATGTTCTCCATCTATACCCACAAATGTGTAAAATTTTTAAATACATGTGTCACACTTCTACTCCCATAATGTGCTCCACATCTGCAATCAACAGAAAAATAGTACCACCACCCTCACAAGTAGTGTCCCATTTCTACCCTCAAATTTTCAAACAATTCAAACGTTTCCCATCTTTACCAACTAATGTTCCCCTTTCCTTAATTCTAATTTTCCACCTCTACACTCTCACATGCCCCACTTCTACCCTCAACAGTGCTGTCCTATTTCTACCCTCAATTTGTGCCCCATCTCTACACAGAAATGTGTCCTACCTGTGAATTCAAACATGTCTCGCATCTACCAACTAATGAGTCCACACTCTACACTCTCCCATGCCCCACCTATTCTCAACAGTGTCAAACATCTACTTTAAAAATCTTCCCCATCCCTACCCTCAAACGCACTTAAAATCTACCTTCAAATAAGTCCCATCAGCTAATTCAAACATGTGAAGCATCTGTGGCGGTTGCCTACCAAGATGAACTGTAGCGTTTGACGTCAACACCAAACTACATATACTTTGTAAACTGCAAACCAGAAAGTTGTAAATAGTTTAAATTTGAATTCTGGCAACAGAAGTTAATAAATGGATCCGAAAAATGCATCAAAATCTTGCGTCTCTTGAATAACCTAACAACTTTTTTTGATTAGAATTCCAGTTTTAGCATCTGTATGGAGTGACGGAGGGAGACTTTATGGGTGAGATCTCTCGAGTAATTTATTTATCGCGGTAAAACCTTTTTCCGCCATACATCTACCCTCACATTTACGCCACCTATATCTTCACATACACACCATCTCTACTTAAAATGTTCAACCTCTATCCACAAAATGTTCCCCACCTCTACTTCATATGCAGCCCAAATCTGCCTTCAAACATCTCCCAATTAATGTGTCCACTCCCTACCTTCTTATGTCCCACTTTTACACTCTCACATGCCCAATCTCTACCCTAAAAAATTTACCGCTTCTCTATACACAAATGTGCCAAAAACTGTGCCTTAGCTGTGAATTCAAACATGTCCCACCTCTAACAATTAATGTGCCCACTCCTTTCCTTTTAATTTCACACCTTTACACTCTTGCATGCCCCATCTCTACCCTCAACAGTGGTGTCACGTTTCTACCCTCAAAATGGGGCCCATCTCTATACACAAATTTGTACTAAATGCGAATTCAAACATGTCCCAACTTTACCAACTAATGAGCCAAATCTTTACCCACAATTGTGTACATGCGCTTAATTATTGTGCACCACCCCCTGTACACTCAACAGTGTCCCACTTCTACTCTCAAAATGTGCTCCACATCTACAATCAACAGTGTCCTACCCCTCCCCTCAAAAGAAGTGCCCCATTTCTACCCTCAAAATGGGCCCCATGTCTATACGCCAATTAGTCTTATAGTGAATACAAACATGTCCCACTTTTACCAACTAATGTTCGCACTCTCTACCCACAATTGTGTACATGCGCTAAATTCATGTGCACCACCTCTACACTCAACATTGTCCCACTTCCCTCAAAATATGCTCCACATCTACTGAGTCCTTCCTCAACAGTGTCCCACTTCTACTATGTAAATGTGCTCCACATTTACAATCAAGTGTCGTACCTCTACCCTCAAAATTTGTCGCATCTCTATACTCAAATTTGTCTTATATGTGAATTCAAACATGTCCCAACTTTCCCAACTACTGCACCAACTCTCTACATCTATATTTACCATCTTTACACTCTCACATGTTCTATCTCTACACTCAACAGTGGTGACCCATATCTACCCTCAAAATGGGCAAAATCTCTATGCACAAATGTGCCCCCAAATGTGACCAACCTGTGAATTCAAACATGACCCACCTTTACCAACTAATGTGCCCACTTTCTACCTCCATATTTCCCGCCTCTTACATGCCTATCTGTACCCTAAACAGTGGTGTCCCGTTTCTACCCTTAAAATGGGCAAAATATCTATGCACAAATGTGCCCCCCAAATGTGACCAACATGTGTTTTTAAACATGTAAACATGTCCAACCTTTACCAACTAATGTGCCCACTCTGTACCTCCATGTTTCCCTCCTCTTAGATGCCAATCTGTACCCTTAACAGTGGTGTCCGGTTTCTAATCCAAAAATGGGCAAAATCTCTATGCACAAATGCTACCCCAAATGTGTCCAACCTATGAATTCAAACATGTCCCACCTTTACCCAAAAAAAATAACCACTTTCTACCTTCATATTTTCCACCTCTACATTCAGCAGTGTAGTACTTCTACCCTTAAAATGAAAGGAATTCTCTACCCAAAAAATGCATACCAGAATAAGCCTTTGAAAGTGTCCCACCTCTACATTCAACAGTGTCCCAGTTCCTCTAAAAATGTGCTCCACATCCTATCTCTAAATCTCTATGCACAAATGTGTCCTACCTGCGAATTCAAACATGTCCCAAATTTACCAACTAATGTTTCCCCCCCCCCCCTTTCCCTTCCTTCTAAGTTCAAATTCCTACCTCAAAATCTCTACACACAAATGTGTCCCATTTTACCAACTAATATGCCTACTCTCTACCTTCATATTTTCAAACTCTACACTCTCACATGCCTCAGCTCTACCTTCACAGTTGTCCCACCTTTACACTAAGCAGTGTCCTACTTCTTCCTTAAAATGGAAGGAATTCTCTACACAAAAATGCATACTAAAATAGGCATTTAAACGTGACCCATCTCTATACGCAAATTTGTCCTTAATGTGAATTCAAACCTGTCCCACCTTCACCAAAAAATATTCACCATGTTCACCTTTAAATGGACCCAAATGAACCCCATTTCAATTTTTATATGTTTTCTTATCTAGCTAAATACGTGTCCCATTCCTACCATAAAATGCAACTAAAATCTGCCTTCAAATGTGTCCCTATTCAATCCAAGAACGTGCTCCTGATTGCCCCTCAACAGTGTCCCAATTCAACCCTCAAAATCTGCATCTCCATATACAAATTTGTCCTAAATGTGAATTCAAACATGTCCCAACTTTCCCAACTAATGTGCCCACTCTCTACATCCATATTTCCCATCTTTACACTCTCACATGCTCTATCTCTACCCTCAACAGTGGTGACCCGTTTCTACCCTCAAAATGGGCAAAATCTCTATGCACAAATGTGCCCCCAAATGTGACCAACCTGTGAATTCAAACATGTCCCACCTTTACCAACTAATGTGCCCACTCTGTACCTCCATGTTTCCCTCCTCTATGCCTATCTGTACCCTTAACAGTGGTAACCGGTTTCTACTCCAAAAATGGCAAAATCTATGTACAAATGCTACCCAAATGTGTCCAACCTATGAATTCAAACATGTCCCACCTTTACCGAAAAAAAAACCCACTTTCTACCTTCATATTTTCCACCTCTACAATCTCACTTGTCCCACATCTACCATCTCACTTGTCCCACCTCTACATTCAGCAGTGTAGTACTTCTACCCTTAAAATGAAAGGAATTCTCTACCCAAAAAATGCATACCAGAATAAGCCTTTGAAGGTGTCCCACCTCTACATTCAACAGTGTCCCTTCCTCTAAAATGTGCTCCACATCCTATCTCTAAATCTCTATGCACAAATGTGTCCTACCTGGGAATTCAAACATGTCCCAAATTACCAACTAATGTTTCCCCCCCCTTTCCCTTCCTTCTAATTTCCCATTCCTACCCTCAAAATCTCTACAACAAATGTGTCCATTTTCACCAACTAATTACCTACTTTCTACCTTCATATTTCAAACTCTACACTCTCACATGCCTCAGCTCTACCTTCACACTTGTCCCACCTTCACACTAAGCAGTGTCCTACTTCTTCCCTTAAAATGGAAGGAATTCTTTACCCAAAAATGCATACTAAAATAGGCCTTTAAACGTGACCCATCTCAATACGCAAATTTGTCCTAAATGTGAATTCAAACATGTCCCACCTTCACCAAAAAATATTCCCACTCTCTATCTTCATATTTTCCACCTGTACAATCTCACATGCCCCACCTCTACCTTCACACTTGTCCCAACTCTACATTCAGCATTGTCCTACTCCCTAGTAGCAATTTTTCATCGACCGATAATCGAATTTTCATCGTTCACCAGTGAGAATTCGAATATCGGATTTTCGTTGAAAATTGCCCGATTGCTCGATAACTGCTCGGTTCTGTCCGCTCGATCGAGCAGCCTAGGATGAGTTTTTCCGATGATATTCCGATCGAAAGTCAAGAAGAAATCGATAAGAATCCGATGAGTAGAAATCGAAATCTCATCGTGCGATGGAATTTCGAACACTTTCCGATAAAATTCCGAACAGTTTACGACATGTTAGTACAAAAGGTTTAAACGAGATGACGCCACTATTTTTTTCTGTTAGTAAGGTAATTTTTCGAATTTTAGGAGGACGAGGACAGAACTAACAATCTCGGGATCCGCGCTTTTAACTTGCAACGAGGCGTTAGTCCACTCGGCTATGGAGGCTTGCAGGGTAGTTGCGTTTAAATAAAGAGCTCAAAAGGTTGATCGTTAAAGAAGTTTTATGTTATTAAGAAATTTTGATTTTTCTTTTGCAAGTTGCAAATTCCTTTTAAATATTAATTTAAGTTAACAATACTAATAGAAATACGTTTAATTTAAAAATAACTCTTGGTAACTTACGTATTGAAAAGTTGTTTGGTTCATAATATTTATTCAAAAATCTATTTTCTTTAAGTTAAGTTTTTCAAAAATTAATCAAGGCCAAAAAGTTAAAAATTAATTTCCAAGTAAATAAAAGAAATAAGTTAACACACAGTATAAATATTTATCTTCGCAAGCAATTAAAAATGTTGTGTGTAAGTAAATAAAAAATAACTATTACCAGTTTGAACATAATAGCTTTCGGATATAAAGTTTTCGAAATAATTTAACGCAAATTGTATGTACTAAAATAAAAAGCCACATTTTTCGGTTTCTTATCGTTGCGATATCGATACGTCATAATTTTC
The DNA here is from genome assembly GCA_019343175.1 of Oedothorax gibbosus. NCBI lineage: Eukaryota > Metazoa > Arthropoda > Arachnida > Araneae > Linyphiidae > Oedothorax > Oedothorax gibbosus. The sequence continues at coordinate 12,131,768 of CM033279.1, forward strand.
CGATGAAACGTACATTGATTGAATTTTCACCTTTGACCGATATCGAATCGACGACTTTTATCGATAGAATTTCGTTCACCGATTGCCGATATCGCCTCGTGCACTTTCGGAATACGGATGCGATCACCGGTGAGTTTTCGTTGAATCCGATGAACGATCGACGATCAATCAAGCAAATTTCGAGAAACAATGCTACTAGGGCTTCTAACCTTAAAATGGAAAAAATTCCTTCCCATCCTTCCAGCTCTACACCCTTACATATCCCACTTCTATCCACGAAATAGGATTCATATCTATACATAAATGTGAACCTAAACATGTTTCAACTGTAAGAACTAATATGCCTACTCTCTACCTTCAAATTTTCCAACTCTACACTACCACGTGCCCCACCTCTACCCCAAAATATGCTTTTAAAAGTGTCCCAACTCTACCCACAATTGTGTACTATCCCTAACTACATGTGGCCCACCTCCACTCTCAAAATATATCCATCCCTACCCTCAAATACACCTAAAATTACTTCAAATATTCCTACGTAGCAAATTTAGATCCCCTTTCTAACTACAAAAGGGACCATTCACTTAATAGATAAAAAGTTATATGCTCTTAAAATCCTATTAACATAAATATTTCCAATATTTATAGACAATATTGGAAAAATAACAAAATAGTACCTTACCATTATGAGCCATTTACTGTCCTAAGTTGACACCTGAACAAAAAAATACATTAACCTGCAAAATATGTACATTATTTGTAAAATGATTGCACGTGCCCAACATTCCTACAAAGTCCATGTTCACCTTTAATGGACCCTAATGACCCATTTAATTTATATGTTTTCTATCACTAAATACGTCCCATTCTACCATAAATGCACCTCAAATCTGCCTTCAAAGTGTCCCTATTCAACCAAATGTGCTCTGATTGCCCCTCAACAGTGTCCCAATCAACCCTCAAATCTGCAATTCCATATACAATTTGTCCTAAATGTGAATTCAAACAAACCAACTTTCCCAACAAGTGCCACTCTCTACATCATATTTCCATCTTACACTCTCACATGCTCATCTCTACCCTCACAGTGGTGACCCGTTTACCCTCAAATGGGCAAAATCTCTATGCACAAAGCTACCCCAAATGTGTCCAACCTATGAATTCAACATGTCCACCTTTACCAAAAAAATAAACTTTCTACTCATATTTCACCTCTACAATCTCACTGCCCCACATCACTTTACACTTTCCACCTTACATTCAGCATTGTCCTACTTCTACCTTAAATGGAAGAATTCCTTCCATCCTTCAGCTCTACACCCTTACATATCCCACTTCAATCCTCAAAATAGGATTCATATCTATACATAAATGTGTCTTAAATGTGAACCTAAACAGGTTTCAACTGTAAGAACTAATATGCCCCTACTCTCTACCTTCAAATTTTCCAACTCTACACTATCATGTGCCCCACCTCTACCCCAAAATATGCTTTTAAAAGTGTCCCAATTCTACCCACAATTGTGTACTATCCCTAACTACATGTGGCCCACCTCCACTCTCAAAATATATCCATCCCTACCCTCAAATACACCTAAAATCTACCTTCAAATATTTCCTACGTAGCAAAATTTAGATCCCCTTTCTAACTACAAAAGGGACCAATTTCAACTTTTAATAGAATTAAAAAGTTTAATTAATGCTTCTTAAAATCCCTAATTAAAACTATAAATATTTCCAATATTTTATAGACAATATTGGAAAAATAACAAAATAGTACCTTACCATTATGGAGCCATTTACTGTCCCAAGTTGACACCTGAAAAAAAAATTACATTTTAACTGCAAAAATATGTACATTTTATTTGTAGAAATGAATTGCATGTGCCCCAACAATTCCTACAAATGTGTCCCATGTTCACCTTTAAATGGACCCATAAATGAACCCAATTTCAATTTTTATATGTTTTCTTATCTAGCTAAATACGTGTCCCATTCCTACCATAAAATGCACCTCAAATCTGCCTTCAAATGTGTCCCTATTCAACCCAAGAATATGCTCCTGATTGCCCCTCAACAGTGTCCCAATTCAACCCTCAAAATCTGCATCTCCATATACAAATTTGTCCTAAATGTGAATTCAAACATGTCCCAACTTTCCCAACTAATGTGCCCACTCTCTTACACTCCATATTCCCATCCTTTACACCTTACATGCCTATCTTTACCCTCTAACAGTGGTGCCCCTTTCTACCCTCAAAATGGGCAAAATCTCTATGCACAAATGTACCCCCAAATGTGACCAACCTGTGAATTCAAACATGTCCCACCTTTACCGAAAAAAAACCCCACTTTCTACCTTCATATTTTCCACCTCTACAATCTCACTTGTCCCACCTCTACATTCAGCAGTGTAGTACTTCTACCCTTAAAATGAAAGGAATTCTCTACCCAAAAAATGCATACCAGAATAAGCCTTTGAAAGTGTCCCACCTCTACATTCAACAGTGTCCCAGTTCCTCTAAAAATGTGCTCCACATCCTATCTCTAAATCTATGCACAAATGTGTCCTACCTGCAAATTCAAACATGTCCCAAATTTACCAACTAATGTTTCCCTTTCCCTTCCTTCTAATTTCCCATTCCTACCCTCAAAATCTCTACACACAAATGTGTCCCATTTTTAACAACTAATATACCTACTCTTCTACCTTCATATTTTCAAACTCTACACTCTCACATGCCTCAGCTCTACCTTCACACTTGTCCCACCTTCAACTTAAGCAGTGTCCTATTCTTCCCTTAAAATGGAAGGAATTCTCTACCCAAAAAGGCATACTAAAATAGGCCATTAAAAGTGACCCATCTCCATACGAAAATTTTCCTAAATGTGAATTCAAACATGTCCCACCTTCACCAAAAAATATTCCTACTCTCTATCTTCATATTTTCCACCTGTACAATCTCACATGCCCCACCTCTACCTTCACACTTGTCCCAACTCTACATTCAGCATTGTCCTACTTCTACCCTTAAAATGGAAAGAATTCCTTCCATCCTTCCAGCTCTACACCCTTACATATCCCATTTCAATCCTCAAAATAGGATTCATATCTATACATAAATGTGAACCTAAACATGTTTCAACTGTAAGAACCAATATGCCTACTCTCTACCTTCAAATTTTTCAACTCTACACCATCATGTGCCCCACCTCTACCCCAAAATATGCTTTTAAAAGTGTCCCAATTCCACCCACAATTGTGTACTATCCCTAACTACATGTGGCCCACCTCCACTTTAAAATATATCCACCCCTACCCTCAAATACACCTAAAATCTACCTTCAAATATTTCCTACGTAGCAAAATTTAGATCCCCTTTCTAACTACAAAAGGGACCAATTTCAACTTTTAATAGAATTAAAAAGTTTAATTAATGCTTCTTAAAATCCCTAATTAAAACTATAAATATTTCCAATATTTTATAGACAATATTGGAAAAATAACAAATAGTACCTTACCATTATGGAGCCATTTACTATCCTAAGTTGACACCTGAAAAAAAAATTACATTTTAACTGCAAAAATATGTACATTTATTTGTAGAAATGAATTGCATGTTCCACAACAATTCCTACAAATGTGTCCCATTTTCACCTTTAAATGGACCCATAAATGAACCCCATTTGAATTTTTATATGTTTCCCTATCTAGCTAAATACGTGTCCCATTCCTACCATAAAATGCACCTAAAATCTGCCTTCAAATGTGTCTCTATTCAACCCAAGAATGTGCTCCTGATTGCCCCTCAACAGTGTCCCAGTTCAACCCTAAAAATCTGCATCTCCATATACAAATTTGTCCTAAATGTGAATTCAACATGTCCCACCTTTACCAACTAATGTGCCCACTCTCTACCTCCATGTTTCCCCTCCTCTTACATGTGTATCTGTACCTTAAACAGTGGTGTCCCGTTTCTACTCCAAAATGGGCAAAATCTCTATGCACAAATGCTACCCCAAATGTGTCCAACCTATGAATTCAAACATGTCCCACCTTTACCAAAAAAAAAATTAATAATAACCATTTACCTTTCAATGTCCACCTTACAATCTACTTGCCCCACATCTACCTTCACCACTTGTCCCACCTCTACATTCAGCAGTGTAGTACTTCTACCCTTAAAATGAAAGGAATTCTCTACCCAAAAAATGCATACCAGAATAAGCCTTTGAAAGTGTCCCACCTCTACATTCAACAGTGTCCCAGTTCCTCTAAAAATGTGCTCCACATCCTATCTCTAAATCTATGCACAAATGTGTCCTACCTGCAAATTCAAACATGTCCCAAATTTACCAACTAATGTTTCCCCCCCCCCTTTCCCTTCCTTCTAATTTCCCATTCCTACCCTCAAAATCTCTACACACAAATGTGTCCCATTTTTAACAACTAATATGCCTACTCTCTACCTTCATATTTTCAAACTCTACACTCTCACATGCCTCAGCTCTACCTTCACACTTGCCCCACCTTCACACTAAGCAGTGTCCTATTTCTTCCCTTAAAATGGAAGGAATTCTCTACCCAAAAAGGCATACCAAAATAGGCCATTAAACATGACCCATCTCTATACGCAAATTTGTCCTAAATGTGAATTCAAACATGTCCCACCTTCACCAAAAAATATTCCCACTCACTATCTTCATATTTTCCACCTGTACAATCTCACATGCCCCACCTCTACCTTCACACTTGTCCCAACTCTACATTCAGCATTGTCCTACTTCTACCCTTAAAATGGAAAGAATTCCCTTCCCATCCTTCCAGCTCTACACCCTTACATATCCCACTTCTATCCTCAAAATAGGATTCATATCTATACATAAATGTGTCTTAAATGTGAACCTAAACAAGTTTCAACTGTAAGAACTAATATGCCTACTCTCTACCTTCAAATTTTCCAACTCTACACTATCATGTGCCCCACCTCTACCCCAAAATATGCTTTTAAAAGTGTCCCAATTCTACCTACAATTGTGTACTATCCCTAACTACATGTGGCCCACCTCCACTCTCAAAATATATCCATCCCTACCCTCAAATACACCTAAAATCTACCTTCAAATATTTCCTACGTAGCAAAATTTAGATCCCCTTTCTAACTACAAAAGGGACCAATTTCAACTTTTAATAGAATTAAAAAGTTTAATTAATGCTTCTTAAAATCCCTAATTAAAACTATAAATATTTCCAATATTTTATAGACAATATTGGAAAAATAACAAAATAGTACCTTACCATTATGGAGCCATTTACTGTCCCAAGTTGACACCTGAAAAAAAAATTACATTTTAACTGCAAAAATATGTACATTTTATTTGTAGAAATGAATTGCATGTGCCCCAACAATTCCTACAAATGTGTCCCATGTTCACCTTTAAATGGACCCATAAATGAACCCCATTTCAATTTTTATATGTTTTCCTATCTAGCTAAATACGTGTCCCATTCCTACCATAAAATGCAACTAAAATCTGCCTTCAAATGTGTCCCTATTCAATCCAAGAACGTGCTCCTGATTGCCCCTCAACAGTGTCCCAATTCAACCCTCAAAATCTGCATCTCCATATACAAATTTGTCCTAAATGTGAATTCAAACATGTCCCAACTTTCCCAACTAATGTGCCCACTCTCTACCTCCATGTTTCCCTCCTCTACACTCTTACATGCCTATCTGTACCCTAAACAGTGGTGTCCCGTTTCTACCCTCAAAATGGGCAAAATCTCTATGCACAAATGTGCCCCCAAATGTGACCAACCTGTGAATTCAAACATGTCCCACCTTTACCAAAAAAAAAACCCACTTTCTACCTTCATATTTTCCACCTCTACAATCTCACTTGCCCCACATCTACCTTCACACTTGTCCCACCTCTACATTCAGCAGTGTAGTACTTCTACCCTTAAAATGAAAGGAAATCTCTACCCAAAAAATGCATACCAGAAAAAGCCTTTGAAGGTGTCCCACCTCTACATTCAACAGTGTCCCACTTCCTCTAAAAATGTGCTCCACATCATATCTCTAAATCTCTATGCACAAATGTGTCCTACCTGCAAATTCAAACATGTCCCAAATTTACCAACTAATGTTTCCCCCCCCCCCCTTTCCCTTCCTTCTAATTTCCCATTCCTACCCTCAAAATCTCTACACACAAATGTGTCCCATTTTTAACAACTAATATGCCTACTCTCTACCTTCATATTTTCAAACTCTACACTCTCACATGCCTCAGCTCTACCTTCACACTTGCCCCACCTTCACACTAAGCAGTGTCCTATTTCTTCCCTTAAAATGGAAGGAATTCTCTACCCAAAAAGGCATACCAAAATAGGCCATTAAACGTGACCCATCTCTATACGCAAATTTGTCCTAAATGTGAATTCAAACATGTCCCACCTTCACCAAAAAATATTCCCACTCACTATCTTCATATTTTCCACCTGTACAATCTCACATGCCCCACCTCTACCTTCACACTTGTCCCAACTCTACATTCAGCATTGTCCTACTTCTACCCTTAAAATGGAAAGAATTCCCTTCCCATCCTTCCAGCTCTACACCCTTACATATCCCACTTCTATCCTCAAAATAGGATTCATATCTATACATAAACTAGCTGTTATACCCGACGTTGCACGGGTAGAGGTGGAAAAATAATTTAACAGTCAATTTAACTATTTTTTTCTTTCATTTTAGTTACATAAGATATGAAGATTACCCAGTAATTTTCCATTTAATTACCCAACTTGGATATAGAAATGATTAATATTAATTTCAAAAATACCTTTGATAAGAAGCTCAAATTAAAAAATAATACATATTTAAGTAAAAAATAATCAGTAAGAATTAAAAATGGAAAATTTTAGTTAATAATTTGGCGAGTTTGGCAACGTATTTGGCGAAAAAATAAATACATAAAACACTAATATGCAGCTCTAGTGCGATGGCCTTTATTAACCATCACAGTTCAGTAATAGCTTAACTCTATGCATTTATTGCTTAAATATGCATACATACATATGCAGTCAACAGAAAAATCAATAAAAAAAATCATCAAATAAACCCACAATAAAATCCGGGAATGAAGACTGGCGGAATTACGTCACTTGAAACATGTCAATTATTTTTCAAATAATGAAATTAGTTTCTGAAGGTAATGGCAACAGAATAAAATAAACATTTTCAATTTTAAACGTTTTCGTTAAAAGTTTTAATTTTTTCAGCCGATGGCATCAGGAAAGTAAAAAAAGATCGGATTTGAGCCAAAGTGGTGTAGTTTTTTCAGAAAATTCGAATAAAAATGTTCGAAAACTATAGAAGGAATGGTCTGATTCGAAAAATTCTTAGCCTATGTTTGTTCCGGAGATGAGATGAATTTTTGTGCCAAATTTCGTGACGATCTGTTGCGTGGTTCTTTAGATCTCGTGTCTTATACAAACAAACGGAAGTTGTCTTTTATGTATATAGATGTGTCTTAAATGTGAACCTAAACATGTTTCAACTGTAATAACTAATATGCCTACTCTCTACCTTTATATTTTCCAACTCTACACTATCACGTGCCCCACCTCTACCCCAAAATATGCTTTTAAAAGTGTCCCAACTCTACCCACAATTGTGTACTATCCCTAACTATATGTGTGTGTGTGTGTAACCTGTACATTCCCGAATCACATTGGCCCCTTCGGCACTGAATTTTATTACAAGAATGATGAGACATTTCACATTCTTTTTTATTTCTGCGAAGATGCTGCCTTTCTTCTAAGGAAAAAAAATGAAAAAAAAGTTTTTTTCTGTTGTTGTTGCCCATCCCCAAAGTTCAGCGGGGGCTAGACTAGGTCCATGAAACCAACAACTTTTTTAATAATTATGTAAAATAATTCGTTTAAAAAATGCGCATGCCATAATGGAACGATTAGAGAACCGAAGGGGACTGAATTAGCTGAATTCGGGTCTACAAGCTTTAGACCATTAAATTCCATACCAGAAACATTCGGTACTTAATAAATTTGATGTGGGTTTTACCTTTTTGGCTAGTTCCTCTGCATGTTCAGAACGGCAGCATACACGCTGATTCGTCATCCTTCTTGTTGTGGTGTGGTTGAGATAAGGTTGCACTAGGGTCATTCCATGTCAAAACACCCAGGCCATGTAACCCACCGACTCAGATTTTCTTGAAACTTTGTACATTTGTTCTCCTATATAATTTAAGAATATAAGCCAAATATTTTTGGTTTCTTATTGTAACTTTTTTTTATATTAAATTTTAAAAATTGGGATTTCTCAGAATTCGTTCTCGCCCCGATCGCTGGCCAGAATTGTATCAATTTACAGAAATGCTTATAACTTCAGTATTTATGGAGCATTTGGCTTCAAATTTTTTTTAAAACTTAATGAAACCTTATAGTTAACTTAGCTATAGCAAGTTAAGGGGTAAAGTAATATTAAAAAATTACAAAAATGTTGATAATTCAACTTTTTTATATTTTTCAAAAAAAAACATGACTATAGAAATGTGCTAATAACTTTTTTCTACCTCCTCTCAGGAAATCGATTTTGGCGTCTATAGATTCCTTAGGTTTTAGGCTTTAAAATAATAAAAAATCAGAATGGTGTTTTGCCTTAATGGATAGATAATCAAGTTTAAAAACAGAAAAACGATTTTTTGCACATCAACATTCAATTAATGTTTCGAGGCCAGTTTATATCTTACTATTTTTGTAAAAACTCATTTTATTACTTTTAAGATAGTGTAATTGTATTAAATGTCCATGAAACTTACAAAAGTGCTATGTACCTAGTAAAAGTGCCATTACCATGAAACTTACAAAAGTGCTATGTACCTACCCATTTAAGGTTACAGAAAAAAATAATTTTTAACTTTTCTAAAGTAAAATAATATCATATAATTTATTATCATATAACTGTAATTTTTTGTAGAGGTTCGTTTAAGTCATTTATAGTTCAAAAGGCCTAATTATATATTTTTGAAATTTTTCAAATACTTCAGGTATTCTTCCTGATGACTCATGAACATACTTAAGTTTAATTTTTTTATAGTTTGTATATTTTGTCAGATCTAATTTATAATTTCTATTATTTTAATTAAAGTATTAGAAGTTTTAAATAAGCTAGCATTGTCTACTAAAAGTGGATGTAATAAAACTTACCAAAACTGTTCACACAATTCAACATGTAGGATTTTTGGAATTCTTCAAACAGTTAAAATGTAACAAGTTTCAAAAACTTATCTGGCCTAACATCTTTACTTGGACTAGGTACTGAATAAGTAGATTGGTAGCACAAAGCAGGAACATAAAAGATGCAAAGGAGCTCATTTGTTTATTTCAAATCAGCAATTCAGAGAGGCCCTTTAAAAGGGACACCTTTTTGAAGAGTCAAGAGGCTAGGAATGTGGCATACCATGTGCAACCACTTGACTAAACTAAATTTAATTTTTGCTCATCTGCACTCACTTGATCATTAGAAACTGAATAGGAAAGTCAGCTCTTCTGTAGTTATTTAAGATTTTCAAAGCCATTTTTGCTAAAAAATTGCTTGAAACACATAGAATTGTACAGCATTGAAAAATTGGGTGAAACATCACGAGATTTCGAAACATACACCTTAGTAAAAACTCTTCAAAGTTTTTCAGCATTGAGTGAAGAGCAGCAAGAATTAATATTACTTAGGTACGGTGAAAATTGTTCAAAAAGCTGAAACATTTAAACTATAATAATAGTACTAACATCATTAGTACTATTATTTAAAAGCATATGAAACTCGTCCAAATAAAATTGTTGTGATCCTACAAACGTACATAAGCTGCCTGTGAAGAAATCTTTGTGTTCAATACACTTGGCTTCATCTAAATTGTTAAGAGATAAGAAAATCTTTGTAAATCCAGGATAAAAGTTACGCATAACTTATTAACCTGTCGCAAAATTGCTAAACTCAGTACAGTACTGAAGAAAGTGACTTAGTAGATGATCCAGTTGTGACATTTCATGTACCCTGAGATGTATAAGTATAGAGGATGTGAATAAAAGTTTAGATTCTTTAGGATGTTCTCCAATTAAACTTCATGCTATTCCAAGCTCCAGAAAGGCATCATATGGAAAACGAAAATTTGGAAAAGTTAATAATGTTTTAAAGAAAAAAATACTCAAAAATTAGATATTGATGACATAATGCTATTATTCAAAGAAAAAGTTTCCAAGGTAGGGACATCCAAAAAAATTGAAATTTTAACTTTCCTCCATCTTGGACAAAGAAAAGATTATGTCAGAATTCACAGTTGGTGACTATGTAGTTTGCCAAGCAAAGAAATTTAAAACTCAATCTGGTATACTATCAAACCCTAAACCAAAAAAGGGCAAAATTATACATGACTACATTGTCAAATTAGTCACTGATTTAACCAAAATGATGAATATTTTTGAATGCTTACTGGAACTAAGATAAAGTTAGTGTTAATATCACTGTGTAAATGCAAAAGAAGTACGTTCCTTAAATGCAACTTAAAAGAAGTTTACTCCTGTTTCAAACTTGAATATTCTAATATTAAAATAGGTTTTTCAAAATTTTGTGAACCAAGACCGAAATGGTGTGTTTTAGCTGGTGCTGCAGGTACACATTCAGTGTGTCCGTTGTCTGCACCAACATGTAAAGCTCCTCTTATATGCCTTCAAAATTCAATAAAAGGATATTAAATTAACAGAATTTTGTAACTTAAAATGGAATAAGAACCAAAGTACTATAAAGAAACTTATCTAAAATGTTCATCAGTTATTATAAAGTTAAATTCTCAGGCAGTTAATGGTTACCTTATTTAAAAAATAAGTTCAAAACTGGTTACAAAAAGGGACAGGTGAGTGATTTTGTTACATAGATATCAACTGTAATTTTTTTTAATTTAATCTATTTTATCATGTGTTAGTTAATATTTTTCATAATTATTTACTGGCTACAGAATGCTTATTTTTTACAATCAGAAGAATGAAGTACTTAATTTTAAATGTTTTTAAAAACGATATTTAATTTTGTAAAAATTTACTTTCCTATTTATGCGTAGCATAAAATTGTTATTAAAGCATGTTATTCTATAATATTTGTTAATCTCAGTGTTTTCTATAATAGTTGGATTATTTTCTTATCATACAATGTAGGAAATTAATGCATACCAAAATAATGTAATATAGATGTTAAAATATTAGTTCTATTTTTGGGCGAATATAAAGACCTTGTTTAAGCTAAAAAGAAGATGCAAATCTTAATTAATTTTTTAAATATATTTTAAGTGTGTAATTCTTCCAGAAAGGTTAAATTGAATCTTTCAGGTATGTAGATATTTAGAAGCATTGAAAGTTTCCTTAAAATTGCAGTAATGTTTTTTTCTTTAAAAAGAATTATAAAAAATAAATATATAATCCAAGACATTTAATACAATTACTATCTTAAAAGTAATAAAATGAGATTTTACAAAAATAGTAAGAAATAAACTGGCCTCGAAACATTAATTGAATGTTGATGTGCAAAAAATCGTTTTTCTGTTTTTAAACTTGATTATCTATCCATTAAGGCAAAACACCATTCTGATTTTTTATTATTTTAAAGCCTAAAACCTAAGGAATCTATAGACACCAAAATCGATTTCCTGAGAGGAGGTAGAAAAAAGTTATTAGCACATTTCTATAGTCATGTTTTTTTTGAAAAATATAAAAAAGTTGAATTATCAACATTTTTGTAATTTTTTAACATTACTTTACCCCTTAACTTGCTATAGCTAAGTTAACTATAAGGTTTCATTAAGTTTTAAAAAAAAATTTGAAGCCAAATGCTCCATAAATACTGAAGTTATAAGCATTTCTGTAAATTGATTCAATTCTGGCCAGCGATCGGGGCAAGAACGAATTCCGAGAAAACCCAATTTTTAAAATTTAATATAAAAAAAAGTTACAATAAGAAACCAAAAATATTTGGCATATATTCTTAAATCACATGAGAGAACAAATATACAAAGTTTCAAGAAAATCTGAGTCGGTGGGTGACAAAACACCCTATTTTTGGGTGTTTTGACATGGAATGACCCACTAGGGCTATGCAGAAGATCTGATCACGGAACTCAAAAACACAGTATAAAATGAATTTATTAATTTATTGATACAATAATATATACAATGGCAATCAATAACACTTGCACACATATACATGCATTCCAACCATAGAGATCATAGTAAAAGTATTAGAGTGGAGGATCACGTGACCTCCAATTGCAGCAGCGGGACGCGCATGGAGCCAAGAACATCATGGCAAACATGCCAGTGTTGCCACCACTTTAAGGAGAAAAATACTACGGCGTCATCGAAATAAATACCATTTAAAACTAAAATTACATTAAAAAATACCATAAATATGCGACATTTTCACGTAGTTTTTTTTATAAAGTCAGTCCAAAATGCAGCTAGTACTTTTGTAATAGTATTTTTTTGGTATGTATGGTATTTTTTTGTAATTTTAGCATTAACTGGTATTTTTTCGATGACGCAGTAGTATTTTTCTCTTTAAAGTGGTGGCAACACCGACGTGTTAGCCATGATATTCTTGGCTCCATGCGTTTCCCGCTGCTGCAATTGGAGGTTAGGTGATCTTCCACTCAAATACTTTTACTGTGATCTGTATGATTCCAACTCAGAAAAGAGCACAGATATCTCAGCTCTCAGGTGCTCGTCATGCTCGCTCGAGCTCACCTCTGCTGCACTTCGTTCGGGCTGATTCTAAACGACCATGAAACGAGAGGACAGTGACACTTTGCAATGCAAAAAAAAAGAAACCAATCGCACTGGGCTCCAGTCGCATTTGCCGTGACACGGAAAATGCCGACTTCAGGCCGAAGAGACGCCAAAGTGCCGCCGAACTGACTTTGGTTCGAAGTTCCGAGTGTTGCCGATGATATTCGAGACCAGCATTACCCGATTTCGCATGCGAAATCCACTCTAACAACTTGCACGCATGAATTGCGATGTCTTTCGGACGTCTGTCACCGTATTCCGATGTTCACATGACACTTTCCTGACGTCATGTTCATGCGTCGTAAATGACGTCTTCGCGTCTGTATACTTCACCCGGTGCTGAACTCGCACCTTGGTTGTCTGTATTGGCCTCGTTTGCATGTAATTGGGAAGGATCTTTTGGTTGGATTTATCCTATTGCAGGGCCGTAACAATAAATTTATTTCAGGGTTGGGGGGGGGGGGGGGGCTATACATTCTCATATTTGTCCTCACTGCCTTATACTGCTTAGGGCAGGTCAACAATAATGACATGGACCATTCTTTTCATTGAAATACTTAATCTTTCTTGAAGTTTTTTTTTTAATGAAGCAGCTTTTTTGGCTGATCAAGCCTTTTTCATACTCGGCATATTCCCCAGAACTGAGAAGCTCTCTGTAGATGTTAAAATGTATGCCGAGATTTTAATTTTACTGAGAGAGCCCAAGCCAAATGGGTACTGAAGGTATTTACATGCCACAAAATCATGACATGCATGCTGATGATTTCCCCATCCTGAAAATTTGTCAATTCAGCCGGGGCTCAAACCCGCGATCTAGGGCTTATGAGGCAGGCACATAATACCTCACAGCAACTGCGCCGACAGTATTTTTCTTCTAAATCCATCGTAATTTTTTCCCCTTGAAATGCCCAATATTTCTAACCTTTTCTTATTTGCTCGAATGAGTTTGAAAAATAGTCCGAGTCATTATCGTATATATGGTGGGTGACCTGCCCCAAAGCAGTATAAATCTCTGTACATTCCCGAATCACATTGGCCCCTTCGGCACTGAATTTTATTACAAGAATGATGAGACATTTCACATTCTTTTTTTTCTGCGGAGATGCTGCCTTTCTTCTAAGAAAAAAAAATGAAAAAAATAGGGTTTTTTTTCTGTTGTTGTTGCCCATCCCCAAAGTTCAGCGGGGCTAGACTAGGTCCATGAAACCAAACACCCGGATAAAGTCCAGGACCAGCAATGGACTTCCAAGAAGTTCTTGATGATTGAGCTCCAGGCACTCCAAGATGAGAAATGGTGAAGCCTGGTCAGAGGAGCACTTGGTGCTTATGTGGAAAGTTCTTAAGTTTCTTTTTTTTAAACTTTTTTCCACAACTTTTTTAATACTTTTGTAAAATAATTCGTTTAAAAAATGCGCATGCAGTAATGGAAAGATTACAGAACCGAAGGGGACTGAATTCGCTGAATTCGGGTCGACAGGAATTCACCAGTTTTGAAAAAACTCATTGGCCTTCCTTTTAAAGGAGGCATTCAGTTTCGTTTTTTAAAGGAGTGATTCGGGAACATAACATACAGATATAGAGTATACATAGTTGGTCCTCCTCCTCCCCCCCCCCCTCCCTGTTTATAGAAATCTCTTGTTTGTTCAATACCCGAATAGTTTCTAATACTGAAGAAAGTTACATTTGAGCCTGATTTCCAATCAGGGTTGGGTTTTTCCCGTCCAAAACTAATATTTCCCATCCCAGCGGGAAAAACTGGAAAATACCTTTTTCTGTCCAAGAAAACTGGGAAATACATTTCTTTCTGAAATATACCTTATCTGGGAAATTCTTTTTAATTAATTAAAGTTTTATAAAAGTAAACATTCGTTTTTTCTTTTTTTTTACACCCTGATATTTGTATTCTGGCTGTCATTGCAATTGCCACTATCTGTGTGTGTGATCCATTGTTTAAGCTCACGCTTTTTAATTCTCTTTATCACATATATAGCCATTATAGTTTGCTGAAGAATAGTAAAGTTTCTTAGATAGATGATAAATAATTATTAAAATTTAAAATTATTTTAATCTTATTAAATATTACTTAATAATTAATTCTTTCAAAAATTAGGTTTTTCCCAGGACGGTAAATACCGGTTTTTACCATGGTATTTACCGGGGGTGGTAAAAACCATGCCAACCCTGTTTCCAATAGAAAAAATGGGGGCATAATTTATAGCTAACTGTAAATGTTATCACTCTTTTCAGTAATGTTGTAATATCTAAACATTTTAAGTTTTGTTGTATTTTGAGCTCCCCTCTCCCTACTTCTATAGTCGCCCAGGGCCTAAATTGTTGTAAGTCGTGCATGGTTTACATAACTTTCCAACGCTGCCATTGATTGCCTTTCTTTATGCCGTACAAAGATTGAAAGAGTTTCCAGTTAACTACTTTTAATTTAACAATTTTAACCATTTCTTGGAAGCGTTATCGTAAAACCCTAAAGAGTTATTAATGTCTGTTTTTGTTATAATATACAGTCACTTCAAAGCTGTATTTTAAAAAATCAAGTATCAATATCAAACGAATTCTTATTTCAATTAGCTCCGTCTTTCCTACTCAACACTTATAAGACATAAAAAAGCAGGGCTTTATGTAAATTTTCATTGAATTATGGAATTTTTCAAAACCTTTCACCCTTTACTGATATCTTTAAATATTAATCTCACATATATTGTCTATTCTATTTAAATGCAATTTTAGTCAATTCAAGTATGTATTTATCATCATTATCCAAGCGGTTATACTTACAAATTATTGCTCCTGTAAATTGGATTACAACTTACTAAACTAAACGATGCACAAATGCAATAGCTTTCTTGTCCTTCGATAAACGCAGGCCCAATTTTAGTCTAAATTAAAGGTTTCCCACTCCTCTACGTCGATGCTCACTTTATAGTTGGGGGTCAAGCTAAAGAGGGAACGGCTCCATAGATACTGATGACCAAAACTCTCCTGTGAGTACATGTAGGGTGCGTGTGGGAAGGATGCTCTTCTCAAAATTTGTTATTCTGTTGGAGTCTAGAGCACAAAGGAAGACCTCAAGGCGAGCAGTCTCAGAGAGAGTCATTTCGTTTGGATTACACATTACTGTACATTATTGGGGAAAATAATCTAGGTGGCTAAAGACAAATTTTCCATCCTTCTGTTATGCAAGGTATGCATCCTCTTTCCTTAAGAATTTTTTTTAACCCAGGTATTTTTTTTATCAAAACATGAAACGAGATACAGTTCAAAGATTGGTGCCTAAATATGGAACCACCTACGACTTTTCTGTTATGCAATTGCAACTTCATTTCAATTCCTTTCTAAAATAAAAGGGGCCGATTATTTGAGGCCAATTAATACCATTATGTTAAGTAAACGCTGTGAAAATAAAGTAATCTTTAACTTCGTACATAGATTTGATTTCCTTAACAAACGGTTGAGACTCTTCCAGAACCATAAAAAAATATCTGTCTTATAGTGCTCATTAACTTTCTTTTAGAAGAAAATTTAGAAAATATTTTATTTTACGTGCGATGATTTTTATTTTTAAGCTACAAAAACAAATCGTACTTTCCTTTAAAAATTACCCTTTTAACAAAGAAAAAAGTCACTTGAATACACTTTGCATTTTAGCCAAACAAGTTTAAGTTCGGGATAAAACTGCCTTAAATCTTTCGAGTAATATTTTCTTTCACCTTTATCAAAGTAGAGAAAGAGAGAACAAATATCAAAAAAGATTCCATATGATTACAAACTGACTCTTAGAAATGACCTTAAATCCTCTACACACTTACATACAAAGACAATAGTTATTTTTAACAGCCATTTCAAAGGTAAACTAAATTTCACCTAATAAACTAATTGTAGGAATTGGAATAAGCAGTTGAAAGAAAATTCACAGC
The DNA here is from genome assembly GCA_019343175.1 of Oedothorax gibbosus. Lineage (NCBI taxonomy): Eukaryota > Metazoa > Arthropoda > Arachnida > Araneae > Linyphiidae > Oedothorax > Oedothorax gibbosus. The sequence goes on from CM033279.1 coordinate 12,148,550, forward strand.
GGTTAAAAAGTGTGATTTCCTAATTTAGGGAATATGGATACATGCCTTAGGTTGCATACATTAACACCTGTACTCAATTTAACTTTCTTTTTTTCTGAGACCCTTATTTATTAAATATTTTAAATTTAGATTTCAAAATAGTTTCGATATCAATTTCGAACAGGAATATCTTACAAGTGATGTAGATAGTGCATCAATTTATAAACAAATCGGCTGAAATTTCCTTTTTTGAAGTTGGTTGAAGTACTGCAATAACCGTCACTAATTATGTCCCCATCAATTGGAAGTCACATCGCGTACACGACTTCCAAATTTAAAAACTAAAATAAACACATTTAAAGATAATTGTAACCCGATATTTAGATTCATTATAGCTTTTCCTGCAAAGACAATATAATTAAATGAAAAACATCACACTGAAATTCCGAACTTAATGGGAAAATTCTACTTCATAATAATTCAATTTTATAAATAGAATTTTTTAATTCGTAAATTTTAGCACCAATCGACGTTTCTAAATAGTATGAGTATAAACCTATTGTTTTATAAGGTCTAAATCAAGATCTGTGCAATATACGGCACACTGTGCAAGTCAAGGTTAATTTATTTTTATATGTGTACAGTAGATCATTTTTATATGTTTGATTTTGTTCCAATGGTGAAGATTGTCATAAATTATTTAAGATTTAGAAGTAGTTTTTTTTAACATAATGAAACAATAAAATTTGGCACAACAAAACCCGATATATTTTTAATTTAATCTCGAATCAAATAGTCAAGAATTTTAAAAAGTCAATACCACATTCGTAATGAGTTGTATAGTAGGATTGCACAAATGTTCAATTAGATTTAAAAAAAACTCTAAAAAAAACTGAAAGTCCATATGCACATTGGTTATGATTGTAATCTGAACCTTACACTAATATGTTCAGATACAATGGTAGGCGTTCATTGTTTTCACAATAAATGATGATCGGTTCGTTCGCCAAAAACTGAGTTAAAGTTCATAGTTAAGATTAAAGATGATTTGTAATCCTTAAATGCCTAGAAGGACAAATTGGAATGGTATACGTAAAGACCATTGAGCTTATTTTAAACAGCTAAATTTGAATCTTTTAAAGTTCTTTATATATTCGAAAAATCGAATTGGTTAAAAAAAAAAGTGTAGCCCAAGTAGCGAATTGATAGTTATTTTCAAAATACTGTTCAGATTATTTAAAAATTTATCGATCAATTTAGTCTCTAAGTCTCAACGAAAGTCTATTCCTTGCATTTTGCCTCTGATTTGCAGTTACATGAGAACTCCAATTATCAGGAATCTGTTCATCTGTATGGCTTATTACTCAAATCTCTCAACCCGATTTCGCAGCACGAACATCAGTTGGATGGTGAGTTCATTGTCTGTAATTGCAGTTCTATTATTCGCCGTCACCTGAATCCAATTATCCTATTTTTTTTACTATTTAAATGAGATCGGCCTTAATTGATTCGAATAATTAAGATTTACTGTATTTCAATTTATTGTTCTAGAACCTTATTGCGCAATTATAGGTACTTCTGTTCTATATTATATATTATACAGTCAACAATATTAGCATAAAATAATGAATAAAAATTGGATATGTTCTTCAATAGTTTTTAAGTTTGGTTTAACATCCTGACACTAGATATCTGAGGGATATTAGAGTTTTAAAGTAGAATGAAAGCAATAGAATTATTTAAACGAGAAGATATCAATGCTCTTGACGACCCCATATATATTGCACAAAATTATTGCATTGTATTTGCCTTTCAACCAATCCCTAATACAAACTAAATTTAATAATGTTAGGGAATAAATAAAAAGCTGATTATACCCGAAAATGACAACATTGAGAAGTAACTAATTTCGATTTAAGATTAAAATTATTAATTTCCAAGAAGTAACGAACGACAAACAAGCTATAAAATAGTAGTTGAACGACAGTTCGGGCTAGGGATGGATCGTTCATTACTGAACAAAACAATTGAATGTGAGCCGTTCCCCTCCTCCCTAAGCCAATGAGAGAGCCTTCAATGCCACTTGCAACGTTTCAACTGATGAAGGGAGATCCGAAAAGATGAAAGCAGCATTGTAAAAGGGATTTTTTTGTGCGAGGGATTAGAACAAGCGAAAAGCGGAATTTTTAGGCAAAATTAGAAAAAGTGGAACTTTTTTTTTAAAAAAACGATTTTTAGGATTTCTTTTTTCCTAAAAAATTAAAAAGCGGAAAAAACTCATCCCAGCGAATAGTTCATACATTAAGAAAAATAATGCAAAAAAGTCTAAATTCCAACCTTCCGAACGGCCTAAAATTAGTCAAAAATGTATGTTTGTTTTCACTTCATGAATTTTAAATTTAGTTAAAATGACATTTAAGAAAAAACTTAAATTTTGAAGAGATGATCAAAATAATTTCCAAATGAAAGAAATACAATTTGTGAATAAAACAGTATGTGAAACAGTGAATTCTACAGTACAATTTATTTGGTCTTTTCTAAAAAAGGATATTAACAAATTTAACTGCAAATAGAACTTGATATTCAGGAAACTGCATGACACTTATATTGCATTGAAACACGTAAATTAACTATGACTTTAAAAGTACTATTATCATCAAATAGAACTTCACATTTAGAACTGTCTTTGAATTTGAAATATAATATAACTAAATTATCAAAACTAATTTATGAAAAACTGCTTTAAGAATTTTTTTTTATTGTTTATTCAACCAAAGTAGTAATTCAAGTAAGTTAGTAATTCAAAACCAAGGCGACTGAAACTCATAATCTCAATACTGACAGTTAGTGCATTTACCGTATTTTGTATATCCTCCAGTCCTCCACAAAATTTCTATTTATTGTAAAGACCGCAAAATTTACTTTTTATTTTAAATTTGGAAGTCAAAAGCGAGTCCCAAAATATATTTTATGTATTTAGTATGAGAATAAAATATTTACTACTAGTTATATAATTATTAAAATATTCCTGTTTGAATATGAAACTTAACCCACCTGAATTCTATACATTTTGTTTTTTGCCTGATAGGCAATGTATGTACCAATGGTTATAAGTTTTTAAACTATTTGTTAATTTACTGGTTTACATCCAGTAAATTAACAAATCATTTCATTTTTTTTTAAATTGTTGCTAAAGACTTGATTTTTCTCATTCTTTTTGTGTGTGCTTCTTTAATTATGCATCTTCCATTAATTCAGTTGCATAAAAAAATTCAATTTTACTTATCATTTTTAATCGAATGTTTTTTAAATAATTTTTTCTTAAATTTAATAACTAAAATTTATTGAACTAGTATTGGTAGGTTTAAAAAAATCTCCGCACACTCAATAAAATCAAATTATTCTTTCAAAAAAACCTCAAATTCATAATCAAATCCAAAATGAGGATATTGCTTTAAAAATTATTAGTTTTATTGGGTGATATCATCTCTTTACATTGCAGTTATAGCTACATAAATATTATTTTGAACGTTTAAAAATAAAATACAGCTATAAAGTTGAATAAGTTTTTCAAAAGTGTAACTCAAAAATTTATCAGCTGAAGGATTACATTTTGGTAGGAAGTTTTTTTTAAAAAATCTAGTACTTTTATCATTTAATGTAATGCATTGCAAATATAAATTTTATAACTATTTTACATACCAGGGACTTAATGTTTTATTAAATGAAAATTTATTGCTGTACTAAATTTAACACATTTCATTCAACAAAGACCCCAAAATTTAAAGCCACTTGAAGCATAATTAAACTTATTTTGCAAATTCGTGGTTATTATCAAAATCCCACTTTTACTGTAAATGGATATTTTAAATATAAAACCATAGAAACAAACTTAATAATTCTGTGCTTTTTTTCCCTGTCACTTAATTTATGAAGACAATCTGATAAGTGTTTGTAGCTTTCAATTTTCACTGAGGTAACTATAATTGTAAATTAAAATCCATACTTGATGCCAAACTTATAGTGCTGATATTTTAATCATTTATCGTACATTTTTTGTAAAGTTAAAGTAACAGATAGTTTAAAATCTATGAATTCCTTTTGAATAAGTGGCAGGACTATCTTCAATATTCGTGTTTATATAATTGTCAACATAAAACTTGAGCATGGTGCAATTTAATTTTCTTGAGGGCACGTTTTGTATCTTTTAAAATTTTAAAAAGCTACATTAAGCGAAAAACATTGTCATACAATTTATTTTAAATAGATGGGCAATGAACTATGGGTTTACCCCCCCCCCCCATCATGGTTTAAACCTTACTTAAACCATGGTTTACTAAACAATGTAAGAACCAAATGTGTGTGTTTTTCAGAGAAAGTCAACTTGTTTTTTTTCTAAATTTATTTTTATTAAAAAAAAAATTTGGTTTAAAAAAATTGTGTTTGTTACGGCGTCATAATTTAGAACCACAGTCAAGTGACGAGCCAATACCAGAGTAGGAACCCAACACAGCTTATAGGAGTGTCATCGTACGAAGAGTCGAGACTTTGAAACATATTTAACTTACACTCCGTTTACACAAAGTATTATTTGTCGGATTTTCTCCACACTACGTTTATAGGTCGGCAGTTATTTTTAGATATGCTCTGGACCGAACCTAGAACCTTTTGCATGCAAAGCAAGCTCGAGCAGAGGTGACAAAATAAAAATAAGTTAACGAATTTCGGTTTCTAGCTCTTGATAAATTAACTCATATTTATAAGCTCAATAAATTTACAAAATAAAAAAAAACACGTTTTGAAGTTCAGCAATTCAACTATTTTCAAAGGAATGATTATCATTTTCTCAAATACTGCACATTCTATTAGATAACAAAAGTAAGCAGAGTTTTGTATTAAAAAAAACGCATTTAGTGTTAAAAAATATATCTTAAATAATTGGTTTAGCCAAACGCGAGTGAAACTTTTTATCTGTTGATTACAGATTATTATAGTAGTAGTACCTTTCCCACTTTGAAGTAAAAATAAATTTGTACGCTAAAGTAAGATATCACGGAATGACAAACATTTGTTGGTGTTAATATTTCCAATAAACTGCCGATCTTAAGATTACAATTTTCGGGATTTATTAATATTTGTATACCTCACTTTGATCTTCAGTTTCTTGGTATAAAAACAAATACTAAGTAACCTCCTAGTATCCTTTTGTGTAGGTAAAATTAATATTTATGACGATATTAAGTTTATGATTGCATATTATCAAACCATTGACAACACTTGTTTTATCCTCAATCAATAGCAAAAAATATTTTTTGAATGGGTAGAGAAGTTGTGTATGGTGTGTTAAGATGATAGCTTTAATAAATATAATAATGAGCAATTTTTGTTCAATCAGGATTTTTTTTAAAAAGTTATTGAACACGTAAAAGGTAATTGTTCTAATGTGACATTAATTTAAGACCAATTTCGATAATTTCAAGAAGGTAATAAAGTAACAGGTAAATAGAAAATCATATTACCAATAATAATAAATTCCTATATGATCCTCAATTAGAAAAAAAAATATATTAAGAAATATTGGTACTTTACAAAAAAAAAAAACTATTTTCATTGTAAAGATAGGTTATAAGTATCACAACTACATTTTGTTATATCACTTTTATTATAATAGTTTGGTTCTAAATTGGAAAAATACTATTTAGTGAATTGCAATATGCAGTAAAAGCTCCTAAGGTAACTGGCTAAAATAATTTAATTGTATTATTTTCGAACCAATTTTAGTTTGATTCGCAATTGCAAAAAGGAAATTGCCATTTACTGTACAAGTAGGTAAAAAATACAACTTTTATGCAACCAACTTTAACATAGACAAAACAGATTAATTAATATTTTGATTATCCTCGACTGAAAAATCAAGAATATTTGACTGAATCCGGAAAAAATTTGATGGTTGTAAAGACTGTTGACTGTCAAATATCAGTATAATGCATTCTAATGCAATGCTTAAAATTAATTCAATGTTCAATTATTTTAACTAATTATAATTATCAAAATTAAATGTGATGATAAAAAGAATCTAAATCATTATTTGAGAGAGACTCATTCCATGTCGATCCTAATTTGATAAGGTTTGCTTTTAATAAAACCAGTACTTATAGTAATAGTAAACATTTGCAAAGCCTGAAACTGAATTTTTCAATTAACATTTTGGGTATATTTTTGGGTCAGTCTTCAATGACTTACAAGCTACTTAAAATTACATATTAATATTTAGATAATAAATCGCTCAGTTTCAAAATACATTCTTTAAATAGCCGAAACAGAAAAGACAAATCGATATACATCTTTAATTAACAATGATGATTTTTTTAAAGTTGCAGAAATAAAGTTTTGGAAAGATATTTTATTTAAAAAAAATCGTTTACAAATAATAGGATAAGATTCCGCGACACACAAAATGAATCGAAACATTTAATTAAGTCTCATACATTTTGGAGGCATGTTTCAGATCAGTCGGTAATAAGGGTCTAGTCGTAGATCTCGTCTGACTTTAGCTCATGGGGCCGGGATAGCCTGGGCATCCCTTAGGTTGCAAGTTCGAGCCCTGCCAGAAGAAGACTCCCCTGTAGGCTAATTGTGACTGGTGAACGTCACCATTAGCCTACAGGGGAGTGGTCCACCGTGGTCACAAAGTCATGCAAGTTCCCATATCAAATCAATGTGTCTGGGGGTGACAAACCAATTGTCGGATCCTCAGCTAGGCCCCCGTCTCTAAAATTAGAGGATCCCCTTACGTCGGTAGTGCTGCCCTCTATCGCGTTGCTCTCAAACTAGGTAAGATAAGTAGTGCTGAGAGATGTAGCAATGAACTCTTCTGCGCCGGTGTTGAGGGCTGCTCCTACCATCGCATCACTACAGATAATGGTACATAAGAGGTGCTCTAATCTCCATAATACCCTTCACAGACGGACAGACTTCAGCTCATTCGGTCAGACGGATGTGCAAAATTTTTAGAAGGATTGCTCCCAAGTATTTCCGTTGGAATACAATGCAAACCACCTTAAATAGCACAGTGCAGCTGAGAGTGCGACATAATCCTATGATGTGTCTAGTGATCCTTTATTTCTGATGGAAGTTAGGTTTAAAAATATTTCGTATCGATATTTTTAATAATGCAAAATAAATTTTTCCTACATTAGAATGAAAGAACATGAACTAAGCAGTTTTTAAGAAACAAGTTATTTTTTTTAGTTGGTCGGAAGGAAAAAGGATAGATTTTTTATTTTTGAACCTTAAACACGACAACTGAAAATCATTGCTTTCGAAATTTTGCTTTGCATCATTTCTAATATAAACATTTTTATAAAACGAATCATTAATAATAGATAGTATTATGTATCTGATAAATATGTGCATTGAAATATGTAAAAATATATTTATTTAACAAGGGGGGAGGGGATTACTATTTAAAATGCAAAAGTATGTGAACCATTTTTATTGGTAAATAATTGCATGAAGTACATGCATTAGTTTTTTAAAAGACTGTCCTAGTTTAGTATTTGAAGCATTGTATTAACAACATTATTAAACATCCAAGTTGAATTAACAATTATGAATTTTTTAAGTCGAAGAATATTCAGTCATCATCAATTATGAGTTTAAAGAATCGGCAATTTGAAACATTGAACATTTTGAAAATAGAATTTGGATTAAACTCTGTCCTGAATGCAATCCAATGTAAGGAGTAACCACTCAAGAGAAAAAATTTCTTAAAATCCAAACTTTATAAAATTTCCTTGTGTAGTTTTTGGATTTTGCAATGGACTTCTTAATGGGGCTTCATTATGAACATTTCAAAATCGTGCAGGGGAGAATTTTGAGGTGATGTAACCCCTTTGCAGTCAGATGTCTCACCTGATGGGACGTCGTAATTCTGCTATAACTCCGATTTTCCCTATGGGAAAATCCCCATAGGGAAAATCGGAGATATACGCAAGAATTACGACGTCTCCATCAGGTGGGACATCAAAATGTAAAGGGTTGTTTTTATGCTATTACATTTCCTTTTTGCCCGTCATCATGCCAGATTTAATATTTAAAATTAATTTTAAGCAGCTCATAAAAAAATTACAAAAAAATAAATTTAAATCAGAGAAAACTATTTTAAATTAAAAAAGGAAAAAAGTAAATTTAATTTAATTTTTTTTTTAATGTATCAATAATTTTTTTATTTCTTAACAATAAAATAGCTTGAAAAAACTTGGAATAAATGAAAGCTTTTGTATGCAATATAGCAGTTTAAAATTGTTTTTTTAATTTATTTCATTGAAATAAGGATCAGGAGGCTTCATCTGCAATTTTTTTTTTTGTAATGATACTTCAGAGCATAAATGACATTTGATTGCAAGTGGTACGTAGAATTTTTTTTAAAAATTCCTATCGTTAAGACACAAATGTTTCGATAGAGTGGCCAGCTACTTATTTGCTCAGGTAAACTATTTTTAGATAGAAAACTGATCGTTTTTTTTTTTCAAATAGAACAGTCAGTCATAGGTTTTCGTCATTTCAATTTCTTTCGATTCTCGTTCTATATGTATTTGATGCAGGGTTCTTCAAATACATAGTTCGTTTAGTAAAAAATATTCGATTAGTGGCTAGAAACTTGTTGATATGGCAGAGTATAAGTTCTATGGACATAAATCTTTATGAGTGAAATGTTCGATGGAGTATCAAGCCACTTGAGACAAAACTTCTTCCCAAGAGCACTAGTATTTTGGTGCTTAGTGTGCTCTCTTGAGTTTTCAGCCGCTTTTGATGAATTCGGACACGGTTCTTGACTATCACAATTATTTTAGTGTTGAATATTCCATAAATTGATCAGTTAATAATCGCTTCTGTTTTTTTCATAGAAATGTCAGTCACAGGCTTTCGATTGAATTGGAAAGAGCTTCTTGATAGTCTTGGGGTATCACTTCATTTGCAAGAGGCAAAACTTTTTCACAGACACTTTTGATGCGCCTGAAAGGCCACAACCACTTTTGCATTTGTAGTAGGCAAAACTTCAGAAGAACACTAATAGTTTGGTGCAAAGTGGTCGTTATATTTGGTTCAACCACTTTTGATGCGTTCGTGGCAAGAGAGGGTTCTTCAGCGTCGAAAATTGCTTAGGTAAAAGTATTCGACACTTCTTGATATGCCTGGGATATCAGTTCTTCACTTTGACAAAAAAAAAATCTTGTAAATAGCTCGTTTGAGTAGGCAGACACTTCTTCATTTGCCCTTAGGTAAACTTATTCACAAGAACACTAATAGTTTGGTGCTCAGTGCTCGCAGGAGGTGCAAACCACTATTGCTGAATTCAAATTTGTTTTTCATTTTCGTGTTAAGTATTCGATAAAGCATACAGTCACCGATCGTTTTTTTTTAAATGTTGTTTTTTGTTTTTTATTTTTGTGACACAACTTTATGTGATGGGGAAAAGGTTCTTAATCGGAACAATTCATTTAGTTAAAGTGGCCAATTCTGCCTAATAAGGACAGCCAATTTCTTAACTTCTACACACCTTTAACCGGTAAATAGTTCGTTGGAATTGCCAGCCACTTTTGATGTATTCAGGAAAAGGATTCTTCAATGTCGAAATTCGGTTAATGAAATGTATTCGCCACTTCTTAGTCTGGGGATCAGTTCTTCACCTCTGCAGACATCCTTAGTGAATTCTTCGTTAGAATTTACAACCGCCCTTGATGTATTCCGGAAAAGGGGTCTTCACCGCACACTGGACGATTAGAACGGGGCAGACCGTGGTTTGATTGTGAAAGCGCTGTTTTTTTTTTTATTTGAACGATTAGTCAACAAATTTCAGACATTATTTCTTCATATCATGGAGCAAAGGTTCACCAGCTTCAGCTAAATTAGCCTGGAAATCAGTTCTTCACCACTGCAGACATCTTTAGTAGTGCATTGTTCACCGTTTTTGATGTAGTCCGGCCAAGGAGTCTTCAACCGCACACTGGACGATTAAAACGGGGCAGAGCGTGGTTTGTTTGTGAAAGCAGTCATTGAGCTGTTTTTTTTTATTTGAACGAATAGTCAATGACTTTGATTTCGAGAACATTTCTTCATGTGATGGCACAAACGTTCTTCATCGGGTTCAGTTGAATTAGCCCGGGATCAGCTCTTCACTTCTGTAGAGACAGCTTTAGTGGTGAATTGTTCGTTGGATTTTTCAACCCCTTAATGTATTCGGGCAAAGGTGTCTTCACCGCACAATGGATGATTAGAAAGAGGCAGAGTATGGTTTGTTTGTGAAGCTAAGGTAGTTAAACTGGTTATTTTTTATTTGAACGATTAATCAACAAATTTCGAACACCATTTCTTCATGTCATATAGCAAAGGTTTACCAGCTTCAGCTAAATTAGCCCGGAGATCAGTTCTTCACCACTGCAGACATCTTTAGTAGTGAATTGTTCTTTGGAATTGTTCCCCGCTTTTGATGTAGTCCGGGCAAGTGGTCTTCACCGCACACTAGACGATTAGAAAGAGGCTGAGTTTTTTTTTTTTGTGAAAGCAGTCGTTGAGCTGTGTTTTTTTTTATTGAACAAATTAGTCAACAACTTTCGATTTTTGAGAACCATTTCTTCATGTGATGGAGCAAAGGATCTCCACCAGCTTCAACTGAATAAGCCCAGGAATCTGTTCTTCACCTCTGCAGACATCTTTAGTTATGAATTGTTCGTTGGAATTGTCAACGCACTTGATGTATTCCGGCCAAGGGGTCTTCACCGTACGATGGACGATTCGAACAGGGCAGATTGTGGTTTGATAATGAAGCTAATGTCGTTAAACTGTTTTATTTGAACGATTATTCAACAACTTTCGAACACTATTTTTTCATGTGATGGTGCAAAGGTTCTTCGCCAGCTTCAGCTGAATTAGCCCGGGGATCAGTTCTTCCCTCTGCAACTTGAGCAACTTCTGTCTTCAACGCACACTGACCAATATAATGAACAGAGTGTGGTTGTTTGTGAAAGAAGTCGTTGAACTTTTTTTTTTTAATGAGTAGTCAACGACTTTCGAACACTATTTCTTCATGGGATAGAGCAAACTTTCTTCACCAGCTTCAGCTTAAATAGTCCAAGGATCAGTTCTTCACATTTGCTGACATCTTTAGTGGTGAAATGTTTGTTGGATTTGTCAACCTCCCTTGATGTATTCGGGGCAAGGGTTTTTCACCGCACACTAACGATTAGAACGAGGCAGTGCTTGTTTGTGAAAGCAGTCGTTGAGCTGTTTTTTTATTTGAACGATTAGTCAACAACTTTCGTACACCATTTCTTCATGTCATGGAGCAAGGTTCACCAGCTTCAGCTAAATTAGCCCAGAGATCAGTTCTTCACCACTGCAGACATCTTTAGTAGTGAATTGTTCTTTGGAATTGTTCCCCTTTGATGTAGTCCGGGCAAGTGGTCTTCACCGCACACTGAACGATTAGAAACGGAGCAGAGTTGGTTTTTTGTGAAGCTAAGTCGTTGACTGTTTTTTATATTTGAACGATTAGTCAACGACTTTCGAGAACCATTTCTTCATGTGATGGAGCGTAAAGGCATTTCATTAGATTCAGCTGAAAAGCCTGGAAACAGTTCTTCACCTCTGCAGACATCTTTAGTGGTGAAATGTTTGTTGGAATTTGTCAACCTCCTTGATGTATTCGGGCAAGGTTCTTCACCGCACACTGAACGATTAGAACGAGAGGCTTGCTTGTTTGTGAAAGCAGTCGTTTGAGCTGTGTTTTTTTATTTGAACGATTAGTCAACAACTTTCGTACACTATTTCTTCATAGTTAAGACATAAGCTAATGCTTAAACTGTTAAATTTCAACGATTTTGTCACAACTTTCGCAGAATTCTTATGTGATGGTGCAAAGGTTCTTGCACCATTATAATTAGCCCGGGATGTTTTCCCCCTGCAACAGATACTTCTTCTCAACGCACACTGGACGATTAGAATAGGACAGAGTGTGGTTTGTTTGTGAAAGCAGTCGTTGAGCTATGTTTTTTATTTAATGAGTAGTCAACGACTTTCGAACACTATTTCTGTATGTGATAGGGCAAATGTTTTTTCACCAGCTTCAGCTGAATTAGCCCGGCGTATCTGTCACCTTTGCAGACATCTTTAGTGGTGAAATGTTCGTAAGAATTGGGCAAACGCACACTGGACGATTAGAACGAGCAGAGCGTGTTTTTTTTTGTGAAACAGTCGTTAGCTGTTTTTTTTTTTGAAAGTAGTAAGACATTCGGGAAATTTTTCAGTGATGGAGCAAAAAGGCTTCACCGTTAGCTGAATTTGCCCGGGGGTCAGTTCTTCCCTTTTTTCAACATCTTTAGGGGGGAATGTTCGTTAATTTCAACGCCCTGATGTATTCGGGGAAAAAAGGGCTTCACGACATGGACATGAACAGGCGAGGGGTTTTTT